>JAFBJS010001492.1:106531-144179 GCA_016785265.1 Paraplagusia blochii
AACTCGGCTCCAGTTGCACAGTCTTGTCTATAAACGTGTTCCATCTTCTCATTTCACCCGTGTCCATTCTGACGATTTACACAGTCTTCTGTCCTCTAGGTTTCCCCCACACATGGTGCCCCCTCACCACAGTTTGCACACCACCGGCATCCCACACCCGGCAATCGTCACACCCACCGTCAAGCAGGAATCCTCCCACAGTGACATCAGCTCTCTCAACAGCTCGTGAGTAGCTTTTTTCTCTGGACTCAAACTGCTTTTCCTTTCTTATCTCTCACTTCACCTCTGACCAGCCCGTGGTTCCGTGGTCCTGATGTCCCCTCATGTTCCATGGTCCCCAACAGGAAACAGTCAGACGCTAAGAAGGAGGAGGAGAAGAAGAAGCAGGTCCACATAAAGAAGCCTCTGAACGCCTTCATGCTCTATATGAAGGAGATGCGGGCCAAGGTGGTGGCCGAGTGCACACTGAAGGAAAGTGCTGCCATCAACCAGATCCTGGGGCGGAGGGTAAGTCTGCAGTAGATTGAATTTTAGCAACTGTTAAGTCTTTAGAGGCAGTTTTTTCTGGGGACCTAGAAAATCACACACCATAGCAAACCAAGTCGGTTGACATTATGTAAATCGTAAATCATTGACGAGTTTATGGGGATATTTGACTGTTGGTTAAGTGATATCTGAACAAAACGTATTACTCAATCGTGAAACAACAAAAAAACAGTAATTGACGAAATGACCATAAACTCTGAGGATGTTCTCAGGAGGAACGGTGTTGTAGACCAGTGTTCCTCAACCAATTTTGCACCAGGGACCGGTTAAATGTCTCGTACTATTTTCACTGACCCGTCATTAAGTTGTGGCAGATACCCCTTGATATCATTTAAATCTGTTTTTTTTTTATATTTTCCTACCTATAAAATCGTCCTACGTGAATTAACTGTGCATGGGCACAACAAGGATTTCTCAAGTGCACACAGCCTATAGTTTTCTGCTACCAGACCAGTATAAAAAGTTGTAATCTTTAATTAATGACTGAATCATTTTGAATTTATTGTTGTTGTCTTCACTGAGAAAATATTTCCTAATCAAATATAGTTGCATTATTGATGATGGAATCCTAGCCATTCTATTGGTCAGTTCTTTTGTTGATATGGGTATGGATCAAGTGGAAGTAATAGACAGTTGGGGCCAAAAGGAAACATTATTTCTCTGCGGCCCAGCACCAGTTCACTCAAGGACCAGTACCAGTCCCCGGCCCAGTGGTTGGTGGAATAGGCTGATGGCATCTAGCTACCATCAGCCAGGTTTCCAAGTTGCTGCTAATTTAAACTTTAACAGCCTCCTCATTTCTTGTTTACAATTTGAAGGAGTTCAATTACTCCTTGTTACATTGTGTTTAAGGGGTTATAGAATGGAGTTGAGGTTAGTGTTGGCTTTTTGTCTAGTGTGGTGAAGGAATGTCTCCAGACAGCTGTTGAGATGACCATGAATTTCTGAAGGTCATGAGCCGGTCATTGGGAAAAACTATGGACCTGGACCTGACTGAGACTAAGTCCATTTTACAATTTTCTTTTCAGTGGCATGCCTTATCACGGGAGGAGCAAGCAAAGTACTACGAACTAGCGAGGAAAGAACGACAGCTCCACATGCAGCTGTACCCAGGCTGGTCAGCACGAGACAACTATGTAAGTTTTTAAGTTTTCAAGTCGTAACGAATCGATTCTCTCCCTCCTTTCATCAGGTCATCAGACCAGGGCGAGTTCTTTCAATTACTTAAAAAATAAAAAAATAAAATCCTCTCAATTTTTATAATATTCAAGGTGTATTTCAAACCAAAGACTGCAATGAACCCTGATCTCAGTAATGACATTCCTTTTTTTTCTTTTTTTTTACTGAGAAATCCTTGACATGAAGTTGATGACAGTTCTACTTAGTGAATATTTTGTACTCCCAAAACTTTCCTCTGATGTTCCAGTGCTAGTGAACTTCTCAATTTGATGCGGCTTTGGGTTTTAAATTGACCAGCGGTGTCTTCCATGAGCCGCCTCGGAGTAATCCAGAGGCCTGTCAAGACATCTCTAGATGTTCGCACAGACGAGGAAAATGAGACAAAAGATTAGAGACGAACAAAAAAAAAAAAAAAAAAAAATAGGAGAAAAAGAAGACAGAGTGAGGAGGGAGTATTTGATTCTGGCCTGCAGTGGCTGTTACAAACCTGAGGGCAGAGGCAGGAAAGAACACAGAAGGAGAACGAACCAGGGAATGAATAAATAAATAAATGAGCAAACACAAAAGACGAGTCCTTTTCTCTGTTTCATGTTTTGGGCATTTTGCTATATAATAACTAAGGTTCCTGTTTGTGTCTATTCTTTTTTTTTTTCTTTCTATTTTTTTGGCGGCTAACCAACAGGGGAAAAGGAAGAAGAGAAAAAGGGAAAAGCAGCAAGCAGAGAGCAATGGTAAGTGAGCTGCAATTATCTCTCATATTAGAAAAGCCCCATCATGTGTCAGGCATATGTGACATCTTGCAAGATAAAAGTCAAGCTTGTTTTTTTTTTTTTTTTGCGTGTGTGTGTGTGTGTTTTCTCAGTCATTTTGCCTGCCTTTTTTTGTGTATGGTTTGCTACCCAACGCTATGTTTTAATAATAGAGTTGCTCTTTATATATATATATACATATCCCCTCTTTTCATTTTCCCCAGCTAATAATGACTGAATATGCATGACCCTCCCACCCCCAAAACACCACCCCATCCCACCCCTCTCCATACCCTCCTCCTCACCTCCTCCCCTTCCCCCCACCCTTGTTTGCCCCCCAGTGTTCTGGTATTGTGATATGTTTGTTTTGCGAATGTGAACTTAAAGCATCGTGATAGCCATTAACTTTGCTAGTGTTTTCTGTGTGTGTGTGTGTGTGTGTGTTTGGTGTGTGTGGCATCGTTTTATCATGCCTGTGCCCTGCAGATAGACTTGCACAGTCTACTGGTATCTAAGAATGCGTGTGTTTGTGCTTGTCATGCTGCCTCTTGCTTGCTTCCTTGCATGCTTCTTTATTTTTACCAACCTAAAAATAAGTCCAAAAAAAAATCACGCTTAAAAAAAAATTAAGGAGGTTTGCTATTTTCATGATTTCTTTTTTTTTTTTTTGTATTCCTATAATTCATATGCTTCTGATCATATTGTTAGGAGCACTGCAGACTTGTTACCATGTATCATGGGCTCGTTTGGTGATGGATCTCTTCTTGAAGGCCTCTCTATCTGTTCTTTTTTTTCAGAACACAGAGAATATTTTCCAAACCCTTGCCTTTCACTCCCTCCGATTACAGGTGCTAATGTCATTTTCAGTATTAAATCACTAACTTGTATTTCTTTCTTTTTTTATTTTGTTTCATTTTATAAATGTATATTTCAATCGATACATGTGTACTCCTAGAAAGCCCTCAGTCAAAATTTTACTCTCTGAAATGTGCAGTCATTTTTTTTTCGCTTTGTTTGCTGCTTCCTTTCTTTTCTTAATGCTACTTTTCTTCTATTGCTATATTACCTTTTTTTACCTAAAGATAAATATTTAATTTCCATTTATTCCTCTTGCTAAGTCTGAAAAATGTCTATATATTTCAGTACAGTTTTGTTGCTAAATGCTTGAGGAAAAATGTATAATAGTACAGTGGTTGTGGAGTTAGACCTGAAAGATGATGTCAGGGTAAACCTCCTTAATCTAAAAAAAAAATGCTTTTAAGAAGCCACGCTTGTGCCTTTCCTCTGGGCCAGCATGAACTCGGCCTCCTCTCCTTTAAATCTGACTCTGCAGATTAGGCCCGGATTCAAACACAGTCACGCTGCTCCGCTTCCGGTGATGACACGATTACTCTTTTTATTTTTTTGAGTGAGCAGATGACTGGCAGCTTCTCCGCTGCTGACAGCCAATGTTGATGGAAAACTGTCAAGTGTTTGAAGCTGGGGCTAAAGAATTGATTTGCCCCCTCTTCCAGTTCCAGCCTTTTAAACTCTTCCTGGCAAGGCCTGACTCACAGCCGCGCCGTTTTAGCAATCTGCCACTGCTGCCTCAGTTTTCACTCCTTGACCGCGTTCTGCTAAAAAACCCTTGTAGTGCAACCCGTAACATCTAGTCGCAAATCTGCATCGGTTCTGCTTCAATCCTCTTGACCTGATAGGAAGTGACTTACATTGAGTTAAAGTTTAGGTTTAACTGACTAAAAAAAAAGTTTGTTTTTGCATGCATTTTGATTTTTTTTACTAATGTCTGAAGGGAAAAAAAAAACAATCTTAACTGCACACTTTGAATGGCTTAACCTGGGTTTTTAAGGGATTGCACTTTAAGCCACTGCCAAGCTTCATAGATTCACTGTTATCTGTTTTTTTATCTCCTCATTTCTCTCCTCCTTTTGGTTTCCTTCTGTTGGTTTTTTCGGTACTGTTACTCCTCTCTGCTGGCTTCCCTTTCCTGTTGCGGCATCAGACCTGAGCGCTCCTAAGAAGTGTCGAGCGCGCTTTGGGCTTGATCAGCAGAATAACTGGTGTGGCCCGTGCAGGTGTGTATGATGTGTGCCTGCACTGGCCAGGGCCTGGTGGCGGCTGGGTGATTGCGCTGGGACTTCCTCCTCTCGTGCTGCCGCTGCTACCTTTTGTTTCCTCTTCTCCTTCCTTTTCCTTCTTTTTAGTGTGCTCTGCCAAGCCGTCGTGGCCTCTCAGCTACCTCCAGCCATGCCCTGCCGGTCTGTCCTTTTTGGGTTCCAACTTTTAATATTAACTCCTATTGAGGGAGAATGGCTTTAGCAGCAGACTGTATGCCAGTGTTTGTATGAATGGCGCCTGTGCGTAAAGTTGTAGGATTTCAATTTTGTTTCTTCTCAGGAAGTACTGTACAAAGAGATTGAAATGAACTGGCAGGTCAGGGCTTGGAGGTTCTGAAGCCTAATGGTTTGGTCAGTGTGGAGGACATCCCAGTGTTGCCAGCCTAAACCTAAGCCCTGGCTAAATGTTTTTGTCCATGCAATGACGTGTCCTTTTTTTTTTGTTTTGTTTTGTTCTTTCCTTTTTTTTTTCTCCCCTTTTTGTCTCTGTGTGTATGTTTGTGTCTACCTTTTTCGGCTAACAGATGCAAATACCCCAAAGAAGTGTCGTGCCTTGTTCGGGCTTGACCAGCTGAGTTTATGGTGCAAACCATGCAGGTATAACTCCTGTTGTACCAGTGGCAGGAAGACGTCCACAATCAACGGCGGTCGTCTCCTTGATTATTTGCTCAGATTTCTCTTTTTAAAACTCTCTGTGTGATATCAGATGGCACATTTCTGCGCTATTACTCCTCTCTGAGGAGATTCCAGCTAAATTGCTGCACCATTTTTCTTCATGAAGCTCTTGTTCAACCCAGTGGCAGAAAATGGATTTCAGAATGAGATTATCAAACTCGTCTTAAACTGTCCCGCTGCAGGGATAACGCTCCCTATCGACTGTAATTTTGTCTTTAAGTTTTTTCAAAAAGTTGAAATCCATTTTCTCTCCAGGCTGTGGGTTTTCTGTCCCCGTCCCACCGTGACTGTCTCGTTTGTTCTAATTGGCTTCCTTTGAATAACAATGTGATGCTTGAAAATTTAGCCCTGATTTTTCTGAGGGCCTGCTCAGTGACACTCTTTTCTGTGCCCTCTTCCTCTTCCTTCTCCTCCTCCTCCTCCTCCTCCTCCTTCTCCAAACTCCTCTTCAATAACCCTTACTTAGTCCCTACCTGTTGTCTTTCTGTTCTGACACAAGCAGTCTTTGAATTGGGAATGTTTTCATGGTAGGTATTTGTTTCCGCTCAGTAATTCCACTCTCTGTTGTCCAGCTGGCATAAACACCTTCTGTTCATTTTCACCTCACCATCGCCACCTATTGTGATTATCGTTACGTTCTTAATGGTGAGGAATAATTAGCATCATTTTGAGGCAACAGTGAATAAAACAATGAGACGCCATGATGACTGCGGCTGTAGTTTTTGACAGTTTTAGTTTGGTGACAGAAAAGCATCTGTCTGGCCTCAAAGAGCCTGACCTGATTATGAGAAAACAGACATTAAATATTATTATTATAACTATTAAAGTGATTCCCGGCATCATTTAAGTACAAACAGTCAAACAGATGTTCTAAAAATAATTTATATTGAATTCACACTGACCATAGGGGAAGAAAAAGAGCTCTGCGCTCTCCCCCTCTCGAATTTCTCATTTCCCCGCCGACAGTCCAATATTCCTTTAAAAATAAAAGTTATTATAAGTTCAGGAGACAGAAAAGAGCAATGTTACAGCACTTCTTTCTCTCCTCTTTCTCTTAGAGCCGAGAGGTTAAAAGTTCTCTCTGGGCTCCGTTTCCTAAAAGATGCATCTAGTGTAATTTCCCCCGAGACGGAGAAATCAATAACGCACACAGGCACATACGATGAATCGATATGTCTGTTAAAAAAATGGATATTAGCTCATTTGTTGCAGCTTGACAGACAGTTATCGAAAGCAAGATGTGTATGTAGTGGCAAAATGATACCTTTTTACGCCGGGTCGATACGCCGCACCGCCCAGCGCTACACTCTCAGTGTACTTAAAAGCCTGATCCCCGCTTCCCCGGACTTTTCTAGTCTTCCTCACTGTCTGGTGTTCGTGCTTGTGCTGTGGCGCTTATCGGAATTGCATGTCTGTCTCTCAGCCCTAGCATGCCCTCAACATTTGTTCCTGCGCCTTCTTTTTTTTTGTTTTCTCTCAGATACCTGCTCTCTCTTAGTCATTATGTCTAATGTTTGCCCTTCACTCTCACACAAGGAGAATCGATTTGACGACTCAACCTAAATATTAGCTCAGCCGTACCTTTCACGAAATACATCTTTATATGGTGCGAAGCCCTCAGTCGTCTTTTTTACCTACTCACTGTCCCCGTGAGTCTTAAACACTAACCCCTGTGTGGCCTTCAGGCATCTCTGTGATAGAACGGAGAGCTGAAAGAGAGGGGTCACTGCCACGGTCAGGGTAAAGACGAGGTGGGCAGAGTTTCCCCCTCAACCAAATCTAAACTCATCCCTCGCAGTAGAGTCACCGCACATGAATGCAACAATCCCCTGCTCTCTTTTTCCCTCCTCTCCTCTCCCATGTTAGTTCACTGGGTTCCACCAAGTACAATGGGCCTGGCCCCGGGACTCAGCAGGCGGGGGGGAGGAGGGGGTCCTGACCGCAGGCAGGAATGCAAACAAGATGCCTTGACCCCTCACTCACACACATGCACACTTGTGTCTCGGGGCAGATGCAGGCTAATGCGGATCTTGTTGACTTTTTCGCCTCGCATCCAAACTTCTTCCCCTCAGGAAGAGAGTAGAGCCAGATAGAGGCAGAGGAGCGAGGGCCAGAGAGAGCAGGTCCACTGGTCGGAGCTGCTGGAAAGAAGAGAGAAGCCTATCCCCCCAGCTGCAACACTGCTCCTAAGACAGGCAGAATCCAACATCCACAGAGCAATCACCAACTCATTGAATCGTCTTCATATAGCTAGCTCACCCCATCATTATTACCACCGTCAAATCCATGTGCTTCTCATTCTTCTGCTTCCTCTTCTTGGTTCTTTACCTACAATCTCCATCTGCGTCCTGTCCAGTGATTTAGCATCTATCTCATGTCTTCTTTTCTTAGCACACATCATGCGGAGTCATTTAAAAGCACCTTGTTCGGCAGATTTCACATTAAATAAAGAACAAACAGGAAACGCAAAGGTGCCTTTAAATGAGCCGCTGTGCTAAGACACGATGCAGTTTTCAAGATCTGTTGTTAAAAGTGTCTTCTTTGGCCCTGTCCCACAGGAGAAAAAAAAAGTGCATTCGCTACATCCAAGGTGAAGGCAGCTGTGCCAGTCCTCCCTCTACGGACGGAAGCTTACTAGACTCCCCCCCTTCCTCCCCTTCCTCAGTGGTCCCCTCGCCATCCTCAAAAGAGTCCAAACCTCAGACTGAACAAATGCAACCTCTCTCACTGACTATGAAACCGGCCCACCCGCCACTCCATCACCCGCACCTTCTGACTGGGCCTCCGCCGCCATCTTTGGTTCAGTTTGAAAACTCCGCTGCAACTAGCAAAACGCCCGGCGCCTCCTCTCACAACGGAGCACTGGAGCACGGCGACGTCTCGTCCTCGCGGCAGCCGGGCTCCTCGGTGGCGTCATCACTGGCCCGGCCCTCGGCATTGCTGTGTCATTCCCACTCGCTCCTCTCCTCCACCGCCTCCCAGCCTCTGTCGCTAGTGACCAAGTCTATAGAATAGTCAGCGCTATGATAAAACTCTTTTCTTCTCTTTTTCTAGCTTTGCATACACACCCTGCAAATGCACAAAACACACACACACAGACACGTTCACTCTACTACTCTGTTTTTGTTTTCTTTCCCTTTGTATTCCTGAGGCTTTGAAATTTTAGTTTGTGATTTTATTAAGGTTCATTGGTCAATATTTGACCCATCATTATCAAAAAAAGAAAATCTAACTATTATAAAGAAATGATACAATGAACTGTAGTATAGCTTTGTGAATCTGCCAAAATTTTTATGAATTTTTGTTGGTTTTTTTTTTCGTCTTTTTTGTAGTGTTCAACAGTGCAAACGAGAAAAAAAAAGCGGTTAGCTCAACTTCAAAATGTCTAAAGGCGGATGTAAAACGGTAGGCTAGATCGTTCAGTGAGCCCTTTTCTTGGAAGAGTTGGTTCTACTTCTTTATTTGTATTAAATACGAGCCTGCGAACCAATCATCTGACACCTGTTCAAAATCTAGGAGGGCACGGGGCGAGTGGCGACGCCTCACTGAGGAACAACTTTTATTGTGATGTTACTTGTTCTTGTTTAAATGTACAGAATATGGGAGGGGGGTTACCGTGTTAAATATGCATTCTTCCACTGCGTTGTCCCTTTTTTTTTTTTTTTTTTTTTTTTTTTTTTCTTCTTTGTTGTTTACCTTCGGGGGCAGAGTCAGGCAAGCAGGGTGGGTTTGGGAGGAGTGGGGTAGGGTGGGAGGGTTTTCGGGGGGGTTATTAAATTCAGAAATGTCACAACGCTAGGACCAGTAGTATTTATTGCTTTAGAGATTGCTTGTTGTACCTTGTATTTGTCTCTTTCTGGCCTTTTTTTCCTAATACATTGTACAAATATTTTTTCTTAAGGTAAGCGACTTATATATGAATGATCCATTTTTACAGGGAGGTTTTAAAAGGCAAAATCTTTTTTTAATTCATTACTTTCCATGCTGAAAAACTCTGGATTCCACTCGGTGTACTGCGTAGGTCTCATCAATGCTGCATTCACAGCGAACTCGTTCGGCGATCCCTGCGTCGCTCGAACAATTGTCGGATCATCACTTCATTGGCGCTAGTCGTGCAAAACGCGCTCAGTAACGTACTTATCGGAGAGTCACGCCTCTTGGCTAACCCTTATCTCACGCCTGCTCTTTTTAATCCAGTCCTGATTAATCGTAGCAGCAGCGGTGTTGGCGGCTACGGATACGGTTCACCTCCATTGTTTACAAACTTCTCTGCTTATCTTCAGGGAGGTGATGTCGCCGATTGGATGTTGTGGCTGCGCACCTGAAAAGCTCAGTATTTCCAAATTATTTAATATGGCGTCAGACGCTCTCTGTTGTCGTACGGGAAGCTCCATAATACTAACAATATGCACAAGTTCATTTCATAAGTGCGTCTATAAGCCATTATACAGAAATAAGAAAAGAAACACTTGAAGAAGAGACAGCGAGTACCTTGTCGTCAGTAGTTGGAAATGTGTCTGAAGCCCTTTTTTTATTGCACAGTCACATCACACTGACTGTAAATTTGTGTACAGATTTTTTCCGTGCCAAATTCTGTCATCATTTCTGCCCCTCCATCCATGCTGTAGGAAGAACTCCGAATTCCCGTTTGTTCGTTTGTCCGTTCTTTTTTGCGTCGTCGTTCGTTCATTTGTTTTAGGTTTTTTATTTTTCTTGTTCGTTTTCATCTCCATCCATCATCCCATTCTTTGCTGTGACGTTACATAGATTGCTATGTATGTAGTATAAATGTTGCTATAACAAATGTGTTTGGTAGCAAATTGTCAAATATTAAAATTTAAACTTAATGAAAAGACAGACATCATACTGTACAAACCCACTCGGGCCAAAATTATGTATATTAGGAGGTTCATAAAAAAACTATTAAATACAAAAAAATACACAAACTGCCACTTTTAAGTACACTACTACATATAGGTAGATAGAAAAAAATAGGCATGTTGATGTTGCAAGAGGCTGTAAAAAAAAGCTACAAGAGAATCATCCACTCGGTGCCATTGTAGTTGACATGACGCGACTGTAATCTGTCGATTTCTTCTCTGGTTTATTAAGATGCTAATGATAAATAGTTTGAATGTTTCCTTAACGGCTGTGATGTTCCTGTTCTATTTTATGCTCTTATCTTTTCGTTTGTTTGTTTTTCCTGTTATTTTAAATGGTTCCAGAACCATGTTTTTGTAATGAATAAATGTTTATGCTGTACAGTCTCTGTAGCATGCAGTTCTGTATTAATAAAAGCAACTTAGTATGTGCACAAGCGTGGCTTCTGTTTGTTCTGACACGCAGCTGCAGGTGCAGAGCGCAGGCCGTGCGGTTGTTGTGCAAGAGGCCACGTACAACTGGTTCTCCCACTGGCCTACGGTGAGGTTGTGTTTATTGTTTGTGTCTGGAAATGATCCTTAAAGAGCTGTTGTGAGTCAAGTCCATGGTCGTTGGGTCACTGAGAAGCTGGTCGGAAGGACAAACAAACTCCTTGTCATTGTGACATTGTGATTCACACCACTGCACACAACGAAACGTGACCTCTGTATTTAACCCATCACCATAGTGAACAGTGGGCAGCACTGAGCGCCCGGCGAGTTGTGATGTGGGGACGATGCCATGCTCAGTGGACCTCAGCGGTAACTTGGCAGCTGGTAGATTTGAACCTTGAACCCCACTGCAGGTGAAGGAATGCAAGTGGAAGTCTGTGTGTATACAGTATGTCAAGAGTGCAGCAGTTAAGTCAAAGTGTCTGAAATGCATCGACTGGTCAAGTTCCTTCTATGATGCTATGCATAAAGATTTATATATATATATAATTGCACAGAGCTGACTGGAGTTTTTCACTTTGATTTTTCTTACTTTCTTTTGGGTTTCTTTCCTTTTAAGGCCAAACCTGTTTTTGTTTTTTTGTTTTTTGTTTTTTCATTTTCCCTCTGTTGTTTGTTAATTTGGTTTCTCGCCCGGCCGGCCTTGGTCTTGATCTTTGACAACCTTTGTTTACCTTTATTTCAATACAGCCATTGCTTTTTAAAAGAAATCCTTGAAAAAGCTTGAATAATTGGAGGAAGTTCTTGAAGATGATTATAAAATATGCAGCAGCGCGTTTGTTTTGCAACAAACGCATTTCCCGACGTACCCTCAGGTGTGAGAAATAAGACAAGCTGGGGTGATTCACCGGTGGCGAAACTTTTTTAACTTGGGGAAAACACACCAAGAAATCTCTCAGGTGTAACCCTTGTTAGACAAATACCAATCAGACTCCTTTTTTCTCTCATCTCTGTCAACAAGCATACACTCATACAATTAGCATGTTTAATGGTGAACAAAGGAGTGTGTTGTGACTGCTTTGGCCTCTGTGGAATGATAATCAAAGGGCGGCCACCGGGCCAGATTGGTCCTGCTTTTACTTGTTTTATCTGAGGGTCCGGCCCAGACAGATGTTTTTGTTGTCCTCTTGGACCTCAGTTTGTGGTCTTGTCTGGCGTTTCTGGTATCCTGCCAGAGGCTTAAATACACAGGATTAGTTAGTTAACGGTTTACCCGTAATTGACTTGTTCTGAATGTCAGGTTGTTTGTCTAGAAGTGGCCTTATGATTGACTAGTAAACAGTCCCACACCCTGTGACCACAAATGCAACTGTTCCTTAAACACTTTAATTGTGTTTTGTTCTCTCTTTTTTGTTGTTTTTCCTTGGGAAGCTCATTTCTGCAAGTGACAAACACCTGACAGTTTTCCAATGGTCTAAACTAGGCATGGGCAAACTAAGGCCCAGGGGCCAGATGTGGCACGTTGAGCTTTTCAATGCAGCCCGCCAACCTTACCCAAATTAAATCATTTATTTACGTTATCATTATACTTCAGCCTTTTCCCTGCAATAATGAGTTTACCCAGTAGACAACGCCATTAAAAGGTATTAGAAATGTAGTACTTTAGGTTTATACATGACTTTTACATGTCATTTACCAAACAATCCAATTTTTATGCTGTGGACTCGGCCCTCGGGTCCAATTTTAGGACCAATTATGGCCTCAGAGTCAAAAAGTTTGCCCATACCTGGTCTAAACACTGGGCAATCTGTATCACTGTGCCATGATTTGGGTGGAAGGGCCGTTTAGTCTCTCTTTTTTTTTTTTTTGCATCTTCAGAAGCGAGAACGTGCATCTCCTTAAAATAACTCACAGATCCCCAAAAATTCTCTATGCAGCCAAGCAGCGAGGAAAGATGCAGCTGCGTGACAGACGCGGATGTCGCACTTGAACGTGGTTTTAATGAACAGATCGTCCTTCGGTGAATTCCCAGCACAGAAGAACAGAAACCAGGGGGATGGGTTCAGTTGTAATCAAGCAAAAGCGGGACTTTGCTTTGTTCCCTTTGAATCGGTAGTGTCCTCACTTCATGCATCTGTGTGGGCCCTACCCTTGAACTGTAAACTGTTGAGCGACGAACAACATGGAGGCATCCATGATTCCACTATTACATTTCAAGAAAGAGAGAAATTCTTTGTGTACCTGAGTAAAGAAATTATGTTTTTTCATGTTGCTGTGGCAGGAAGGATGTTGAAGGCCACCACTGCAGGCGAAGCCTACAAATCCAAACATTAAATATGTCTCCTAGGTTACAACAAACAAAATATTCAAAGGTATTATAGAAAGAAGTTCACATACCAGCTTTGAATTTTAAAGGTCTTTAACTATTTCTCTGTGCTTTTCATGTCACCTCAAAGATGAATTTATTGATTTAGTTAATTCTTACAAAAATTCCCTTTATATATATTTAACACCAGTGATGTTGCCTTCATTGTGGGGACATTTAGTCAGAAATTTTACCCTGTTCTTTTCCAATCATATAAATCTAAAGTGATGTAGTGTTGTGTGTGTTTTCTCCTATCTGGAGCCTTGGATGGAAACACAGAGTGCAAGACGCTTCCCTCCTCTTCAACGCCACCATGTATGCATCCAACTTCAGCAAAGTTCAGCAAAATTAAATTAAATAAAAAAAATAAATTGTACAGCAGGACAACAGGAAATTGATTTGATCGTTTATTTTTGTCAGTCCTGAAATAATGTTTAGAGTCTGTCCGTTTCCATCCGCTTATCCGTTTCTGGGTTGTATATGGATGGACAGGATCAGGAACGAGGTAATCGGAGACAACACAGACAGAAAGGTTTGGAGAAAAAGCTAGAGAAGACAGATTGAGATGGTTTGGGCATGTTCAGAGGAGGGACAGTGATTATATTGGGAGAAGAATGCTAGACATGGAGCTACCAGGTAGGAGACGAAGAGGAAGGCCAAAGAGGAGATTTATGGATGCAGTGAGGGAGGACATGGAGGTGGTTGGAGTTGGAGGTGAGGATGTGGAGGACAGGGTGAGATGGAAATAGTTGACTTGCTGTGGCAACCACTGAAAAACAGGATAAGCCGAAAGAAAAGAAAGAGAATCCGTTTCTGGGTCGTGGGGGCAGCAGTCTCCAAAACCACCACCCAAATCACATTGCACCATACCCTACCTTCCTGCAGGTGGTGAGACTACTTGAAGTCAACCGCCCTAACCAGGATTCAAACTTGTCCAGGCGGTGAACCCTGGAGTTTTAAAATAGAGACATTGCCACTGGGCCAAAGTGAAGGCCATGTTTAGAGTTCATTTGTTAAATTCAGTGCAGTTCAATGTTAAAGAGTTTTGTTAGGTTTAATGAGGAGAAAGTTTTTCTCAAAAGCTTAATTTCCATTTCTCTAATGAAACTCCTTTACCATGACCAACATGACTGAGAACCTTCATCGACTTGTCTGATTCCAGTTGGTTCCTACTGTCGAAACAACATTAATGTTCTTTAGTGGCCAGGAAACACTTACCAAAACACTCACCAGAGGAAGAATATTTAGAACAATTTTGCCCTTGGATCTTAACTCGCTTTTCTCTTGATTCCTAACTTGTTTTACGAAAAAAAAAAAAAATCTTAGTCCAACACTTTCCAATCATTTTGCTTCATCACAATTCACTGAAACATTCTGTTTTCCGTGCCAGTTTCATTCAACTACTTGCAACACAAAGCACTAACTTCCTCTCCCAACAGACTCCACTGCCACCTAGTGAATGGGAGTCATATTGACAATACCAATACCTGTATAAAAAAAATATCATTTGAAAAAATATATTTGATATTTTTAGTGGGATACACATCCATCTGTATCGGAACCTTCTGAACCTTCTTCCAGGTAGTGAGCCCACATCCAACCACCCTAACGGGGATTGGATCTTGCCCAGAAGGAGTTCCACACCAATGACAGAGACATTGACTTTAGGCCGTTACCAGAAGCGTTTGTTACCAGAAGCCTGGTTCCTGAAGGATATCATATGAGCCACTACCCAAACGCCTAATATTTATGTTTGTTTTGCATAATATTATTACTTAAGTCACATAATTGAATTAATTGTATGTATAAATTGTGTTGTTGAAACTCTTTGTGTCTCATTCCAAGATTGGGTTTCGTCTTCTCAGGTTAAAATGCATTCAGAATTGTTGTGCTTGTGCCATATGTTGCAGTATTCTAAAGAGATGCAAATGACTGACTTTGAATGCGTCTCAGGGGAAAAAAACAAGTTTATGATAAACAGAGCGAGCACATAAACAACCCTGGAGGGCAGGAGTCTGGAAAGTATTTTTTTTCTTTTAGAAATGTGTGTAGTAAGTCCTTGTGATGCCTCAGCTTTTTATGCCCGTGACCCCACATCTTTACCTATTTTCGCTCATTTTAATACACAACAATGGGTAACATGTAAATATGCTCTGCTTTTCTATACTTTCTAATTTGAAAAGAACCACTGTCTCCCATCTTTTTACAGTAACAATTGTCCTCTGACCTTGAAGAACACAGCGATTCACATAAAAAGGTGGATATATTTGAGAGGTTTTTTTCTTTTTTTTCCCTCTTCTCTCTCCTGCAACACGAGAGTCTCTTTTATCTGAGAAATAAATATGAGCTGCCACACAAAGAAAAAATTGGTACAATTTGGTGCAATATGCTTTCCCTAAAGGACTATCTCTCAGAGTACCAGGAACAAGGCCACTCTCTAATCACTCCGAGTATGGATCCTTTGAGGCCAAACTGGATGGATTGCACAACAACCAATTCTGAGAAGTGGGACAATATTATAGTGACGCAGTGAACAGAGGAGAAGGGATTTTTAGAGCCACTCAGAAAAGTATGAGGATGGCCTCTTCAGTTTTAACACAATCTCTGTTTTGCTCAATGATTCCCTCTTTTTTCGGCAGTTGTCCTTAGAAAGCAGTAGGATAGACACGGGGCGATGGGATGACAGGACACTGGAACCACTGAATTTTTTATTTTCTTTAAATTCCTTATCACGAAGGACAATAACAGCCCATTTATGCGTTTGCTTCTCACCTGCTTTTATTTGCAAAGGTTCCATAAGGTTGGTAGATCTTAGTCTGCCAAATTCAGTTCACCGACCTACAGACATCCAACTAATGGACATTT
Source organism: Paraplagusia blochii (assembly GCA_016785265.1). Classification (NCBI taxonomy): domain Eukaryota; kingdom Metazoa; phylum Chordata; class Actinopteri; order Pleuronectiformes; family Cynoglossidae; genus Paraplagusia; species Paraplagusia blochii. Next base: position 122,340 of record JAFBJS010001492.1, read on the forward strand.
GTAGATAAAAGCAACAGCTTAATGATGTTCAGAAAATACCACATTTGCAAGTTTTTATTTTAGACAGCGACGCCACATCAGAGAAGCTGCATAGCCTTATATGCACTTCTTCAACAATCATCTCCCTCATGTAACCATTTTCTCTCAGCCAGTCTTGGTTTGCATTGCAGTGTGTCAGGCTTTCGTAACCCCTATTGAACAGTTTACCATTTCCGCACAGTAACTCAAGCATAGGCGTAGCCACTGTTGGGCCCGGGTGGGCCTGGGCCCGCCCACTTGTCAGTCAAGCCCGCCCTATCCAATGAGAGGGCTGACCAAGTCAAGCCAAGCATGTCGCATCTGTGTACCTGTGTGCACAGCATACTGTGCCGCTGTTGTAGCGCTTGCAATGTCATAATAAGGTATGATGTTCATTATCAAACTTGGGCTATAACACTTTGGGGTTGGGCTCCACTGATTTTTTCGGGGCCCACCCATTTTATGGGTTCTGGCTACGCCCCTGAACTCAAGTAACTAAACTTTAGTAACTAAAGTTATACAACAAAGTAACAAACCTTAAGAGTTATCTCTCCAGTAATAATATTGTGTCTAACCAACAATATTCCGTTCTTCTTAGTATCTATGTTTGCACATGTGCATCATGGTGTGGTGGAGATGAGGTCGTGGGTGTGGGCAGGATTTCAACCATGTTGGATTTTCACACAATAGATCTTGGGGTAGACAGGAGGCAATCATGGAAACGCTTGTCACCCCGTGTGCATTGCGCGGCACTAATCGAATGGCTCAGGCCAACAGTCGATCATCGCACAAGTGAAAAGACTTCTGGAAAGTAATTACAATGGTCAAGTGACCCTTGAATTATACAATTTTATATATATTTACTTTGAAAATCCAGATCCAGGAACATCCTATGGCAACATATCGCACTGGGGATGCTTCAAGAGTTGATGTTTGCTTCAATTTTCATGCCGTTCAGTACTTTTGCATATTATTGTTGGGTTCCAGCCCTGAAAAAAAAACATGCTCAGTGGTGCCCCCCAGGGGCAGCCTATGCGAGTGTAGTATATGTCCCAATTGCGACACTTGACAATGTGTCCTTTTCCAACGCTGTATGGCAGCATTATTTTTGTGTCACACCGTGAGTCCATTTAGAACTGTATACATAACTAATGGTCAGCATTGGTGGCCTAGTGGTTAAGGAAGCAGACTTGGGTCGGTAGGGCTTCAGGTTCTAATCCACCAGCTGCCCCGTTGCCATTGAGGTGCTCTGAGCAAATCACCGTCCCGACGCACATAACTTCTTGTGGGCTCAACATATGGTGCAATGTGATTGGGTGGCACTTCTTGCAGAAGAAGAATGAATGAATGAATATAACTAATGTTTTAACGGCTGGTTAAAACTTGCAAAAGAAGAAAAAGCGCTAGTGTTAACCCATTGCTGTATAAAGCTATGGTACAAAAGTAGCACCTTGCCAGGGGTTTAACCCAACTCTTGGATACCCAGCATATTAATGGCCACGCGTTAGGGTTCTACTTCCAGCCTGATCACAGTTGCACGTTGGTGACTGTCTGTCAAGTAGTGTTTTATATTGTGGGCTCCAGCCTCAGAGACAATAAAGCAGAAATACCTGGAGACCAAGTGAGCGACCAGCAGAGAAAAGAGGAGTTGAGAGGAAGAAGCGCAGCATATACACAGGTGTGTGTTAAGGTGCGTGTGTGTGTGCTGCTGCTGCTGCTGCTGTCTGTATTTGCACTTGTGTGTCACCTTCCCGGCACAAGTGCCCTAGTCCCTAATGATGGCGGTGTGCATCGAGCTAACTACCCTCACAGTGGAGCGAGCCCCCAGGCTAGTGCCACATCTCTCCATCAAGGCCTGCCTTCATCCTGCTTTACACTGGCCCTTTCCAAAGACACACACACACAGGCAGAGAGAGAGAGAGAGAGAGAGAGAGAGCCAATGACAAATAATTCATATTATGTCCTGCCTGAAAGTTTGCCACACTACCTCATTAAGCAGCCTATTGTAACTGGCTGACATTCTCTCAGCATAATAACATTCCTTGGTCGGCTTGTTTTTGATGTGACATCTCACTAGAGGGAAGCAGAAATAAATAAAGAAATAATAAAAAAAAAAATACACCCCGTTGTGCTGTGTTGCTTTTCACCTTGCAACTCTCAAGGTGATGCAACTTTTGCTCCCAGATATCAATAATGGATCCCTGTTGTTTCTTGATATGTACAAGGTCCAGCAATGACACATCAAATGGAGACCGAGATGTGGTTATTTGTGTCATTTGCAAAAAAAAAAAAAAAACCCTTCCCTGCTTTCATGACTGAATATTCCAGCAAACAAGGACGGAATAGGATGGAGACAGGAATGTTTTCAGCTTTTTAATTTGAGTTTCTACATCTATTTTGAGGAGGGAAGCAGTGACTGATTCCATTTACAACCAAATGGATGAGAAAATATCAACCACATGTTTTTGGTTTCAAAAAATTCATGTGAATATATAAAGTTTTCAGTGTTGATGGAGTCACTGTTTGGGTGAACAGTAGCAAGATTTTCTTCTTTTACTTTCTCTTTTTATTTTTATATATTTAATTTCTGCTGCAGTTAATAGGGTTATACATAAAATACATAGATATAACATACAACCAGTCCAGGGGGCAGTATTGCGGAATTTGCGGGAAACGTTTAGCTGAGCTAGCCTAGCTCAACTTTCTAAATTTACTAAATTTCTAAACTAAATTTCTAGTTGAGGAGAAGAAAGAAAATAAGTGAATGGCAGAGAAATTTGGGGGCTGCATATTGTCTCTTTGCTGCTTGTGAAGTCTTGACGACCGCAGCGTCACCTAGTGGTCACACTGTCAGACGATTCAACTATGTGTTATGCCAGCAGTTCATTTGCTTTGTTTTTGTGATCATTCATTAATAGAGGACAGTTGTTGTACCTTGAAAAGTGACTTATTTATTGTATGTATATTTATACATATACACAGTATATTTATACCTTTATGTATATAATGATGAAACCTGATGTTAGGACTGCATGACTGAAGGAATTAAAACACAACAGATTAAGAAAACAGAATTATTCGTCCCCCAAGAGACAGCCATGAAGACCCAACACTTAAAGCTCAACTCAAACCTACAGATTGAGTTTGATCTCCCACTTAAGGCTGCATTGATTTTTTTTTTTTTTTTATCTCCTCTTCACCACACAGTCCACCGCACCACTTCTGACACACAAATGAAATATTAGTCGATTGGATTTCATATGCAAAATTTGCAACTGGCAAAGACCGAGGCTGGGAGTCACCCATGGACGGGTGCTGACGGTTTGATAAATGTCGTCCAAGGGCATCTATCTTTGATGCCCTCCATATTCGCTCACCTTGGCAGCAAGTGGCAACAGAATTTGATTTTTTTTTTTCTCCTTTTTCCTGAGTGGCAATCAGTCAGTTCAGAGGCGTCAAGCTCCTGGCGAGCCTACAAGGCATGTGGCTAGGTGCTCTCTGTCCTGGGGGCGAGACAGGGAGAGCTCCGACTTGGCTCTGACTTTTCCAGGGCATCGACGAGGCATGGGAGAGGAAGAGGAAACTTTTTGAACGGAGTGAGGGAGAGGGAGGCGATCTAAGTCGGGCAGACTTGAAGTTAAAGCAGCAACAAGAAATTCACGTCGGTCTCGGCGCGTGTGCCAAACGTGCTTTTCTGCATAAACGCAACGCTTCAGAGGAGGTTAGGATAAAGTTATTCAAAAGACAAAAGGGAAATGAGAGGAAGATTAGAGGAAAGGCCCCAAAACAAGAGAGACGATGGGAGATAAACCCAGATATGTTGGATTCCGCGGCTGCCTTCCATCTCCCTGAGCAGATAGCATGAATGATAGCCCCGTGTGTTCCAACCTGGTGTAATGAAGTCCAGATGCATAGAGCGGACTCTGCTCATCGTCATCGTTGGCTGTGACTTTGGGAAAACTACGTCGGCCGTGCAAGGGCCTTTCCCCGATCCTACAAAAACACAGCGACTGTCAGGGGGGAGATGAGCAAAACAAATGTCTTCTATGGATTTTGTCCATCACACTCTTCCCCGAGTGAGATGAGCTGTTGTCTGTGGTGTAACACACACCTGCCAGTGTTTGCCGTCGGTTTGACCAATGGACTTTTGGCAGTTGGAGAAGGTTTTGAATGAACATCTAATGGTCAGATCTGATCAAAAACAATCTGTGCAAAAGGAGACTTCAGTCAGAATCACAATTTGATCACAGTTGATCATGGGTTGTTCGTTCATTCAGCTTCGCCTGATTTTTATTTCAATAACAATTACTAAAATCAATATATTTGTTTGTGCTTTAATATGGGGGGGGTAATTTTTTGTAACAAATTAATGTGATTTTTTATTATATTTTAAGGGGATAATGTGAGAATCATGGGTCAGAGCTACACTGTACTTTTTTTGTGTGTGTTTCAGAGAAAATGGAGGATTTTGCATTATTACAATTGTTATTTTTTTATTAGCTCAGAATGATAACCGAACGCCATGTGCCAATAAGGAAGGAAAGGACCACTGCACACAATGAAATGTGTCCTCTGTGTTTAACCCAAGCAGTGAGTGAGGACGGGATGCCATTGTGGATTCAAACCTGGATCCTTCCAGAACCCAGTCCGGTTTCTTAACCACTAGACCACCACTGCCCGATATAGAATATAGGTTTGGCCCCTATAGCAAAGTGGTAACTTGTTGTACTCTCATGTAATATAACATGCACAAATCACCCACAGCATTGGTTAGAAAAGATTAGTATGAATTATTTGAAACGTAGTATATGAAAAACATCTTCAGCATCACAATCAAATCCAATTTTGCAGCGATAAAAATATTTTTGTTGCAGCAGCAGCAGCCATTGTATCTCGTGCCTCTGTGAACGCCAGGTCTCAGTAAGATTCCCTGTGTATCTGTTTAACAACTGTGTTTGATGCGTCCTCTGACAGTCGGCAGCAGACTGTATTTCTGTACTTATTACCTGTTGTAGTGACGGCACGGCTGCGGCTGAGAATAGCAGGTGAAAACATTTTCAACTCCTCCGTCAAAAGCCTTCCGTGGTAACTTCAGTGGCGCACGCCCACAGTATGAAAGGTAGACGTTGTAAAAGTGGGACAGCCCGTGTTATTGAGCCGACGCAATTACAGAGTCAACGATGCGCCGTGAGGAACGAGCGCAAGACAAGGGAACCATTTGAAAGAAGATTAGCGCCGACACCTCCCTGTGTCTCCGCGTGCGGTGATCACACCGCGCCTGTGTGTGGGAGGCCTTTTTGTCACCCCGCACCATTCAAAAATGGGAGAGGGAATACAGGGCGATGTTGTGACACCTGATGCCTCCTCGCAGAAGAAAACTCAAACTAATGAACCTGGATGTTGAAATTAACAACCGGCGCCTCCTTGTTTCACTCATCGGTTCCAGTCCCTCGGCTCAGAACACATCAGCAGTGCATGCCTATTTAGATCCATATAAGGACAAGGCTTTGGGTCTAATCACTGAGCTTAGTCTCATGGAAAAAAAAGGAATTTAGGGCTAAAGGAGGTAAGACAAGCTCTGTGCTGTCAACGCGCTGCTGCTCCGCTTCAGTATTAAGAGAGCGGCTCGGAAAACAAAATCGTACGCGGCATGAGACGATAACAGGAGCCCCACGCGGTGGTTCAGCTGAGGTGGGGGCATGTTAGGAGGCCAGTCATCCACTTAGTGGACCTTGGAGTGAAGCACATGAGGCCCTCGTTCTGCAACAATAATCCATCTCCATTCTTCCCCTGAAGAGGCTTGTTGAAAATTAATTTGTGCTGGTCAACAGTCAATAAAATGGTCCCACGAGACCCGCGGTTTCACCCCTGATAATGCTCGTGTGCGTGTCTGAGCAAACACACAAATCCACATTAGCCTCATCCAACCGCCGCTCAATAGTGGAGGGGAGTTATTATGGACCCATTTAAAAGCTGCTCCATTTTAACCTCCGCCTGATCTTCACTCGGCTCCTTCTCCGCATCGTATCCTTTTATTTCTTATGCTGCGATAAAGAGGTCTTTGATGACAAGGATGGACCTTCAAAAGTAAAAATATACCCAACAATGTTCCCATAAAAATATAAACTATATACAGGGCCTGCACTGGAAGAGCGGTTAGTGCTCTTACCTTACAGGCTACACGTCAACAGTTTGATCCTGGTTGTTGTACTGTATTACCCCTTTTTAAATGAACTCTAGATAGGATGTGTGTATATATATATATATATATATATGTATATATATATATATATACATATACATATATATGTATGTATGTATATATATATATATATATATATAAGTTTATATATATAGGTTTTAAAATGGCTGGAAGACAATCCCTTACATTTACTCATTTCAAATTATTGACTTAAAGGTCTTATTTTACCTCAACGGGCCCAAATATTACCCATTAATACCTACCTCCATGTCCTCCCTCACTGCTGTCTCTTATACACATCTAGATGTGTATAAGAGACAGGTGTTATTGAGCCGACGCAATTACNTCCAGTTGTTCCATCCTGCCTGTACTCTATTCTCCTCTCTTCCACAGTCTCCACTGCTCTGAACAGTTGATCTTCAGTTTCTAAACTCCTTCTTCTCCACTGCTCCGTGTATCTTCACCATTCCACTGTTCTCTCATTCATTCACACACATACTGTTTTCAGCACGTATATCCTGGTAGTAAAAATAATAAAAATATATGTTTTAATAAAGGTTTCTTTTAACAGAAACTGGAATGGCTACAGTCAGAATGCGAAACAAATACTACTGATGTTATATTTCTCATGTTTATTATATTATGCCTGGTTGTTCAAGATTCAATACGCACAACTACAGTTTTACTATATGATTAAAGCCTACGTTCAATATCTGGACAGAAGAAAAAACATACCCAGTTTGCAGTCAATTTTTTTTTCCAAAATATATATTTTATTTGACTGAGATTTTGTCCCAGTTTTTAATTTAGGTCTGACCCCTTTGTGTTATATTATCTATTTATAAAGTTTCTGATTAAAAAGATTCTTAATATCTGCCACAGCAAGTCAACAATTTCCATCTCACCCCGATATTCTCAATATAAAAATAACAACTTTTTAAAAAAAGTTCTGAATATAATTTATAAAGTGTATTTGTAAACAAGGGAAGGTTGTAGGTAATAGTTTGAGAAGTTAGTAGTGGTAGAAAAAGTTATGAAACCTGTTAGGAAAGCCAGAAAAGCCAACACTGACCTGCAGTCCTTTGGATCACTTTTGAGGTTCCTCTATATTCATCTTAGATCACACGGAGCAGACAACACTGCTGTCAGCGTTGTGCTCCAGACATTCACTGGACAGTGTTTCATATCACTCGCCCGCTCACATCTTCTGGTGCAAACTTGAACAGAGATGCTTTTCAGAGCAGTCAGCGATTTTCACAGCTCCACTTCAGTGTTTGCAGACACAGGCATGAGGCAATTCTGCCAAAGAACAACACGAGCAGCGTCCACTGTGTTTATTTCTCCCTCCATGAAGCAGACACTGAGATACATCCCTTAGGGTCACCCTGGAAACACACAGAGCGCTGTCTAGTGACAGACTGAGGCAACAGCGGGTAAAAGTGATGCAACCCCCTTGAACAAATTTGGGACACTTACATCAGGACTTTTTCTTCAAGTGTATTCTTCTCCCTGACAAAAAAAAGATCCTCGGTGACACAGGCAACAGCATTTTGAATGCAAAACTTAACTTGTAAGTGATGGTGTTTTTACAGTTTGAAGATAAGAAGAAATGTCGCGGCAATGTGCAATGATCCAACTACTCTGGGTCAATGTGTTCCACAGACTTTAACTTTATTAACTGTATTTACAAGGAGTTAATTCAGTCATTTTTGCAGGTTTATTGTTTAGATGTCCTGACAAGAAAGGGTCCCAAGAAGAAAAAAAAAAAAAAAAGGGGAAACACTGTCTCAAAATATTGGATAAATGAAAGCAAGACGACGGCAAAAAGTCAAATTTAGAGTTTCAGTCTGTTTACTTGAAATAAATGACATCAGTGCGGGAACGTGTTGCACTTTGCCAACAAAAAGTCATATTCCATTATTTAGACTTTTATTGTCCCGGCAGAGTTAGGAAATCTTTACAACGTGAGATCTTTACCAAATGTTGCTTCTGTCCTTTGAGATCGGGCTGAAAAAGAAGGGACGTTACTCACAGCACTAAAAATGTGATGTCATTTAAAGAATAATATTTATGTTCTGTATCCTCTCCATACTTTTCTCTTGTTTTATGTCAGATTTTGGCAGAAACAAAACTCCAAAACACCAAAAATCTGTTTTCAGTGCCAAGCACTCATAACCAATTCAACACCCTGAATTTATCAATAACAAAACTCTGCTCCTTCAACTCACCTACTCAAAGAGGAAAACCAGCAGCCCCTGAACGTTTGCTGCTGCTGCTGCTGCTGAGATGGGCCATTTTGTCAGAGCAAGCGGTGAGGGGGTTTTTGGTGGTGAGCAAAGACACCAGAGGAGAAGCACCGGTGCTGAGGTGGAGAACGACTGAGGGAGAAAAGAGAGAATAGGGCTCAACCCCCCCACATCAAAGCTTTCCCCTGCAGCAGTTTCTTGTGATATTTATTTATTGAGATGATTTTGCCAGAAACCCAGTGGCCTAGCCATGCCCCCCCATTCTTTGATATGTAGTTTGGTTCTTAGCTGGCCGTCCTTAGAGAAACAGGGGTCCTGGGGTCAGCCAAAGAGACCCCCAGAGGAAAAAACATGGCTCACAGAGTACACCTAGAAACACTGCGCACCGTACCACATCCATGTACACACAAGCAGCACACCAGATGATGCACAGGGATGGGCAACAGTGGTGGGGGATCAAGAATTGATTATCATTAAAGGGCCAATGATTTGTTTCCTCCACTATTTGGAGGAATGTGTCTCACATCTAAATGAATGTCAGATTAAAAGCAGGAAATCGTTACGGACCTTTGTTTCTGCTTCCTGAACCATGAACAAATGAACGGGGCTCCTTGTAGAATCAAATAGATTAATGATGTATTGATGCATTGCATATATACATAGATATACTTATGCGTATATATATTTGTGTGTGTTTTTTATCTTATTTTGTTCTTAATTCCTGCTTCATTTTAAAAGTTGAAAACATAGGCAAGGTTGACAAAAATGTCTGGAAGTCTGCAAGTAAGGTTATAGTGAGAGTCTCCTTTAATCCAAGGGCACTGTATTAGGGATAAAGGCCTGTCATGAATGGATGAATAATGGAAGGAGGGAAGGAAGGAAGGATGGAATGAAGGAAGGAGGAAAGGAAGGAACAAATATAGAAAGAGAGAAAGAAAATAATGAAAGAAAGAAGGAAGAAAGAAGGGAATTAAGGAAGGAAGAAATGGGGAAAGAAAGGAAGGAAGAAGAAAGGAGGGAAGGAAGGAAGGAAGAAATGGGGAAAGAAAGGAAGAAAGAAGAAAGGAGGGAAGGAAGGAAGGAAGAACTGAAGGAAGAACACAAGAAAAAAATGAATGAATAAATAAAAGGAGGGAGGAAGAAAGAAACTAATGAAGACTCTTTGAAGCTTTGTACATCATGTTTCGTGCACCTCAGTGTAAACAGACAGCTATTGGATTTGAACCTGGAACCCTTCAAACCTAAGTCCAGATCCTTGACCACTAATCCACCACTGCCTGTCATCATTGAATAATTCATAAATGGAGAATAGAAGAAAAAGAGCTGGAAAGGATGCGTGCCCTGTCACCTTTGTGCCCCCCGGTGGTCGTGCATTAAATAATCAGCGGTCCATCTTGGGACTGTTGGGACAGTGATTACAGATTGCAGCTGCATCAGAAACGATTTTATGAGAGTGTCTTGTGACGGGAGGAAGACATAAATAAAATTAGTCCAAGCCTGAGGTCATCTGCCATGGAGGCAAAGACAGCAGCTCTGTGTCCTGTGGTCACAGCAGTCAACGTTGTAGCTGGTCATTAATGGACCGGAACAGGAACATCACCTGAACTGAGAGACCCCAAAATACCATCTGATATAAGGCACGGGTTCCTAACCCTGGTCTGTGGACCCCTGCTGGTCGTTTTATTTAGAAAATGTAGTGAAACTTTGACAATGGTGCAGAATTACCGCTGATATAAGGGATGAACATACAGTCAGTCAAAAAACTGAAGAGTTCAATTCAGATTTGAATTTTTTCAGAATTTTTTTTTCAATTTTTTTTTTTCCATTTTCCATGGTTTTCTTGATAGGAACGAAAATCACTTTAGTTCTTCCAGCTATTGTACCGACAAAAACAGTGCTTTCAGACATTAAATGTTCTCATCTTCACTGTATCATCTACTGTATCTGATACCTTGATGAAGATGATGTGGAGATGGTTGTAACAGGATGAGGAAGGTTTAGATGATCTGCTGTGGTGACACGTGACGAGATTAAATGTTTGTCTACTGGTTAGAAATTGATTCTTAGAGCCTTAATGTGTTCACTCCAAAAAAAGTTAGACTTTATTCTTCAGCTACTTGATTGGTCAAGTCAATCATATGACGGCACGTCTCTCGTCACCAGACGCAGATCTCTTCGTGGTCTGAAAAGTCACGTGCTGTTCACTCAGCTAAAATAAGCAGCGGCAACAGAGCCAAGGACGGCTGCACTGATCCAATAGGCCCAGGTGGAAACCATTTGTTAGCACTGTGTCGCCCATAATATCCTGGTGAAGGGCCCGGGGTGACATTTTAATGGGCTAAATTATTTCCATAGATTACAAAACCACATAAGCATCAGATGATACAGATCAGCCAGTAAGTCTGGGGAGTTTATCTTCTCTCCAGTTAAGTTTCACAACAGTTTCCCTGCAGTTAATAGACTTGAGGTTGAAGAGTTTAATAAATCAGCTCTGTGTGAATTAAAGATTTAAATAAGCACAGTTTTCATCACTTTTACTGTGATTCAAATGAAGTCAACGCCACCTCTTCACTAAACTCAAAAACTCCATTTTGCTCCAGTTAATGTGTTAATATTACATTGCATTTCCCAGCTGTTTTAATCCAAAGTAGGAGAAGTAACTGTGCGTTAAATGAAAAGTAAGAATAAGTTTAATAAAACATGGATTTTGTCAACTTGCTAATACAGTTAAATTTGTTTTGCCATGTTTTCTAACCCAGTGGTCCCCAACCACTGGGCCGGGGACCACTACCAGTACATGGGTAAATTGGTGCCGGGCCATAGAAAATAATGTTTCCTTTTGGCCCCATCTGACTATTACTTCCACTTGATCCATACCCATATCAACAAAAGAACTGACCAATAGAATGCCTAGGATTCCATCATCAATAATTCAACTATATTTGATTAGGGAAATATTTTCAACAATAAACTAAAAATGATGCAGAGTCATTGGTACAAGATTCTAACCTTGTATACCGGTCTGGTAGGAGAAAACTTTAGGCTGGGTGTGCTTGGGGAACCCTTGTTGTGTCCATCCGTAGCTAATTCGGGCAGGAAGATTTTATAGGTAGGAAAACATTTCAAAACATCCAGAAACTGACGACTGGTCCATGAAAAAAGTACCAAACTTTAACCAACAAAGAACATTTCCTATTAAACATGAGCTATTTTATTCATGCAGGTTACATCTCACTTTCTTCTACATTAACTAGAAACACAATCTTTTTCTGTTACGCCCCCCCTAGCAAGAAGAAAACACATTCGCACCCCCACCACCACCACCCACTCTCCACCGCAACTATAAATAACAGGATTTGTCTATAAAATAGTTCTAGGTACACCTCTGTATAACATCGTATCCTTGTCAAAAAAAGAAAACAAAAAGAAAGAGATATAGTTCAACTTACAAGGATGTGCAATTACACTTTATTGTGGTATGGCGGAAAAAAAGCATGTTCCCCAGGGTCACACGCGCCCCACACTTTGAAAACCCCTGCTTTAGCATTTAGTATTAGCAAGTTGTTAGGACCTTGTCCAGAGAAGGATGGAATTTAGGATTAAATTAGTCTTGATTGTAACTGTAATATTAAGTTGATTATTTAATCCATAGTCAGAATCCTGCAGTGGGCTTCATTTTGTCGTTTATGTTAAATTCCCCTTCAAAATGACATGATTTTGTGATTTTTTTTCCCTCTGTTGCATGTTCATTACCCGGTCAACTGTCAAACTGTTCTGAGATGTGAGATAAAACTTTTTTTTTTCTTTCGTTCAACGTCAACCAACAGGTTTTTAGCCTAGACTCATTTGCCTAATGGAGAAACAGGAGAAAAATGGATGACCAATATGACAGTGGGATTCATTCACACTGATGTGTTTTGTGATTTAGTCTGACAGTCGCTAACTCTGGTGTTAGACCCCTGTCCGTGGTCTCTGAGTCAGATTCGCCCGTGGAGATTTCACCGAGCGGAGCGTGGAGCAACCACAGGTTGTAATTCCAGCCACAGGGGAGGAGGCGCTCATCTTCTCACCGTGACACATCTCCGACATAATGCATTGTCAAATAATTCTTAATATGGCAAGTGTGACACGATGGCGGCGCTCTCCGTATTCAGATTTGCTCTGGCTCATAAACTCCACCGCCAGCGCGGGCCATCAATCAGAACCTCTCCGCCCCTCCACCCCGTCTCCTCCGACTCCTCACCTGTCAGCCCATTTGAATATGAGGTGGCGCTTGGATGGCTTTCAGTAAAGCTGCCTCGGGGGGAACAAGGTTTGACAAAGCTGTTTACTTGTGTAGGACTTTTGATTGATTGATTTTGAAGCTGCGTCGTGGCATCGGATGAGATGACCTGACTTTTTTTTTGGGAGGGGGGGCGTTTAAAATGTGTTTCTGTTTAGTTTTCTTGACAATTATTGAGATTTAACAGAAGACGGAAAATATGGAGGCTCAATACAATCACCGTCCATCTGTCTCTGTGTGGCCTTCAATATCCACTCGCTGCTAGTCTGGCTCTAATTGGACTTGTGTAAACGCTAATCAATTTTAAAGCAGGAAGGGCCACATAACACAGAGTGATTGTCTGTGCGCAAGGGTAAACTAACAAGAGCGCCACTGGATCTGTCACGGCGTGGACAGCCCGCGGATGAAGATGGATTGGGGGAGCGCGTGAGGACGCAGGGGGCTGAGGGACCGGCGCGGGCAGCAAAGAGCAGCGTCAACTGCTCTTCTTCCTCATGCATTAAATTCAAACAAGGCTGGCGTGCAAAACTGCCGCTGATCAATTGTAAAAAAGGGGGCTCCAGTTTTTGACATACACCATCAGCACATCGGGCCAAATGATGTCATCCATCAGGATGGACACTGTAATTTGCCATCTATTTCCTCATCAATCAAACTTGAGTGTTTTTACATTGGGGAGGGGCATGTTTATGTATGTGTGTCTTTTGGGTCCACAGGGGGCAACATTCACACCTTCTTACCTTCTGCTACTGTAAGTCACTCCATCGCTCCTTTATTCAAGAGAAAATCTCCAAATGTGTTTACTTTTAAAATCTAAAACTTTTTGGCAACCCCAGGTTTAGAAAACTGAAGACATTTTTTTTAAAAGGTGATCAACTGAGGCGCTGTTGCATCGATGACTTTAACAAACCTTAACTAAAGTAATAATCATAGTTTTTGGGACGTTTGGATTTCATACCTGAAAGGGTCCGTGCAGGGCCGGGTTAACCCCATCTGAGGCCCTTCGCTAATTACCTGAATGAGGCGCTTCATATCGTGCACCGGCACAAGTTCCTTTAGAAGCTTAAATTTTCATCTTTATGTTAACTGTTAACATAGTGTGGATGCCACTGTTCTGAAGTATTTCCCACCCATAATATTTTCCTACCTGTAGCAGAAATGTATAGCCATATCTGAAGTTTACCTACTTATAATATTTTCCTACCCCCTGTTTTAAAGGTGGTAGAATATTTTTATTGATAATACACACTTGTCTAACGCCTATGAAAGAGAGAGTAGGAAAAAATTATGGGTGTGAAAACTTCCACTAATTTAAGTCACTTGACATCAGCACCCTGAGGCCCCCCTGGTGGTGAGACCCTGAGCTGCAGCCCCTTCAGCCCATTCTGATAATCCAGCCTTGCTGATATGGAGAAATTCTTTGCAGATGTTCTCACTCTTGTGACTAGAAGCTTTGCTTATCTGTCCGTGGGTCTTTCTCAGATCAAGCAGCATTTTTAGAGCAGCCCACACTGTCTGTTGGTTTTTGTCTGCTTCATCATAACTTTATAATCTTACGGCCTTGTGTGTTTTGGCCTAAAAGTAAAATAGCACATTTTGGATCATTTTTGGCTGATGTTGTTGGTGATGTTTCAGTTTTCTCTCTAGTGATCAGTGTCCAACAGAGGTAAAACATAAAGGTCATAACATTGTATCTGATTAGTGTATGTGTTTATGGAGGTTACCACATGGTTATCAATCAAATTCAGTCTGAGCACCATGTGTATTAGAGGGCCCTGAACGCCTCACCAGGTCTACGGCCAATGATCCCACAGGTGTCTATAGAAAGCTGGACTAACTTGTCCAGACTTGGAAAACTTGATCATCTGAAATATTAGCCACCAACTCTTTAACTACTGGTCCAAGACCATCATTTTAGTGACTAAAACAGAATATTGTTTCTTTCTAGTTTTGAGACAACAGTGGTGGACAAGCGGTTGAGGAAGCAGACTTCTAATGCACCAGCTGCCAGGTTGCAGCCAGAGACTGCTGTCCCTAATAACTAATGGCAAAATCCATAATTTTTATTAAAAGAATTTCACTGCAATCACATAAAACACCAATGTCAAACCCAACCAGACTCCTTCTGCGTCCTTGAATATTTTCACAATTTTTCTATTGCCATTTTTTTTTACTTTTTTGTCGGAGTTGAGGACCGAGGTGTCCACAACTGATCTTGATCCTGCTCAGTTTGTTCTGCATTCCTTCTGACCATTATCATCTCAGCCACTTCACTGCAGACCAGCAGTACACGCTTTTATACGTCTCTTTGATTTCTCAGTGCATTAGAAGAAATTGAAAGTAAGTAAAAGTAAAAAAAAAAAAAATAAATAAATTCAAGTTTGGCTTTTTGTGATAGATTAACAATGGTCTAGTGAATTTAGTTAGTCAAAGAGCAAATATATGAGAAAATAACAAGGATTAATTAAAATGAAACTTTTTAAAAATGAGAGAAGAAAAATGTTTTAAAGGTTTAATCAATACTGAGGAATGTTGTTAATTTAATGGCCTTAAACCTATTGGTAAAACCAGTCTTTATCCACCACACAGTAATTGATTCAGTGTAGAGGTGGTACAGTGATAAATCACAGGTTAAAGTAGACCAACTAATGTAATTTAAAAATTTATTCAGTCAAAAACATTTCATATTTGAAGTGGCTAAGAAATATTTCTTCGTGGGTCGTAAAAGTGACCTTTTTCACAGTCCTTCAGTCTTCCTAACTAAGGTCCGCTGATTTTCTTTTTCTGTCGTTTCTCATTGATGGTTTCATTGGAGTTTTTGTCTTGACACCTTCCAAAGGTCCCTGGGCTCAGTCCTGTTCTGGCAGCGCTTCACAACACAATCTTACAGTAAATATGTTCCATGGTGTCATTGAAAAGCCTGCGATGAATCATTTCGTTTTGAGCCACTCGCTCCAGATGAGCACAAAAACAGGACCGCACATCCACTCTCCTGATAATAAGATTAATTTTCTGCTCATCCAAGTGCTCTATTGGAAGCAGATGATGATTTTTTTTTTTTTTTCTCAAGGAAAGGAATCTGCACAATTTCAGATCGGCCAAGTGGAGAAATGTGCAATGTCACAGTGTCTCATCAGGGGACAAATCATCTTAAAACTGCTGTACTGTGGTTCTAGTGGCTAGGATTTTTGAAGGATCCCATGGTTGAAGAAAAATGTCCCAAAAAGATGTTTTTAGTTTCAATGTACTGTAACTGAAAAAAAAATATGATTGAATTGAGGGTCAATAACAGCGAGCACAGATACAGGACAGAACTGGTGAAGCAGAAGTTGCAGATAAAGGAAAGTGTCTGAAAAAAGGACAAGACCTGTCCTGATGAAGTCCTGATGATGTCCTGATGAAGTTAAGGGATGAAATGTCTTTCAACTCCAAGAAGAAGTCCAGTTGATTACAACTAAACCCTTTATGGATACAATGACCTGGATGAATGAGAATCTTCCCAGACACAACACCTGCTGTGGGTTAGAGGTAATTCAAGATGTTGAATCTGCAGTGTTTCATAATTTGCATGTCAGTGGAGATGCAAAAATTTGAGGTTAAGTTTCGGAAGTAAGATAACTTAAGCAGGCATACACAAACTAAGGCCCAGGTCCCAGATGTGGCTCACTTGGCTGTTTAGTCCGGCCTACTTGAATTGTCCAAATTTGGTCTTTTATTCTTAATATTATTTTACCTCTGCCTCTTGCCTGTAATGCACAAATTTCCCCAATAGATGGTAAATTCTAGAAATCGTTGTGGTGCCTAAGTCAAAAAGTTTGTCTAGGCACGGGCTGTAGAGGAGAGAAGGAGAGACAGATAGATAGATAGATGGACGGACGGGCGGGCGGGCGTACGGGCGGGCAGACAGACAGACAGACAGACAGACGCTCCTTCGATTTAGCAGCCAGTTTCTGCAGCCTGAAGACCCCTTGGTCTGTCAGGTTGGACTCCGTCCTATGTCTTATAAAATGTCTGGCCGAGGTGTGAAACCCCTCCAGATCTGGGAAATGTTTCCGTGAATCCACATTCCTGCATCCCTTAGTCTGTCTCAGGAATGAAACCAGATCTGCTGCAGAGTAAGCCTGGGTGTCTGTCTGGGACATGGGAGGAAGGTCATTGTCATCTGACACACACTCCTCACCGCCACTGTCCTCAGACGTTGGACCCTCTTCTGATGCAACCATTTTTGTTTTTGTCTTCCAACGAACCATGTCCAGACCCGCCTCCCTCGGCAGCCTCACCAACACTGCTGGTGCTATATACAGTCATGGAAAACATTATTAGACCACTTTTTTCTTTAATGTCTTGTCCGTTTAAAAGTCTGCTTCCACTTAATCTACATTAATCTGGACAAATATAATAACAACAAAAAAGGCTCATAATTCAGTTTAATTTCAGAGCTGATTTCTGGCCATTTTGCATGGTTTTATTGACTGTGACAAAAAGCACTTCCGTTCCTACATCACTAGCAATAACATTGTACTGACAAATACAGTGCTTTTAGTCATTGCATGGTTTTGTGTTCATTGTTTCCCCCAGGTGATAAACCTTTAGTGGAACAAGGCATTAAGATGAACAAGGAATTGAAGAAAACAGCAGAGTGGACTAATCATTTTTTCCATGACTGTATATACACCCAAGTGTACATATGTATTGCATATGCATGCATCCCCGGGCGCTTATTAGCTGCCCACTTCTCACTTTGGTGATGGGTTAAATGCAGAGGCCAAATTTTGTTGAAAAAGGAATTTCTTCTTATTCTTCTTCATATGCACACATCCATACACATACAGTATGTAGGGACATATATGTCCAGACAATATATTGGTTGTTCATATACACATGCCACCTAAGCCCATGTATAACCATTACATATGAATGTAGACATAAATATATGTATACATACATGCATATCTACACATACAACTGAGATAACACATGCATTGTGTGGCACATCTGGTGCATAAATACTTTAGTAACAAACACAGGGAGAACAGTTCCAACTGAAATGTCTAAAGCTCATCATCCACAGTTTTCCTTTTATGCCTTACGACCAATAAACAACGTATCTTCATCATCAATCTCCTGACCCTCCTCTGACCCACCACTCTCTCCCTCCCTCATCACTTTCCTCCCCTCACATTGCTGAGATAATGCTCATCTGCCCCTCTGGGGAGAGAGGGCGACCTGTCTTCCCTGGGAACTGGGGAAGATCAAGTTCACCTCATTATTAACCTACACATCCCCTCTGACCCCTGCAGCACCCACCCACCAGGCAGCAACATGTGCATCTCATTGTGGGTTGAGGACTCATTGCCCCCTCCCTTATTGGCCCCCGTGCTCACAGTCTGTTTCTGCTGGCTCACGTAGCCATCCGGGGTCGTTGATTTATGGGACGATGGATGGATGAGTCCCGAGTGACTCTAATGCTTTGCAAAATGGTGAGGTGGGATTGAGGGTGGGCACGAGTGCCTTTTGCACAATTGTGTCACTGGTTCATTTGAAAATGCAGACTGATTCGGATGAATTGTCCTCATTTTTATTGGGCTAAGTATGTTAGAAAACCTTGTAAACATCTTTAGGATTACAATGGTCAGAATCAGGCCACAAAAATAACAATGTTTTTCCTTTTTCCTGATGTTTTTTTCATATTAAGCATGAATAATGCAAGTTGTTCTGCACCGTATATGTGCGTGTTAGGCCATGATGTGAAATATGACTTTTTATTTTTTGTGTTAATGTCTACAAGCTAAACAATCTTAGGTTCATGAAAATAGAAGAGTTATTTTAAGCTTTTGTCACAAAAAAAATCCTGTCCATTCTTTATGGATGTAGAACAAGCTTCTTAAGGGTAGAATAAGATTTTAGTTAGTGAGCAGTGACACAGTTCAACATGTGATCATGATAGACCAACCCAGTAGGGCAACAGTCCATCAACATGGCCGCCTCTGTGGTTTTACTCAGAGGAATTCTCCTGTAGTCTACTACAGTGGACCAAATGGATTCTAAACAATTTCTGCTTGTGTGAAACATGTGTTAAAACACACAAAAATTCCAGCTCACAGTGGCCTTGAGGTGCAAAACACTTTTGTTACCTGTTTTGTAAATTTGTTTTTTTTTTCAGAGTTTGTAAAAATGTTTTCTGAAATGTTATTTTGTTTTTGTATTTGTAAAAGTGTTTTGCACCTCAGGGCCACCGTAGCTTAAATTTATAGTGAAACTTCCCAAACCACTATTGTTATAATATTTGACCTTAAGAATATGGAAGATGGTGTTTTGAAATTGTGTACATTGTGACTTCCATCTGCCATGACTGATTTTCATCCACTCATCTGTTGCCTGCCTCCACCCTAATCACACTGCTCCATACTGTCAGCCTTCCTGTAGGTGGTGAGTCCACTGGAAAGTTATGTGGATTGGGAAGGTGCTATGATCAGAGCACCTAAGTGGCAACCTGGCAGCTGGTGGATTAGAACCTTCAAACCTTGCGTATCCAGGTCCACTCTTTACCTCTAGGCCACCACAGCTGGCCAGGTTGTCAATTTTCTGCTGAATTCATAATGGGCTCAGTATGTGGAATGCAATGGGGTTTTAAAGTAAAAAAAAAAATCAATTTTGTTTTAAAAAATATCAGATAAGATTAAAATACCAAAACGGGATCTGTTTTTTTTAAACGGTAAATTTGCAAAAGAACAAAACAGTAGAGGTACTGTACAAAACACACAGACACAAGCACACAGACATGGACTATTTTATTTTTCCTACTCTCGCTCTCACTCTCTTTGTCATCCACTCTGGGCTCCAGTGAGTGCGCTGGCATCCACCGGAGCTGGGAGATGTTCTAAGACCTCTTCTTACTTTGTGCCAGCTCGGCTATACCCTAGTGGGTGTGCGCTTAAGTTTCACCATGTGCTTCTGTTCACATTACCTAGCTCCAGGGCAGGCACCTTGCCTAAAATACACACATGCACACATACGTGAACACAGAGACACACAAACTCGGAGCTTCATCTTTGTGCTGATGACGCAGTTTTACAGTCGTATGAAGCCCACACACCCGGCATAGCAGGGAGGTTTTTTTTTTTTTTTTTTTTTTTTTTCCTTAAAATATTTTTTTTATTCCTGTCTTGACAGAACAGGCAAAAATCAAGAGCAAGCGCTGGCCTCTGGAGAGCCGAGGCTGCTAACTTCCTCTGAGCATTGTGATCACGGGCTGCTCCTCCCTGGAGGTTAAATCAACAGTGAAACTTAAAGGACACAAAGAAGGAAATGTCACTGTCATCTGTGGGTGAAAGTTCAAAATAGAATCATTTATATAAATTTTTGCGTCACTCTTTTTTTTTTTTTAAATATCTCCTTGATTAAAAAAGGAGCCGTTTAATTATGACGAGGATAATGGGATGAAACAGAATAGTTGGTGCTGAAACTGTTAAACTAAGACAACGAAACAGAGATTTTGTCTCATTAGTGAATGGTTTTGTATTTTATCTGTTCCAACTGAACACTGTTGAGAGTTATTCCGATTGCTTTTAATAACATTTGACTTTTCTCACTATGTTCTCATGGTCCAAAAAAAATTACAGTAATTGTCTTGGGATGTAGATCCTTCAAAGTAATGATTACATAAAGAACCAGGTTGGTGGAATAAGGACTGAGTTGCACCATGGGAGCTCCAAACTCTTCTCCCATGTCCCTTGGCCACGACTGGTGTGGTGACATGCTGATTGAGCTGTCGTCTCCCAGGGTGAGGGGTCAAACTCATCTTGTCAAAAAAAACAGAGTGGAGCTGAGCCACAGGGTGGGGCTAGAGGGCCGTGACCTGTTGATTGTTCGGCATAAGATGGACTGGGAAGGGCAGGGCGAGAGGGCAGTCGACAGCAGAGAGCAAACTTTAAAGAAAGAGACCAGTGACAAGAGGCAGCCGGGCGGGGGCTCGCACTTTTATTACCACCTGATGTTCTTTTTAAGAAAATGTAAAGGCAAAGGCAGAGGGTTGAATGATGTGCGGAGACTAACGTGGGAGAGTGTCCACTGCGGTGACATCCTCTTCTAGGAATATTTCAGTTCAGCGGCTCAGTCAGACGTCATTTTGAGTTATTTCAAAACACCAGAGCAGGAAGATAAAAATAAAAGGAACTGTCAAGTAGCTGGCGCTGTGACACCGCTCTTATGTAACAAACAAGAGAAAGTGTAACACTTTGGACCAGGGGTTGAACCATCTCAACCTGAAGCGTACGCTCACACAGACAGACCTTTTTTTTTTTTTCCCCCAGCCTTCTACTCGCAGAGACCTCGAGAGCAAAGTGCACGGCGTGCGACGCGGTGTCGTCTGCGTGATACCCAGGATCCTGACAGTCCTGCAGCTCCATCAAACAAACTATTCCTGCCTCCCTTCAAAAGGACGCTCCTTCCCGTGTTTCATTTCCATTGAATTCCTGGTCGGGGCCCAACGTGTTTCATGGCCAACAAGACGTCTGCTTGTCTGCCTTCCTCCCCTTCTCTCCTTATTGTTTCATGTTTACTTATCTGTTTGCTTTTATTTATTCATATCTACGTTTGGGCGCTCCTTTTTTTTTTTTATTTGCCTCTTGATATTTGTCAATATGGACTTGACCTAAGCAGGCCGAGTCTCTCCTCTGAAGTGGGAGCTGGCGATAGCCTTGAAAACAGACCTTTAAATTAAACGAGGGAGAACACACATTGTTGTATAATTCATCCGGACCCCTGCTGAGGATTCTCTGTGCAG
The DNA here is from genome assembly GCA_016785265.1 of Paraplagusia blochii. Lineage (NCBI taxonomy): Eukaryota > Metazoa > Chordata > Actinopteri > Pleuronectiformes > Cynoglossidae > Paraplagusia > Paraplagusia blochii. The sequence goes on from JAFBJS010001492.1 coordinate 143,873, forward strand.
TCATGTTACTGTCTAGATTAGAATTTCCTTTTGTTGCCGCCTGTTTGTGTAATACACAATGTGGATCCTGCCAGGGCCCAGTAAATTACCTCTTTAAACATTAATTTGCCTTAACCAAGAGGAAAGGAGGAGAGGGAGCAGAGACTCGAAAGGGGAAAAAACCTCTTGATTTCTCATACAATGAATAAGTTAATAAAAACATTTTTTTTTTTTTTCCCGATGCCCCGCGCGACCACCTTAACTCCTCCTCGCTACCTCCCGTGCACAAATTCTTGGCACCACCCTAAAAAACATTCTAACCAAACCA
>JAFBJS010001492.1:146523-158016 GCA_016785265.1 Paraplagusia blochii
GCTTTTAGTCATTGCATGGTTTTGTGTTCATTGTTTCCCCCAGGTGATAAACCTTTAGTGGAACAAGGCATTAAGATGAACAAGGAATTGAAGAAAACAGCATAGTGGACGAATCATTTTTTCGACTGTAGGTAGATCACTTCAGCCTGGTCATTTGAAAAGTAGCTCACAAGACAAAAAAGTGTGGACACCCCTGGATTAGAAGATGAAGGTGACTGAATGAATGAACTATGAATGGTCAGAAATAGGAATTTTATGGCCTGGGTTTGACTTGTAAGGATGTTTTATCTATGATGTACTGTACAGCAGGGGACACCGGGTAACACCTGTGGAATAACTAAGGTGGCTGTGGTTAAAAAAAATATTCTTTACTGATAGATGGATAAGATAGTTGTATTGACCGGGGTTTCAACCATTCCATGTCCCAGCAGTAATTGTTATTACATTGTTCAGTGAAAAGAAAAATGAAAAAAAAGGTTGGTGACTGCTTCTGTACAGACCTGTCTTTGTTTTATTGATGTGATGCTGCCACTTTGTAATACATTATGATTACAAATTAATTAATTAAATTGATATCCCATGATAGTCCCATAATAGATAAATGTAAAACTACAGTTACACAGGCCACCAAAGGAGGCGCCACTAAAAAATTATAACAAAAACAAAAAAGTTAAACAATAAATTAACTCATTATCAATGTCATTACAACATTACATTTATTCAAAATGTGTTCCTAACTAGAAAGTCAAAATTATTATATTATATATGATAAAAGTTATCAATGTAAAACAATAGTTTAGTTATCACAAATAATACAATTTCACAGAGAGAATAATCACCTGAATTCTATGTTAAACTGTACCAAACTAATCTAAACTGTATTCTATTCTGTTATTTTCTGTTCCATGTAAAGTGTTTGTTATGGCAGCGTGATGAGAGAAGAGAAAAAATGGGTCTGCTCACAACAGCCTCTCAAATGAGATCCCTGCCGTTCTCCTCTTTGGGATGGAACGGCTCCACCGCATGACTGTTATCAAGAAGGACAGCGAGCGGCCTTTGACGATTGGCTGGCGAACACAGCCAAATTTCCCCTTTCTGCAGTCTCTCGCAGACATAATTACAAGTCAGATCTAAATAAACAAACAGCTGCTGCCTGACCGGCCCTTCAGGAGCTGTTTGGCGGCTCTGGTTGTTGATGTGCGCCTGCCTTCGCTGAGCGCCGGCTCAGGCTTCATCACAGGAGAGACAGGATCTATATAGAGCGCGCCGCACAGACAGCACAACAACTAACCCTGTTATCACGGAGACCTCATGTGCACCGCGTGTCCTAATGATAACTCCAGCAGCAGGATAAATAAACAGGGCACATGCATTCAGATGTTTCAACATGGATGGTTTGGAGATGGGTGAAGGTTTTTCTTCACGGTTACACAAAAAAAAATGTATAAGTGTACTGTAATGGTAGAAATCAGAGGTAACAATGGATTTTTTTTAAATATTTTTTTAACAATGAATCAGCGAGCCTCTGAGTCCGACCAAAAATACTCAGCGTTGCTAACTCAGACCCTGTGCACGACTTTTGTTGGTTGTTAAATCTTTTTTTTTTTTTTAAGTCAGACAGAAAAAGAAAGAACGCGTTACTCAGAGCACTTTGCTCTATGATGCACACGGCAGATAGATTTGAACACAGCGCTTCGGCTCTTCCACCTCCACTGAACATATTTGTGGTTCACCTCTACAAAACCAGACAAGATACAAAACATGTGCTTCACTCCAGGGGAAATTACAGGTGGTGGATGATTTAATCCGCAGGCACTTGTTCTGCGAGGCCAGAGAGGACAGATGACATGGAGCGAGACGGTCATTAACAGCTGCTGCACTTTAAATTGGCCCCAAACCCAAACATCTGGAACAACTCGCTGCGTTATCTCCCCTGGGAGTTCAGGTTTCCAAAAAAGTATTCAATTTCTAATGATCTGCAGATAATCTGCCCTGACAAACCTCATACTAGATATAGGTTTACTAAAATATTCTTCTTTTATATTCTATAATTGTCTTCATGAGACATTTCTGGACTGCAGGCAGGCCAGTAAAGCATGTTTTATTCTCTTCTCAAGTCTGTGTAGTCAGCAGTGGTGGCCTAGTGGCTAAAGAAGGGGACTTTCGTCTGCAGGTCTTCAGGTTTGAATCCACCAGCTGCCAGGTTGCCACTGAGGTGCTCTGATCATAGCACTGTCCCGAACCCACATAACTTCCTGTGGGCTCACCACCCACAGGAAGGCTCACAGTATGGAGCAATGTGATTTGGGTGGAGACATCTGCCCCGGCGACCCTGCAACGGACAAGCAGAAAAAGATGAATTAATGTTTGCTGATCAATTGTGAAAAAGCTTGGACCCAGATAGTTAGACAACTTTATGTTTTTATTTTTGGTGATTCTTGGTGTTTTTATCTTAAAATGTTCAGAAATGCATTTTCTTATGAGTTTTAAGCACAATTTATTCACATAGTAGCATCATTTTTGCCATAAAATTAAATTTATGGGACAGTTTATTATTCACTGGTTTCTCAAGTTGATGAAGGCCGTCGGCTTATTCACTTTTTGTGACTTTTGATATGTTCAGTAATGAAGTTTTTTGAAGTTTTTAGCAGAAATTATGTAAATGAAAGTATGTTTTTGCACATACACTTACATTTTAAGGCATTTTGGGACTTTTTTTCACAGTTAGTTGGTTTGTGGTGATTATTTGACAGAAAGCAAGTTTTTCACAGAAATTTCTCACTTGGCAGCATGTTTCAGGCTATAAACTTGAACAAATTGATTCATTTATCTTAACATCATTTTGAATGAGGAAGATTAGTGGGTTTCAAACACTTCACCCTGTGGCTACTTGATCTTTGTGTCTGCTCAGATGTTGAGAGAAGAGACATTGCCGTGGCATCCTGAAATTCTTGTTGCTCAGTGAATATACAACATTTTGGGGTAAATGCAACCTGCAGATGTTGGACCTGGAAATAATTCCAATAAGTTGTCTGAGATGTCCTGTCCTTTTTCCTGGTGACATTATCAGTGATGGGAAATGTGCCTTGTGTTCTGGCCCCAAAGACACTTGTGTTGATTGATGCTGTGTCCCTATCTTTTTCAGTTGGAAAAATCTCAGGATATGGGAATTGGTCCCAGCATCTGTAATATTGAGAAGTGTTTTGTTCGAACTCGACTAGATTAGAGGACGTCCTGCAGGAGTCGTCGTGGAGATGATGAAATGATAAGCGGGAAGACAAGTGTAAAAAACGTTAATGACAACATTTTGACGCTGAACCAGTTAACCTGAGATTTTCCACGAGGGTCAATTGTCACAGCCTTCTTTTAAAACAATAATTATCGAGGTGTCAGCTTCTGACGGAGGCTCAACGCCACTAATGCGCTGATAGCGCATTACATTTGAGCTCAGTGATGAGGTGTGAGAATCCAGTCCGTTAGATAAAGCCAACATTAATAGGTATCCTGTATCAAAGGGGGACATTTCAAACTGCCACAGCTCTGGATGCACTCAGGGTTATTTATTGTTTTAAGCAGAGCTCCGTGCGTTAGAGGTGAGACCAACACGCTAACAAACCTCCTTTCGACATCAAATGTGTCCACTGTCCAACCTTGACCAGTCAAAGTGCTTCATCTGGTCTGGGCTGAGATGTTTCATGTCATTAAAGGTAGTTGTACAAGGATAGGAATTCTTATTGCTGTTTTTGTGGTGTATTTAAAACAAAGGACTCACAATTTGTCCAGTTGAAAGAATCCAAAAAGACAAATTCCTTCTTTTTTCCATGATAAAAAAAGATGGACTTTGTGTGGCCTGCAAGAAAAACACAAAACAGTTCAGAGTGAATTTCTTTGTCTGCAGTTTTAAATGTGTGTGTTGTTTTTTTAAAGTAAACCGTCACGAGCTGACAGCTCACCAGATTCCTGAAGCCTGGCGGCTAAAACCCAGTGTCATCCAGCGAAACAATGAGAAGGCCCGGAATCAAAGTGGCCTCCAGCTCAATCACTCTGGCTTCCTCTCCCAAACACTAATAATCATTTTCCTCCTTCTCTTTTTTCTCTCTCGTGTGCAACATCACGTTGCCTTTGATTGGGCTGTTTAAATGATTAGCACGCCACCTCTGCAGAGACGGCTGGCAGCGGTGCCGGGGAGACGGGGGAGCGCGTGCCTCCCGCTGAGTGCGCCGAGATGCACGGTGTAGAGACGAGGCTCGGACCTCCTGTCACATCACAGAAAACTGGCGTCCAATAAACACTGGCGATGGCCACGCGTCTCCTGCACACTTTGTCTCGCTTAGCTACATGCTTTCACTTAGTATTTGTTCCCTGGAGGCTTGTTGTATGAGAGGGAGTTGAAGGGGATGTGTTTTTGATTTCCACCATGAGAATCTAAGTGCAGTTTTGTTTTGCTGCGTGGCCAGTGGCGGGATGCAAATCTCGTGGCATGTGACATGTTGCTAAACCTCTCAGTATATATGCATGTGAGCCATGTTTCTCATTAACTAGAGCTGTTTTATTTTAAATAACAACACGCAGATTATTGTTAAAAATAGCACCTTCTAGAGGTGAAATTTAAAATGACCCTGGCTCTCAAGAACTTTGGACAAACCAAAAAAATAAATTTTATGGTGGACAATTCAACACAGTGACAATGCTACAACGGTTCTATATATGTATATGTATATTTTTTTTCTTCAGGTCGAGGACGTAATTTTGATGCACCACACAGAATCTTAAATGAAGACCGCAGGGAGAGACTGGGACTTTGATGTGACAATCATTCCCAAGATAATTTGTCTCCAAACATCCGATGTGCAATCATGAAAAAGAGCCCAAAAAAAATATATTTTCTGAAGGATCTGGTCTGCTTTGATGCTCTGGTTTATTGGTGGCCACCTCCAGGCTCCACTGAGGTACGGACATTAAACCAGACGCTGGTTTGTTGTCGTGCATTATTTTTATTTATTTTTTTTTTTCCACACAGTTTTTGCAGTTCAGAGCTGATGATGGGCAGACAGGTCACTGTGATCGACGTTCACTGCCTTTAATTTAAATGTATGACTGATACTGATAAGGACATAATGGGGGGAGCCAACTGAAAAACAGGAAGGGAAGGAGATATTGGGAAGACTGAGACGAATTTCCCAAATTAGCAGGTAGAATAAAGTGACATTTCTTACCTCTTCCCTCTATTCTTTCTCAATAAAACCCTTTTTTTTTGTCTTTTTGTATTCCCATTCTGCGTAAATATCAATGTGCATCTTGTATTTTTGAGTACATATCTTTAATTTCTGCAGGGCTAAAGTTTATCATTATTGTCCAATATTTTCTCAAGTATTTTAATTGCTTGCTTTTTAATTAAATAAGTCATTTTAAAAACAGTTAATTCCACCAATAATCGAATTAATATAATGCTTAAATATTTATGCACACTGCAAGAAATAAAATGACACAATTTCTGAACTAATCAATATTATTAAAAAAAAAAACCTTTTCACATTCAGAGACTAAATGAATGCAAACTGAAGCAGAAATATTTTTATTATTGTTATTTTGAGACTCAAGAATTTATTTTAAATGTAAAAATATATTTTTGGTTCATTCTCCTTTTGAGCTCCGCTCCATACTCGAAGAATTAGAATTTGTTGCAGGTTTTAGATTTGTTACATTATTATTATTTTTTTTCCATTTAGGTCGAACACAAAGGTGACCAAACAAACAAAAAGTTTCATTTATTTACAATTTGAAGTATCTGTACAGATATTAACTGACATTATCATCAGGATTTCCACAGTTACGTGTAGTATCAGTCTCAATTATTCTATAGTTGTCTTAAATAAGCCCTTTAAATGGCTAAAATAATGCAAAATGATTATTTATATTTTTATTTTTAACACTGCTCCCCTGTTGTGTATCTGAGTGAAAGTCAGGCAAAAGCCTGGTCTCGCTGCCTCTGGTGCGCCGCCGCCTCGAAGACTGCTTGTGTTCCTTGTGCTCTTCTGCCACCCGGTGGCCACTAGGGAGAACAGAGGAGTTTTGCCTGAAGAGGTCGATCAGTCCTCCCAGCTGTATCTGGGAAAAACCAGGATTGCATCTTAGGTCTTGTCATCCGTGAGGAATCAAAAGAAGGTAAAGAAAATCTCTTCTCCTCCTTCACATCCTTGCTCCGTCTCTTCTCTTTATGCCTTTGTCAGTGCCGTGACAGCTGATACTTCTTTAATGACTGAAACAATTAACTTTCTTGCAGGTGCAAAGTAAGAGATTTGTGATGGGGGGAAGCGGGGCTTCTCGAGACGGGAAAGGGAGATACGTTGTGTTTACCCACGTCATCATTAAAGTGACGGCCAACACCGGCCGATGGGCTCATCTGCATAATTGAATAGAGTTAAGAGTTTGCACCAAAGCCTGTGTTTGGTGGCTATAAGGGACTCAAGAGACCGGGATTCTTCCTATCGGTACAAACGTCATCATTAGACCTCCTGAGCCTGGTGCATAACAGAGAGAAAGCTCATTACTGACAAAAATATCTTTGTTAATGTCCGCCTCGCTTCCCCAACTCTCCTCTAATCTCTCCTGGCACAAATGACTTCAGTTCCATGATGATAACACGGGGTTGAGGAAGGAGAGCTGGGAGGGAAAAGAAAGAAGGAACACACGCAGAGGAAGTGGCAGAGAGAGAGACGGAAAAAAAAAAAAAAACACAACAACTTCAGTGACATGGCCACAGTGTACAGAGATAGGCACCAGAGAAGAAGAAAAAACAAGCCAAACGCTTTCTTCCTGGCAATAATCCTGCCAACATCTGTCACAGCCAGTGCTGGGTGTGTGTGTGAAGGTGTGGCTGCTGCGTGCTATGTGTGAATGTGAGGCGATACATATTCATGGCGAGCATGTTCATCAGCGTACGGCTGCCGAGAGGGCGTTTTTGTGTGACGCCATTTGAATGTCTGCGGGAGTATGCATTCAGGCGATGAATACGTACGTCGTCTCCGTGCGTCCCAAAGGCCCCGCTCCTCATTTCCTGCCCATTTGTGTACATACAGTACGTATACGCGAGTGTGTGTTTGAGTAAGTTGTGTTTAAATGCACGCAAGGCCGAACCGAGCCGAACGTTTTTGTGCATACATCTGAAGCTGGCTCACTTACCCTATATTTGTAGGCATGTGTTTTGTGTATTAAAGTGTGTGTGTGAGTGTGTGTGTGTGTGTGTGTGTTCTGCAGCATGCCATTTAGATGAGCAATGACAGCTGTAGCCTCTTCACCCCGCAGCCCTCCTTTCTGCCTGTAGAAATGTGTCTCCTGCTCGTCATAGCAGAGTCTCGGCCTCTCAGAGCTGAAGCTTCAGACATCAAACCTCTGAATGGTTGGTGGTGAGAGTGCAGAAATATTGAACCCAGGTACAGTAGTGGAGTATGATCTCTAAGTGCTCTCTCTGACTACAAACGCTGTCAAACTGCCGTATGTGTCTGTATGTATGTTGGAGTTGAAGTGGAATAGACAGAGGTCAAAGGATCTCCATAAAAAGATATCTTTATTTCTTGTGATATCAGCAGATATGGCATTAACGGACTGCCCCCTGCAGGTGCCACACATGTTGTTTCTCCGGGACTCTCTTCTTTTCCATATGGAGACCTTAGAAACTATTTTGCTCAGAGAGCCAAGTTTTCTCAGAGCCAGTAATATTTGGGATAAAGATTTACTTATTTGCTTTAAAATATCATTTTGGAATCATTTGAGGGCCATTTTAAGTGAGCTGATGGTCCAGATGTGGTCCACAGTCCGCAAATTGATCATTACAGACTCGATTTGGAGAAAAACATGTAAGTGAACTGTACTTTTCTGGTGCATTAGGCAGCAGTGGCGTAGTGGTTAAGGAACCGGCCATGGATTTAGAGGGTTCAAGGTTCGATTCCATCAGATGCCTTGTGCACCAAGCATGGCATTGTACCCACTGGCTGCATCCGGGCCCTCAAACCTACGCACTGTTCACTTTGGTGATGGGTTAAATACATGAATCACAAGGCATTTTCTTTCCTTTTTATCTTTCCCTTCCGTTCCTGATGACCAATCTGAGTACTTACTTTATCAAAAACAATCCAGGGAATTGAACACACAACTTTGTATTAGGAGACTGCACTCACTGTTGTGCTGAAGCCAGCAATGAGGACAAAGAGTCTTAAAAAAGACAGTTTTCTTGGTTTGATTGAGCAGTGGTTGCAGACACCCAAAGCCCTTCAGGTACGAATGGCATTTTATGTAAATTAAAAGACATCAGGACATCAGCAAAAGCAATTACTTACAAATGAAAAAAAAAAAAAAAATTGTGCCAATAAGGGAAGGTTGAGAAATGACAGTCAGAGGAAGGGTGCAGGAATATCATTGTGAAAAAAAAAAATGAGGGGCAGTAAATTCCAGGCATCAAATGTGTCGTCGCTGCTTTCCATCAGGAGCAGAAATGAGAAAAAGTCCTCGTGGCGGCGTTTGAGAAGTCGGAGTGATAATCCACGCTGGGTTGCACTCTGAAGTACCTGATGTTGGGGACGATTTCATCAAATATGGTCCTGGTTGTGGGGATGGAAAAGGTCAGGATTAAATTCCAATACGGTTCAATGGCTTCGCCATAATTACAGAGGCGTTATCAACACTGATGTCCATTTAAATTTACAGATTAGAAAAATACCAGGAATCAATATCACATCTTGCTGATGTGCTGTTTTTATTATTACTATTGATCCTGCAGACCTTGTCCAAAGTCAGTCCCTGTGGAACACCAGGAAATAAACAGTAACTTTGAAGATGAGGTTACAAAAGGCTCCAGAACATCTCATGTAGTAAACTATTTTTTCACTAGTCAAGGCCAGAACCTTCCTGCTGAAGTCCTGGTCTTCTCTTTTCCTGCAAACCTTCCCATCAGTCCTCCTGCTGGACTGACTGGAGACCCAGATAGGATCTTTCTATTTTTGCCCGGTGGCATTACTTACGTCTTTATCAGGGTTACCTCTAGAGGGGGCTTTATCTTTCCAGCCGATAACAATTTTTTCCACCACCTCCTGTCACCTCCCTGACACTTTGTTCCACTTCTAAATGGAAGTCAGAGCTGGCTCTGACCAGCCGCCGTATTCACCTGGTCCTATTCACACCAGAACTCGAAAAACAAGATGGAGACGGAGTGGACGTGAAAGGAGAGAAGGAGGGAAAGGAGAGAGCAACGGTCAACACTTGTGTAACCGACCGGATTAGAGAGAAGAGGAGCAGAGTTTATGAACGCGCTCTCCAGCATGCGTTTAAGGCTCGTCTGTCTTTTCACACTTTCATGAAGCGTAATCTCGGACCTGTTTTCATTGCCAGTGCATCTGTTGCTGGAGTGAGTGGCCGAAACGCCGTTGAGTGAGTTCACAGAAGCAGGACTAAATAGAGTGAGTGCCGGATGAAAACGGGGCCAGTGTAGGAGGTGGTACTCGGCAAAGTGCAGCCGAGTAAAAGTTGTAGATCACTCCTGGATCTTGGCCGGGGCCAAGCATTCAACATGCTTTTTCATTCACGCCGCAGTGGGAGAAGAGCTGCGCTCCACGCAGGCCTGGAACATCTGTAAGCTGTTGCAGAAACGGAGCCCAGAGGAAAACATTTACCTAACAGAATACTAATTCTTTCAGGCCCTGGTGTCAGCAGTTTGTAAATAAATCTTGCACACATGGTATTGTTTTTGAAAGTGGATCTGGGAGAACCATTTTGCTCGTGGTAATCTGCAGCATACACCCAGGAGGTTCTTGATTGAGCTCCTTCTCTCCTCCCCGGCTCGGCTCTCAGTACTAACATCTGTCCTCCATAAAATCCCCCATGCCAACATAAAGGCTGGTACTAGCATTGGGTTTACAGTAGGCATCTAGAGGTTGGTGGTACCATTAGAACCAATTCTAAAATATTTTTTTGTGTGTGTCCCATGTCTCTGGAACTCTAAGGTTCACCTCCAGAGAAAAAACCAAACCTTAGTTGGCTCCTTCCAGTGGGCTCACCACCTGGAGCGCGGTCCATGAGAGGCTGGTACGGTGCTGTGTCATTTGGGACTGCTGCCTCCAATATATATTTGCAATATATATTTAATATTCCATCATTCATCTTGTTGTGGGATCAGTCATGATGGATGGACTGGAGACACTAGGAATAGGCAGAAGACAGGAGACAGAGCAGGAGGTTGAGGAGTTAAAGATGCTGAGGTTCTCTTTAGGAGAGACAAGGATGGACAGGATCAGGAATGAGGTGAGGGACAACACAGACAGGAAGGTTTGGAGAAAAAGTTAGAGAAGACAGATTGAGATGGTTTGGACATGTTCAGAGGAGGGACAGTGGATACATTGGTAGAAAAATGATGACCAAGTAGGAGACAAAGAGGAGATTGATGAATGCAGGGAGGAAGGACATGGAGGAAGTAGGAGTCAGAGTAGAAGATACAGAGGACAGGGTGAGATGGAAATTGTTGACTCGTTGTGGCAACCCCTGAGACACAGGACAAGCCTAAAGGAAAAGAAGAAAATTCCCTCATTCATCTTCATTCTCTTATCTGTTATCAGGCCACCAGGGGCAGCAGTCTTCACCGCTGCCACCCAAATCACACTGCTCCTTACTGTCTGTCGTCCTGTGGGTGGTGAGTGAGTCCACTGGAGGTTTTATGAGTCGGGACAGTGATCAGAGCACATCAGGCAGCTGGTGGCTTTGAACCTGAAGCCTTGCAGACCCAAGTCCACTTCCTTGCCCGCTGGGCCACCAATTCCGCCCCTCTTTTTTGAAAATTTTTTTTCATAAAATAACCAAAAATAATAAATGTGAATGACATCACAGAGTGACATTATTAATTACAATTACCTTGTTGTTGAAAAGTGCTATACAAATAAACTTGACATGGCCTTTCACTGACACTAAGGTCGCAGAGTCATCCTCTGTTATTTGACTTTGAGAACCCTGGTTTGACCTCTAAGATCTTTAATTGATTCTTAACCAAAAACAACAGCGGATGAAAGCCGAGCATCTGAAGACATGGAGCGAGAACGAAGAGAGTCAGCACTGGAGGGGAGATGAATCAGACACAGTCCATAACTTGTGTTGCCCAGTGTTTTGAGGTTGGACTATATACTCAACTGAATGTATGGGGAAACAGTGAACTCTACTGTATATGTCAAAAATAAATATTTTATAGCCTAAAATGTGTCTGTGGTGTAAAGAAATATATATAAAAAAACAGTGCTCTGTAGAAGAAAGGCTTTCATTTAATGGCCCATCATGGTGGTCCGCATGTTTGTGACAGAACTTTTATGTCGCTTCACTGAATCTTTTATTTTTTTATTTTTCCTATGGTGATGTTTACAGATATAAAGGTTTGTCCGAACTTATTTTTATTTTTATTGTGCTTTTCCACTGGGTTGAAGCTGCAGTGATGGTGTTTCATAGGGGATGCACAAAAAA
>JAFBJS010001492.1:158088-171999 GCA_016785265.1 Paraplagusia blochii
AGAATGTAAAGTCCTTGTTAAAGGCACCCTCGCAAAGCTGATCGTACGCCTGGTTCCAGACCTTCTCTGTAAATGTCATCGTAATTGGCATTAGCCGGAACCTCTGTGCGATTAATCACTGCTCCGAGGTGGCCAACAAGGTAACAGTCGGAAACATGAAAGTGGGATTCTCCTTCATGACAAGTCACTCGGTGACTGTGTCAGCTGCAGGAATACATAATTCAGTGCATTTAAACTGGACCTGTCTGGTGAAGTGAGAAGTGGTTGTATATTCTGTGGGTGTTTGTGTTGTTTTTTTTTTTCCTTTTTCTGCATCTGTCTCTTTATGATTTGGCTGCGGCTGACATCTCTCTCGGCTGTGTGCCGCGGTGGAGAAGGTGCACTTCGGAGGCCCAGGTAAACGCACCAAGAAAACGAGGCCCTGCCTCATGAATAAATGATCATGACATGTAGAGATAATTTGCATTCATGTAAAAGTAATACATCAGCGCTTTTGTCTGCCGAGACGTCTAGAGGGGCACTTTTATTTCATTATTGCACAGGAAATGGCTTTCATTAACAGCGGCAAAGCGAAAGGTGTTGACAGCGACGCGGTGACTCGTCAAACCGATCAGAGTCTGTTTTCGAGCTGATCACAGCCCTGGCCTCCCTCGCTCTCTCTCTCTCTGTCTACCTCTACCTCTCTCGCCCCCTCCCTCTCTCTCTAATTAGGTATATAACACCACCAGCATCACAACAAATGCTGAACCAGGTTTGTCCTTGCCTAATCCGGGGGAACTAATTTTTAAGGTTATTATGCAAATCGATAGCGAACATGAAAGGGTGCGTCTCATTTCTGATCTCACATTGGTTTTCAATATCTTAAAGTCCCGCTCTGCAGGTGTCGTGTCAATAACGGGCAGCTATCGATCGGCGCCAGTCTGTTGGGGATTGGGACAGCAGGGCCCGTGCTGAGTTGGGGGGAGATTTTGTTCCTTAGTAGAAGATGAGGCAGAGACACAAACAAACAGCATTGAATCTTAATGAAATAGACAAACACAGGACCCAATTGATTGCATGCATCGACTATAGCTGGGCCTTTAGGTCTTGTGTATTAAAATTAAAACACTTAGAAGGATTATGTATCAGAAAACATAGATGAAGAGCTATTAGGATAGAATCTCAAGATTTTCAAGTAAACATGTCTTGAGCAGGAATGTCTTCGGATTTTTGCCGTGGAAATTATTGTCCAGGTGTCCAAACTACCTGGAAAATATTAACTATATATTAGATCAAGATGAAAGAATGAATGAACCGGGTTACAGCATTAAAATTGCTGCGTGTGTTGAACCCAGATAATCTCCCTTAGCTCCTCCCCTTAGCAACACCTGCCCAGGTGTGGTATAAAAGACTTCAAATTGGTCCCTGGCTAGTTCTTTTTTTCTTGGTTTGGTACTGTTTGACTTTTTTTTTTTTGCTTTTCAGTGTTGCTGCCTCATTTTGTCTAGATATAGGAATGCGTAAAATGTTTCACAATAGGGCAACTTTTGCCGCTGGTTTTTGTTCCAACCAACCAAAAACACGTGGTTTTGATCAATCAGATGTCTGATGACAGATCAGTTGATTAAACCGGTCAACTCAGGTGTGCTACTGTTTGGTTGGAACAAAAACCTGCAGCAACTGCAGCCCTTTGTGGAATAGCTTGGACATGCCTGATCTAGATTGTCTCATTGTGAATACGTATGTGTCTTTATTAATGATGATCATAATGGTTGGGGGTTTTGTTGTTGTTTAGGGGGTTTTGTTAAGCTGCTCTTTTAGTTTTAGTTTTATTACTAAGATAAATCCTCATACCGACTGCTGTTGTCATCTTTGTTTCTCTCTTTGCATTCCAATAAATACATGAACTCCAAACTGAATGTCAGGTCTGTCTGTCTTCCCTTCCTGTTGTCTTGTCGTTACTGTGATCACACTCACCTGTGTCTGTCATTAGTCTCACTGGTGTCACCTGGTGCCTGGTGTTTATATACCCCTCTCTCTCACTGCCTCTTGTTGGTTCCATTGTTTCACGTTTGTTTCATGCATTGTGGTAGTTGTTTCTTGCTCGTTGCTTGTGCTCTATGGTTTGTTCAGGTCATAGTTGTTTCTGTCGTGAGTGTTTTTGTTAGCTGTTCATGCCCGTGCTCTGTTGCATGTTTTGTCCATGTTTTTTCATGCTTTTGTTTTTGACCAATTCATGCTTTGTTCATGCCCTGCCCATTTGCCAGTGATTTTTAGTTTTGTTAATTTTGTTATTTAATCCCTGAACTTTCAGTTCTGCATCTGGGTCCTAACCCCATGTCACGTCACGCCATGCCTTAAGTGACACTGAATTGTGTTTTGTTCCATGTCATTTTTAAATGCGTGTGTGTTACCCATCACTCAAGTCATATTTTCTGTTTTATTTTGAAAGGCACTCTAGAAAACTTTTTTTTTTTTGCTTATGAACTCTGCTTCATTGTGCATTACGGTTTATTTATCAAACAATTGCCGAGGAACTTTGTGGTTGCGTGAATCAACCAAGTCCCAATTAGAATATAGACTGTTTATATTGTTTCTAATTTCTGATAATAGGTTCTTACAGTCCTGCTCTCCAGTCAGTCTCCATGGTTGAACCTTAAACCACACTCCTCTGTGTCCTCTGAGTCCCTGCTCGTTGGTCTCACTCATGTCACCTGCTGCATTGGGTGAGTAGACAGCTCAGTCAAATTTTATGTATTTAAATAGAATTATGTCACTGCTAATGAGCTCCTACGTCTTGTTACATTAGTTATGATTATCTCCCGAGTTTATGCCCATGGTCTTCTGTGCTCCTACAGTTTAACATCGGTACATGACAGTGTTGAACTTGATGATGGACACTGCCCTAGTATTTTAGTATGTCATAAACCTCACTTCTCAGAAATAAATGTTGTCTCCTGACATGATTCTCTGAAATGGTGTCTTTTTTCTAACATACTGCAGCTTCATCTTCACGTCTTGTTGCTGTTTGCAGATGGCTAATGATGTCAAGCCTAAGGTTGTGATTCAATTTCAAATTTAAAAATGTCTTTCCTTACAGGGTTAGCTCGATGTTAATCATACTGAGGAACAAAACTCTTTAGAAGCAGCTGCGCAGCAACATGATCACATCAAAACTGTGCCACGAAAAGGTATTTCTATAGTAACACTTGACAACAGAGTGGTTTTATCCAGATGTGCTTATCAACAATCTAGAAACTTTTTTGCATTTAATGATTTACCTAGGAACAGTGAACTGACTGTAAATCAAATGAGTTGTTTTTTTTTTGTGTGTGTTTTATTGAGGTAACTTGATAAAGGTCTGTTGCACAAACAACAAATAGGAAGATGTGGAAAAAAGTGTCTTCCTGTTTAGTGTTAATGTTTGAAGAGAAACACGGTAACTTGCTGAGGTGTTTCTTAGTTAATATCAGGGTCTTGAACCAGATTATCATTATTTTTTTGACAGTTGGTTTGATCCGCAAAACTGTATTTTAACGATTAGAACTCAAAAATGTAGTACTTGGAGGAGGTTAATTACAATTATAGTAGTGTTAGTATATGTGTATTTATGTGTTTTGTACACTTTGTGTGTGTGTGTGTGTGTGTTCCAGACTATAAACCGCACCCAATGCATTTTTAAAGGGAAAAACATTTTGTACATACATACGCTGCATTCTTTGTGTTTTCCATGATGAGGGTCAGTTTATGCTAATTTTATTCATGTACAAGGCGTGTTACCGTACGTTAAACTTCTATGGTTTTTATTGGCGGTTGTGACTTGTCTTCCTTGACACCATCTGTCTCTTACCTTTTCTGCTCGAGCAGTTAGAAAAAAAAAAAAAAAGCAGCAGGGTTAAAATTCTGTGATAAAAATTGCGGCTTATAGTTCGGAAATTACGATATATATATTCCCGAAATACCTCCTGTGGATTCTAGAATTTGGGTTTTTTTTTTGTTTGTTTTACCAAAGAAAGTCTGAAATCTAAATAGACAGGCCATTGATAATACATTTCAAAACATTTACAACATTTAATGTACACCAGCTTCTCGTCAACATATATAATTATATTGATAATATATATTATATTGACAAATATATTGATATTGTGTCTGAAACTAACATTTTCCATATTGACAGACTCTAATATTGTCCTCTTATTGTTGTCTTTGAGATGTGACAGTAGTTGGTAGTCAGTCCTCCCCATATAGTCTGATGGTCCACCCACTCTCTCCATTCAGTCAGTGAACGTCACAGGAAGTCAACCTCATCAGGTCATTGGAGACTACCATAGACTAGGAGACCAATGATTTTGATTGAAGGATACACAGGATTTGTAAACAACAAAATAAAACTAAGATAAAATACCGTTATCTTTTAACAAGCGTTTCTGATCCAAACCAAAATAAATGTTTCTGGATTTTGCAAAATGCAAAAAAAAAATCAGGTTGAACCAAATCTGGTTGAGCCCTGGTTAATACAGTACAGACTTTCATCCACTAATGCAAAGTACAGTGTATACACATCTATAGTCACCTGGATGTGTAAACTGGGGGTTTATGCATCATAGTGAAGACCTGCAAACAAAGCTTTATGATTAAGCCTGGGTTTCTTTCTTTTTTTTTTCTTATTTTTTATTCTTACTCCTGGTTTGTTGACATGCCTGACACTGAGCTGGAACTGCTGCACTCATTATTTAGCTTTACCAGCAGCACTTACACAAACCCATACCTGAGTATTATATTTTTTTACCTGACGATTATATCCATTTTAATCGTAAATGGGTAAAACAAAAAGTACAAACAGTGGAAGAAAAGGCGAAGGTTTAGAGTTCTCTTCTTTCACGGCACCAACTCGGTGAAGTAAGAAAATCTTTGTTTTTCTCCAGTGGTTTCCGTAGAACCGTTCATTTATCAAGTAATTTATTCATACATTTTTTTTTTTGAAGCTTCGCTCAATAGTAGCTGACCTCGCTGCCCCATCATCCAGCTCTCCCTGCCGAGACCGAGCGCAAGCGGTCTCTCCAGAGCGAGGGAATGCAGGTCAGAGGCAGAGTTTACTTGGGGAGGGCGAGCAGGAGGTGCGGGGGGGCAATTTCCACAACGAGATGGTGTTAAGCGGGTAATCATAATGTGATAGTGCCGCAGCTAGCGGGGTCATGTGCGCTTATGAATATTAAGGAGGAGTGTTCAGAATTACCCCTCATATAAAACACTGACCTTTTGTAGAGACTGCAACAAGCTGTGATGATTAGAATTACAATGTGAGAGCTGTTGCCAAATTCCACTTTAAGACAATTGTACAAACAGCATCAACGTGTCTTTTGCTGCTGTGGAGGTAAATTGAATTGAACATGGTTGTGGAAAATGCGGTAATTTCATGTTGATCAAAATGCGTCCATTATTTCTTAATTCTCTTATCGTGACAAATATTACACCTGACATATCTCTGTATGTTACAAGTCTCATTATGCATGATGCTTTTCAAAGTGAATTACATTATTTTAGCTATGTTACAGCAACCAGACCAACTCGGATAATGATGAGACGGAAGTGAGCGGAGTTGACAGGAAATCGGCCAACTGTTGAACTCAGTGTTGATGAAGAATTGGAAAGGAAAGAGGGAAATTATTGCTATATATTTTGTGTTACATCTAAACAGAGTTGACAATTATTGTGACTGAGTTGCACCTTATAATCCAGTGCAACTTATGTTCTGAAAAGAACAGTAATTGGCTTAAGAATAACTCTAAGAAGCTCCACCCGATGAATTTAATTTATTTTTTGTATTACACAGAGCAAAGTACAATGTTTTTATTCAAAACAATCAAATTCAGGAATGTGTATCAATACATTATGCAGTCGTTACAGCATTACAGTCTCACAGTTGTAACCAGGGTTATAATAGTTTTGGATTTTTCAGTGTAGTTTCATTAGTTTTGCCTTTTAGCACATTAGTTTTAGTTAGTTTTAGTTATTCGTAAAAGCAACTAATTTAGTCTTAGTTAGTTTTAGTTTTGTCCAAAATCTTTAGTTTTAGTTTAGTTTTAATTAGTTTTAGTTTTCGTTTTAGTTTTTGCAAGGTTCGAACAAAGACGAAAATGAAGGTTAGTTCATTTCTAATGTCAGTTAGTTTCAGTTAGTTTTGTTAGGACACATTTTCGTTTTAGTTAGTTATAGTTTTTTTTTAATTAATTGATAGTTTTAGTTAGTTTCAGTTAACGAAGAGTTTTTTGGGTTTTTTTAGTGATTGTTAGTTTTCGTTAACGATGATAACCCTGGTTGTAACTTGCCCTTCAAGGAGACCATTGTTGCTGATGGGGGTCCCAGTGATTCTTGACCATTTTTCTGGAGATCCACATTATAAACGTCACTAAAATTCGCAACCGTGTCTCTCTTATCCAGTTAAAAACAGTCCTTCCTTGGAGCATCAATTCCTCTATAATTTAGATTATCAAAATTCTATGCACTAAAATCCGTTGAACTGAAGGTATTTCTATAAAAACGTATTGCTCTGTGGTGTGGTTTTATGTGGGGAAAAAACAGTGTTTGCAGGTATTTTTTTTTATTGTTGAGAATCAGCTGGATTCTAGATTCATTTGATCTCCAAAAGCTGTGAATCCGTGCCATAGAAGTTAGAAAAACACAAGACTTTTGTCACGGATAAAACTTTCCGTTAGCTCAGTGATGGAGTTCAGCTCTCTTCAGAGAGCAGGGTAATTGTTGAAACAGGTGTAACTGACAACACACAATGAACCCCGCTCTGTTTTCTGGTCCCTGACTCAACCCTCCTCTTCTGACTCCATCTCACAAGCCTTTCAGACAACCTTGGTGTGATTTTTCTCGACGAAAGCACTCGGGCTCTTGTGCTTTTGCTCCGGCACGGCGTAGAAAGGGGACAAAGCTGAGAGAAGACAGAGTTATGAATCCATTTCTTCTTCTAATTATGCAAGAAAAAGAGACTTTGTGAAGATAAAGTTGGGTGACACGAGGGCGCACAGAGGGACACACTCACTCTACCAAGATTTTTCAAAGCGGGAGACACAAATGGATGTTTGTGCTATAAGCAGAGGCTGCTAATTGGTACAAACTTAATGAATGCAGGGTGCTGCGCACAGACAGATGCTTTGTGCAATATGGCAGATTTCAGTGGCTGTGCGTCTCTCTCCATCCCTGGAACATCAAGAAGCGCAGAACATTTGGCAGGTCAGAAAATTAGGCGAGGAGAGAGGGAAGCCCGAGAAGGGAGCGGGAGGAAATTAAGCAGTTGTTTGTTTATTTCCCGTTAATTTATGGGTGAATGTGTGGACGTTTGCTGTGTGTCTTCAGTCTGAGAGTTTGCAGTTCTCCAGCGCTTGTCTATTCGTTTGAGCCGTTGCTTTTGTTTTAGCTTTCTTGCCTCGCCAGCTTTGTGGCTCTCAATTAGTGCTCCAGCCTCAGGGACCTAATTAACTGGTTCAATTAATAAATAAATTTCTTAAAAATCCCATTCAAGCCTTTCTGACATTTGTTAGCCGCTCAGGAGCTGCTGTGTGTCTGCGAGAAGAGGAGGAGAGAAGCAGAGGGAACGATTATCTTGTTTGCAAGTTCCCTTCCATCCCCCAGGTGGCGGATGGAAGGGACAGCGTTGTGTGTGTTTGGCTAAACGGATGGAAAGGGGCTTACTGGCAGAGCTGGACCCCACAGCAGAGGAGGGCCTCCGTGACCTTTTATCGAGTGTCCAATCAATAATGTGCAAACGTCCATCTCTTTGAGTTGCAGCCCAGTCTTCTGAAGGCCTGTGGCCAGCAGCAAAGCAGGGTGGAATCAGAATACACAAGGGGGCAAGAGAGCCCCCGGGGGCCAAATATGGAACAGGACCAACTGCCTCATGTCATAATGATGTCTTCCTTTAGCTGAAAAAAAAAAAGGATGCAGGAAATGCAGAGACAGGAGGCCAGTGTCCTTGTCCCGCCTCCACTAGCCGCTGCACAGATTCGGTCTCTGCCTTCCTTTGTCTGACAATGAAAGCATCCTCTTTGGTCTGTCAGCAGGCTGTGTGATGAAGGAGCAGCAGCAGACACAGGCTTTTTCTCCCGTTTAGCTCTTCTTATCATGCCACTATATCTGGTCACATGTTAGGATGGAGTTATGTCTCGTTGTTTTGTGAACTGTAATGTATATTCCCCTGCGGGCGTGGTGGTGAGGCGCGCTTGTTTAATTTGTAGCATTATCTCCAAACACCAACGTTACAGGATCCGCACGTCACCGCCAAGGAGATGGATCTGACTGTGTACCAGTGTTCATTAAACACACTCCAAACAGTCTTCAAACCCTCTCCATTAGTGGCTGCCTTTGGAACAAGAGGCAATTTTTGACCACCTAATGCTCTCTTAAGCAGACGAGTGAGACTTGAAAGACTGAACGGGATCGGAAGACACCTTATTCCCTTTCATGAGAACGCCAGCGACGAGTCAATCACGGGATATCAAAGCGCTGGGGACACGCAGGAAAATTTACTCCTACAACACGCGTGGCCCATATTTGTGAAAGGAACGGTAGAACGGCCATCATCAGCTACGGCGGCGACGCGCGGAGATGACGCTGGCATTGCAGCGAGCAGTGAGCTGTCATGCCGCATTAGCAGCAGACAAACGATGACAGCGCTGTGCAGCAGCTCGCAGACTTTGGCGAGACACTTAGCCGACCTGTGCTGCCTACTCCACTCAACATAAGGTCCGACCGGTCAGGCTTTGTTGCTACGATTTATTTCTAACCTGTTCCACAAAGAATACACATATGAAAGACCGCATTCTTGCAAAGGAAAGGAAATATTTCCTGGCAGGCAAAGATATAAATGTGTGCATGTTTATACGGGGAATCATCTGCGGAGTCAGTCACACAACTGGACTGAAGAGATTTCAGACCTTGATCCCTGGGAAGAGTGTGTAAACACAGTGGAGGAGTCAAAAGGGGATCTGAAGGTGGGCTAACAGATGGAAGGACCTGAAGATGGAGAACTCACTTTTGTTCTCTGTCAGGTTTGGCCGAGGCCTTCCCCGCACAAAAGTGACTGTTGAACTCTCTGGCGCCCTCCTGAGATCCTTCCACTCAGCTCTATTGCCTCCACTTTGATGCAAGAGGGGAGGTTTTGTGTAAATATTTTGTTTGAGCGTTTGAGCATCTTAATCTTCCAGAAGTTGATCTTTGGAGTTGAGCAACACAGGGTGCTCACGTTCAGAGGAGCTCCCAGTTGTAGAAAGAAAGAGGGGAGTGCAAGAGACGGAGAAGGGAGAGAGAGAAAAAAGAAGAAGGTTTGTGTACTTGCTAGAGTGCTGGGAGCTAGAGTTCACTACGGGGGCGTAAGTGTGTCAAGAAGAATGCTTTTCCCCCATCCGCAAGCCCCGGGCCCTCTCCACAACATTAAAAAGCATAAACAGTCAATACTGAATGTAACTCAGAGACAGAGCAAGAGAAGGGAGCGTGGAAAAAAGAAAGAAGTATGAGAACGCAAGGGTTTTTCAAGCGTTACACAACATAGTAAGATCAGAGAAATGGAGGCTGGGCAGGAGTGTATGGTTGCAAAGCTTTCTGATGGAGGAAGGGAGCCTCTCCAAGTGAATCATTCATTGCAGGCGGCAGGGGTGTAAATATGAAGAGGAGGGTTGAAGGAGAAGCGGGATGAAGGAAAAGCACACCTGGTGCAAGACAGGGGTCAGATCGGCCCGACACCAAAAAGAAACAAAAGGAAGAGGAGAGCGTACCTCCATTTAGACGCTTGTACAGACGCTTGTGCAACACCTGACAGCACGGAGTAGGTAAAGTCAGCCTGCACACCTAATGGAAACGCTCGATTCCAGGCCTGTGAAGAAGATATAAAAATAAAAACGACAGCCTCTCAACGCTTTGCTCTTTGCATTTCTGTGAGATGAGAGGCCTTGTTTATCTGCGGCGCATTGTTCTCGCTCTAAAACGTGCACAAGCCTCCATCAGCCTCTCCAGCTTCACACGATTTGTTTCTTTTTTTTTTTTTTTTTTTCAAACAACACCCCTAAATGCCTGACACCTGGCTGCCTGACTTCTGAGCTGCAATAACGCAGGAGTCTCTGAGACACATGTGAGGATTCCTCACATGTTGGAGCATATGTTTTAAGAAGGATCCGTCTTTACGAGGGGATCTCAGAGATTTCCGAGGAGCAGCTGTGAGCTTGTTGGATTGTTAGATTTTTACAGACAGGTGATTGTGTTGTATGTATTTATCTGAAACATGGTTTTGAAGATTAGTTTGTAGGAATTTTTACAAAAGAAATAAGAAATGTATTTATTGGTAATTCTCTAAAATATTTCTAATAAGTAACCAGATTAAATTATGAATGTTAATACAAAAATGCATTTTATTCTATAAATTTATAAATTTGTTTTACATAGGTAAGATCTCAAAGTGCTACATGAGGTGTAAAAAACCCGAAATGGCAGAAAAACATATTTACTAAAACCACAGTCACTAAAATGGTTTCATAGATAAACACACCTGTAGGCCTTCAGTGACATCATAGTTTTGTGACGTCAAATTAATACACCTTATAATAACATCAGTGACACCAGGACTTGAGAATTCACACATATACATTATATCACCCTTAATATAGGCTCATCAAGCAACACTTCATTTACTGATCATTTAAAATAAATAATTATTAAATCATTAAGTAGTTTTGACATTTAACTTTGTTGTCCAAGCGGTGGACGATGTTTCTTCCACACTAGGTGTCAGCGTGGCAACATTTTAAAAAAATCCTAAGAACCGGCACCATTGCCCAAGGGTAGTAAAAGTGGAAAAGCGTATGGCGGGGGGTTCGACAAAGCGGTTTGACAAAGATGATTCTTAATAGCTAGGTTTTATAAATAAGTAAATTGTTCTTTAGACCTTCAACACAGTCCGATTTCTCCCACTTTACTTCACTCCCAATTTAACTTTGTTACAAATTATTTAATAACTAACAGCCAGTGTTGGGAAAGTTACTTTAAAAAAGTAACTTGTTACTTTACTAGTTACTGCTCTGAGAAAGTAACTAGTTACATTATTAGTTACTAAATTATAAAAGTAACTAGTTACATTACTTTACTTTGAAAAACACATTAACCCTTTATAGGGCAAGTGACTGTTCATGGTGATTTTTGCACCCTTTACAAATGGCCCCCTACCTCTACCTCAGTGAGGTCAAGAACCATGTGGTCCTCACTCAGCCATTCAGAAGAGATCACCCAACATCACAGATTACATGGCTGTGTCGAAAGAGTCTGTATCAGCACTTATGTTCTAAAACTGATGTTCTAATGTGAAACATGTTCCTTTCATCTTATAGGTGTTTTTATTGTAAATGTTACATATACATATTTTTTTACCACCAAAGGGCGAGTAACCAAATACGGTTACTTAATTTCCCTTGATTTTCTCCAAGACAATGGAATATCCTCTCCCAGGCGGAGGGAGAACAGTGTAGATGGTCCCTAGATAGTAACTAGTAACGAGCCCCTTCACACAAAACACTTCACACTTAGCAGCGTTACCGATTTGGAAATATAACACGTTACGTTATTAGTTACCGAGAAAAGAAGTTGCGTTACGTAACAGCACTATAAGTAACCCAACACTGCTAATAACCATGCCAAAACCTGTTAAAATAGAAATATGTTTTCACTCACTGATGTGGATTTGTACCGTGCCTCATATTTAAAAATAAAATCCACCCTTCTTTCATCAAAAAAAACTATGGCTTTGTCAAAGAAGTTTTAGATCCATCTGCAAGTTTTTTTTTTTCCATCAGACTCCCGGGAGATCTTATCCACGTGTTGCCTTCTACGTAGGGCCAGCTAGAAGGCTCTGACATCACAACCTGGCAAGATAATTGGTCTGAGTGCTGTAACCTAAATGGCTGTCCAGGTGTCCGTTCACTTACAACAGGCAGGATGCTCACTTTTGATTCTGAAGGCTCTGGCAGATTTCATGGAACCTGACAACACTAGCTAGCTAAAATATGATTGGATACAAAGTTTTTATCCAACTATTTATAAAACTCTTTTTATATTAATAAAAAAAATAATAATACAATTTTATTTAAAGATATTTATGAATACATTTGTTGTTTTGTCCAGCAGAGAAGGCTTTGCTGGCCCTAATGGCCCACCACTGGCTTTTGATAAAAAAATGTCTATTTAGAAAGAGTCCACATCTTAGGTAGCTCTTACAGTGGTTGTTCCACGGTGTGAAATAGCAGGGCAAAAGGCTTGGCTTCCCACGTCAGAGAGCCTGGTCCTGGGAACTTGAAGGACATAGGTGTTTGTGGATCTGAGGGTGCCAATGGTGGACTATACGGTAATGAGTTCTCGCAATAGGTTAGGTTGTCCATAGATGTATTTGTGGGAGAGCAGAAGAACTTTGTTATTGGCCCACAATGAAACAGGGAGCCAGTGTAGTTATTGCAGGATGGGGGTTATATGTTCATATTTACTGACTCTTATCAGGACCCTGGCAGCACAATACTGTATGTATTGCAGCTTCTGGATGGTGTTTCCCAGGTAACAACAATCCTGTCTGGAGGTGATGAAGGCATGGACCAGTTATGCTGCGGGGGATAGAGTGAGACAGGGTTGTGTAGGTAAATAAGTGAAGTTTTGCCCAAATGTTTTACAAAGTCAGTGAATGGTTTGATTTGATCGGTTTTAATTATTTGTCCGTTGAAGGCAAGTTGAGTTATGGATGAGGACTTTACTTGGGATGAAGTCTGAAGTGAAGGATAAATGGTGCCTATGAGCAGTGCTTGTTTTCTATTGCTGTTCAGCTGGAGAGAGTTGTTGTTCATCCATTTCTTGATTTCCTCAGGACAGGAACCAAAGGATAACAGGTCAAAAAAAATTTCTCATGTCCCACCTAAGGGTCACAACCCAGTCTTTTGGAAACAATTGATTACATTATAGTTACTCAGACTAGCACAATCCATGAATTGGATCCAAGTATTTGTTGGTGGTGTTGGTATTTATTGGGAAGTTGGTGGCCTAGTGGTTAAGGAAGTGGTCTGTAGGCCCCCAGTTCGAATCCCATTACCGCTGAGGTGCCCTGACCATAGTATCATCCTCAAACACTGCTCCCCGGGCACTCAAAAGCTGCCAACTGGTCACTTTGGTGATGGGTTAAATCCAACCTACAAGTTCCAGTTCAAGTTCAGTTGGACTGAAAGTCCAGTAGTCTAACTTAACTCTTTAACCTTGACCATGTCCTGGATGTCCTGGACCTGCATCAACATCCTATATATGTCCAGATGCCCTTGAAGAAACTATGGAATACATTTTCTTTTGATACATAAACATACTGTTTTACTAAGGATGTCCCATCATGTCAGTCAACCTATGTCACTGTCCTACATTATTTTAATATGCAGTATATCTATATGTAAGAATCCTTATTGGTTTTCTTATTGGATATAAAAAAAAACTCTGTTACGTTATTGTTGTAAACAGAGAACAAAAATAAATGGATACCTGGCAGCACTAAGCATTCTTTTTTTTTTCCCATCATTTTTTCGTTTGATATTTCACAGTTGCTGTGGGTCAGACACACAGACATTACACTTGTTATGTGTCTGTATGTTAAGGGTTGTATGGTAATTATAGATCATAAATTTTGCCTCAATTTGCTTTTGTATATTCCCTGGAAACCTATTTTGATATTTTATTCAACTTGTAACAAGGCAATTTATTCCATTTGAGTTTGAGTTTGTTGTCACTCAAGTCAAAAGTCAGGGTTTATTTTCAGAAGCTTCTGGTCTACTGTACGTATGGTCTGCTAGTCGGTATGCGATGTGTTCTTGGACGTATCTGTCTCTGTCTATGTGTATTTGTCTATCACTGTCTGTC
>JAFBJS010001492.1:172271-209428 GCA_016785265.1 Paraplagusia blochii
TGCTGAGATAAGTGAGCTTAAATATTGCATGAGCTGTAAGAAAGAGGGAAAACAGTTCAGCGGGTTGGCACTCCGTAACACATTACACCAGTCAGCTGAGATGAACACATTTCTGGCCTGAAGTGTCTTAGTGTGAAAAACTGAGGGAAGAACAGGGAGGGTTCAAAATCAGACACCAGAGTTAAAAAGCAATGAATTGAACCCGACTCATAGGAGTTTCTGTGCTGTGGTTGTTACCCATAGATGGAAATACAGATACAAGAATAGAACAGTCTCTCTAAAAGACTCACTCGGGCTCCTTTCCTCCACAAGGTCACAAGCACAGAGGTGGTCAGAGTCAATGGAGATGGGCTTCTGTCTAATCCAGAACTTGGTACTAGTCTTCTGGTTTGTAACTGGGTCAATCTCTAACTTTTCTCCTGAAATACCTAGGAAAAGAGATGATAAACAGTATAAAATATAACAGTATATATATAGATATATATATATATATATATATATATATATATATATATATATAAATGCAAGAATTTCTTCCAACAAGGGAAGAATGTTGTAGAAAGTCTGTTTCTCCATTGTTGGCTATAAATATGCATGAAGCCCACATCTTGGTCTAACCCTGTTTTGTGTTTTTTGTTTATGGATTTTCATATTACAAGAATAAACTTGACGTTGTAAAGTCATGCTTTTTGTTTTTGTTTTTTTTTTTTGTTTTTTGCTCCAAGAATATTCAGATTACAAATTTCAAATTCTCAAGTTTTTTCTCCTTGCGAGAGACTTCACTCTGTTTTGTAGCTTAACAAAAGTAACTCTGGCGTCAAGTACAGCATGAGCCACTTTCCCACTGCAGAAACACTCCATATTTAAAACATTTGGAGAAACGAACAATATCTGTGAAAAGGGTGGAATCTTGTGTCTACCCTACGGAATAGGCCGTTTCCTTCTGTTGTCAAACAGAATAACTAAACACGCTCATTCACATACTCCCATGGTAGGGCCTTATTAATTTATAATTTCAGACTTATCCATGCGCTCGCACACACGTTTGCATCTCCATGATTGACAATGTGATAAATTTTATTTGAATATGGCTGACATGAATTATGTAACCGGAGAGACGGGTGGCTTTGTTGCCCCGCTGCAGCTCTTCACTTTTCTTCAAGATAACATACAGTTGATAATTTACAGTGGAACACATCCTGAAACTATAATGAAAGATCGAGTGACAATGCCCCACAGAGAACGAAACACAGTTCCTCACTGCAGCCAGCTGAGTGTCTTCTAAAAAAATCTGCAGAGGACCCTAGAGAGGGGACGCTTCGCGCCGCGGCAAAACCACGCTGAGGTTAGGTTCCTGACACCCTTGACACGGGGAAGTGATTTTTCTTGATGGTTGCGATGAGGTCTCAGCAGACAAGGGTTAGTTTGAAAAAAAAAAAAAAAGGGAAGTAAACAAAGAATAGAAAAGGAGAGCAGGACAAGTGGTATCTGATGTTGATAACCGTGGCGAAAGACTGCCTTTGAAAGGTGTGAAGAGAGTGACAGTGCAGCATGTTTTTTCCTTGTTGCCGCTCCTTCAGACGGCCAACATGAAAAAAAGAACTCGTCTGATTGGTCTGAAAGGACTGTCAAATGTCAAGCTGTTATCAAACAGCAGACATGTTTTCTTTTAAAAGAAGATACTGGCAGACAGTAAAGCGTAACCTTTCAGTGAGTTGGGGAAGTCTCTCATCCCGTCATGTGCGATACTGCACACAAGTTAAACCTCTGCTCTTCACACAAGCTGTCTGATCCAGACCTGTGTGAAATTGACAAATAAGAAAAGATGAAATTCTAATTTGTTTACAAAAGGTGTGACACCCAAAATACAAGTGGTCTATAAAGGTCAGTGTCAGCATTTACAGATGTGTTAGACACTTTAGACACATTTTAGTGTTTTGGTTTTTTTTTTCTTGTAAACAGTAAATGTACTGTGGCAACATCCCATATCTGTCAGTCTAAGATTATTGTCAGAATCCGGTTAAAAAGGTATTCAGATTTTTTTTTAAAAAGAGCATCTGGCATGAGTAAAACTGAAATATTAAAATGACATGATTCAAAAGAATTGTTTTGTATATATTATGTTATACATTAACATATTAACATTGATATTATATAAGTTTCTGGGACTTGGACATGATACTGCACTACTGATACTACTATTATACAAATAGATGTAATTCTGTTTCATTCAAATTCTACAATTAAATATTTTTGATACTTGTGAAAGAACAACATGTGAGTGAGGGAAAATAATAAGATTTGTAGCCTAAGTGTAGCCTGATAATTATTACATTGCTTTAAATGCACTCGTCCAATCCTCTAACAATAAAGAGTTAGTGAAAAATAGCAGGTTAAATATTGTCTGTGCTGTATTTTCAGACGTTGACTGACTGCATTCTCCATGTGTTTGACTATTGTCACAGTTGCAATACATTTGTTTTCTTCTAATGAGTTGTATCTTATATCCATTTTATTCCTGTTCCACAGTATAACAGTTTAGCATAGGGTCATAATAAACTATAAAATCTTGTTAGGAAATACTGTAGGTTGACACCACCAACATCATTGTTGTCTGCCCCCAGTGGCTTGAACATGGAACCACACTTGTTGTTGCTCCTGCGATCTAGCAACGAACATTGCTCCTCATCTTGTAGATCCCAACAATCCCTGACATGAGTAAGGTCCTTAATTGGGGACTGCATGATGGTTGCACTCATTGGAGATTGGCAACCAATCACATCCAGGCAAAAGCATTAAAGATCCCACTGGTGTATTTACCCGTTTTAGCCTTTGGAGGGCAGACTACGGTTGGCACAGAAATTGAAAAACCAAAAGTTTTTCTAACAACATTTGAATAAGTATTGTTAAATTTTGACAATGTTAAAAAAGATTCAAAAGAGCCATTGCTGGTGGCGCAGTGGTAAAGGTAAAGGGTTTTCAAGGTTCCAGGTTCGATTCCACCAGCTGCCAGGTCGCCACTGGGTTGCTCTAAGCATCGCACGGTCCTGACCCATATATATTTTAATATATGTGTGGCTAAAGTTCGCCAGTGGACAGCATGAGGTGTGCAATCAATTGTCAACACTTGGAGGATGCATTGATTTGTGCTCTTAAAGCTGTTGGACATTGACCAAAAAAAGTAAAGGTCATTCGGTCAAACGGTGTAAAAGACTCGGCCTTTTGTAGATGTTTTAGTAAATTTTATTATATTAACAAAATAGTCATATATTGTAATATATAGACATTAACATATTGTAAATGTTCAGCCATAGCTGACAGCTTATCGAGCTTGTTTTATTCAAAATGAGCTATCACTTATTGTAATTTAAAACCCCCTTTGGGATTGGATTGTAGTTTCCTGTTGTAAGTGAAGGCACCAGCGCCTAATCTCCATCTTGTCTTCTCTCTGCAGATTACCTGTCAACACTGACATCGACAGCATGATTTGCAGTGTAGTTACAGTTGTATTCTGGTGTTTAACTCACGCTGTCTGGTCCTCACTGAGCAGCAACGTGTCGTCAATCATGAAAAAGTAGGACTTGTTGTCGATGTCCTTGTTTCGTACGCACATCACTAAATCAGTCCTCACAGCTCTGATAAACAAAACTCCCAAGTTGGGAATGCTCTGCCGACTCACACCAACCTGCGTGTCTACACTCATCCTTTTTCATTTGATTTCAGATGAGTTTTCTTTGTACCGGCAGTGCAGGCGGGTCAGAGATCAGGCTGGAGCTGGAAGGAATTCAGTGTTTCGCTCAAAGACACTTTAACAAACTGCACCTTCAATGGGCCTTTGAGCTGAATCTCCGAGGTTTCGATATCTCAACCAAATACGTATATATATATAAAGAGAGAGAGAGTATATACTGTATATACCTTTCATAGATTTTATATTTCTTTTCTTGTTTAAACTAACAAAATATCACAGTGTTTATGGGAAACCTTTATTTTATAATACTAAAAAAAAGAACAAAATACAAGCAACTATGACAACTTGTCAATCACAATGGTGTCATTGACAAGAGTTACACTGTTGTAGATGTTTGAACCATCAAAAACAATAATGCATTTGTCTCTGATGGATAGATAGATAGATAGATAGATATATACAAATGCTCCTTGGGGGTAAATAAAGGGGGTATATGTATGTATATATCCATATACACACATATACCGTATGTATATAAATATGAATATGAATATATATATTCATGCACATGCCGTATTGCGTTATATCTGTATGTATGTTCACACATATATATTATAAAATTGCGTGTACATATATATGAACAGAATTCAATTTGCTCTATTCAATTTTTCCAATCGGAAATAAATTATTCAACTAAAGGAAAATATAGTATAATGTATTTATTATATATACATATATATAAAAAAACGTATTGGATATGTATATAAAAGAAAGACAGTTTCTTGTTTTCTTGTTCATTTTAATGCTTTGTTCCATAAAGGGACATGTTTTTGGACAGAAACATATAGATCTATCTAGTAAGATATCTAGTTATTTTTCGTAACCAAAATCACTTTAGTTCCTACATTAAGATGTTCAATATGGAAATGTACCTTTAGTGGGACCAGGCATTAAAATAACCAAGAAATTAAAGAAAATGGGAACTAATGTCTATATATGGATGTATATGTGTATAAACATAGGTATATAAGTATATATATATATTTCTAGACCTGCACTTCCTTTTGCTAATATGGTCAAGTCTCAGTTTCCTGTAGCCTGTAGTCCCCCTTTAAACACGAGGTGAGACCAGGTCAGAACCTGAACTGTGTAATTTCCCTCCGTTGGAGGGAGGTGATAATGAACATTAATATGTACGGCTGGCTCTTTTCTAAACTCTGGCTGTGCTGACTTTGGTGTCCTGTAGAGACAGTGTCTGAGCAGTGTAGCATCAATGGCGAGGAACAAAGCCAGAGAAAATATCAAGTCTCTTTCCACTGCTGCCTGCCGCGCTGTGCTGTAAGATTAATCTAATTTGGTCTTTATTGAGAAATGGGTAAGAGCAGTTTTGTTTTATTTACGTATGTTTTTTTTTTTCCTCCTCTGCACCTTCCCTTTGTTGCCTCTCCTCGGCTGCCTCTGACAAAAGACAGCCAGCCTGCCAAGCCCGGTGTTGCTCTGGGACGGACCTGTCAATCACCGCTGACGGCACCCTGACAACATGTACGTTAAAATTTCAAACGGGACTCAAAGGCAGCGTGTGACAGCCGAGCCTTTGAAAGTGGCTGTAGCGCTCGGCGACAGCCAGAGGAGTTCGGGTGGAAAACAAACTAGAAAACAACAGTGTGCAGAGGGAACAGAGAGGAAGATAGTTAGAGATGGGGAGAGAGAATAAAAACAACAAAAGTTAAAAGCAAAACAGTGAGGAATATAGGGCTTGATAATGAGAATTGCCATTAGATTTTTCCC
Source organism: Paraplagusia blochii (assembly GCA_016785265.1). NCBI lineage: Eukaryota > Metazoa > Chordata > Actinopteri > Pleuronectiformes > Cynoglossidae > Paraplagusia > Paraplagusia blochii. The sequence continues at coordinate 177,751 of JAFBJS010001492.1, forward strand.
TTAGTGTGTCATTGTTTTTTAATTTATTTGAAACTCCCTCCAGTCGGGCTTTGAGACTCAGCTGAGGCCTGGTTCTCCTCGTCTCCTTCTCCTCTGAGGCCTCCTCAGATCAGGTCAAGCTTCTACCGTATCTCACTCTCCTATGCTTCAGCGCAAAACAACTGCGCGTGAATGTTAATGACGTTCTCGATTCCCTCTCACGTGGTTCACTTCATGATGGCGCAATTAATTCCCAGTAGGAACAGGGAACTGGTTACGTGCTGCTGAGATAAGGTCTTTCTGCAGAATTTATAAATCTAAGACTAGAAAAAAAGATTTGAAAAAAAAAATAGTCAACATAATTTGGTTTCTTTCTGCTGCGTCTTTCAACCAAAAGAATGATTTCCGCCTCTTTTTAGACACAAACCTTTGCCGACATGCAAGCGAATGGCATATGGTTAGCTTTCAACTGGTCGCCCGGCCCAACACATGGGCGCCGACCAGCGCTCCCCCTCTGCAGCATGGCTAAATGAACAGTGTAAATGAGGTAGAACACAAAGGTCCGGGCTGGGCCAGACCCTATGGGGGAAACAGCCACGACTCTGCAGTCCCGCAATTTGTGCACAGATCGTTCACATCTGCAGTTCAAAAACTGAAGCTGCTACAAAGCCTGCAGTGCATTGTCTGTCTGAGCCTCTGTTGGACCACAGCGTGTGTAAACATGTGAGTTTTGTAAATGTGCATGAACCACATAATTATTTGTGTAACTTATTCAAAGGAAAGTTGTCAAACAGCGTGCGTCCTGCAGAACATGTTTTGGTTTTAATATTTGACAATGAAAAAAAAAAAAAGTATTCTTATATATTTGTGTCTGACAGGAGCTGACAGGAGCTCTGGCACACACACCCTCACACACATCTGTGCCACAGTCCTGGTCTGTAGACCGACTTACAAACTCTATACATGCGAGTTAACACAAACAAGACGCGTTCGGAGGCTGGTTGTGGTTGAAAGACATGAACACGGCGGTTGCTCTGGCTTCTAGTGCCCTCTAGCGATCGGAAATAACTCACAGAGAATATGCGTCGAGATAGTTTTTTTTTAAACCCAGTGATATCAGTAAAGAATTTGACAGGTATAATAATTACTATAAATTAAACTGATACTACTGACTTAGTATCACCTGGTCAGAGTTGTAAAAAGATAAAGAGATGAATTCATGTAGTTTAAAGTATGAGGTGTAACTTGTACATTCAGTAGTTTTAAGCCTACATTTTTTTGTAAATGTGTATTTATGTGCTATTTGGTAAAATGTGTGAATTAAGGAAGATATAATAAATAATTTTATTAAAATGCTTTTATTCTACTTATTTTCTTTTTTTCTGTCTTCTGCTCTGACTCCAACTACCTCCATGTCCTCCCTCACTACATCCATCAATCTCCTCTTTGTCTCCTACCTGGTAGCTCCATCTCTAGGATCATTCTTCTACCAATGTATCNTGTCCCTCCTCTGAACATGTCCAAACCATCTCAATCTGTCTTCTCTAGCTTTTTCTCCAAACCGTCCTGTCTGTGTTGTCCCTCTAATCACCTCATTCCTGATCCTGTTATTATAAGGTTTTATTAACGTTAATAAATCATTATTTTTATCATAGTAGATATTTCTTTAGAATAATGATGAGGATTATTTTATTTTAGAATTATTAGAAAATGTCAAACAACACAAAAGTTTCTTCATTTCCATCCGGCCAATTATTCTTACTTAAGGTGAAATTTGAAAGTGTACATTTAACAGATATTTTTAATAGGCTAAAATCTACAAAAACAACGTTTTTTAGACCGCTTCACAGTCCGAAGCCCTTTTCTTCAAGTGACTCTTTTTAAAGTGAGTAAAATGGCTCTTGGTTAATTTAGTATCATCAGGAAGCTTTGTGTAAACCATATGCATATATTTTGTGCACATCCTTGATATAAAGCACGCTGAGGTGGGATTTGAAAGGCACCTCCGAGCTCTGATCCAGAGTGTCTCTGCCCACTGACGCTACCTGCTGGGACGACAGCACCGCTCCTCTAAATAAATTGCAAGTGGCCTTGGGCAATAAGAGGAGCACTTCTTTGATCTGCCTGACTGCCAAGCAGTGAAATGTGCAGGCAGTCAATCAAGCTCTTAAGGCTTCGCAACAACGCAGCCAACCCCGGTTTATTATTTATTTTTTAAACTGATGTATTTCATTATCACAAGATGTCTGCTTGGGGTTGGGGCGTCAGGACGGGGAGGGAGCGACATGATCAATAATTGATATGCGGTGTGAAAACGCTGATTTGGTGCCTCTCTGGTGCTCTTGTCACCGGCTGTTGTCAGAACACATTTGCTTTGATGACAAATTTGAAGAAGTGAACAACAGCGTCACATCTGATTATAAATTTAGCGCGCGGTGAAAGGCAGAGGGGCAGCTTCTCAGCCAGTCTGTGTTTGTTCAGGGCACTCAGGAGGAATGACTACCAGGCTTTGAGGCGAGCTGCAGTCTTGTAAGCACAAAGATGAGACGGGGGGTTGAACTTTTTTGTCATGTGTCAGTAAACAGCGTGACTCATTTGAAAGGCACCTGGATTACAGGGTGAGAAGTTGCTCTTTAAACCTTTAAAGCTTTGGGGCACGGGAGACGCACCACGTCAAAACAGTGTGCAGAGACAGAGGGGTGTGTGTTTGGGGTTGGGAGGGTGGTGGTGGTGGTGGTAGCAACTGAAAGCCATCACTCCCACAAGTCTGTCTGCAGAGACACAGAGGAGTCGTCCTGCTTTTCACTGTTTTGGTCATGCCGTATGGTGGAGCATCTCAATTTGGCCAAGTAAAGGAAACAAATCCAGTTTCCTCTGCAGACGGCTGGGACTGACAGAAATGTTCGACTTGAATTTTACATGACTGAGAGAATTTTACCACAAAAGTGAGTGGCATTAATATATTTAGCTTCTTAATTTATCAGAACCTAATTCGGCAGCGTCGACATGTCAGCTCCCAAAGACAAAAAGTTTTTGTGAGGCTCAAGAGTTAAGGCCTGCACCTTGACGCGGGGCTCGAACTTATTTGTGTGACGAAAGTCTGATATGATGCTTGCAACATGACAACTCTATCAAAATAAGTGAAGTTAAAGATATATTTGAACATTGTTTACACACAACAGTCACCAGAGATCCTGATATTTACATGGCAGAAAACCTGCATAAACCAAAGTCTTCACATTTAAGGAAAGAAGAAGGAAAGAATAAAAACTCTTTGTCATTGTGACATTGTGATCCACACCACTGCACACAATGAAATGTGACTTTTGTATTTGACCAATCACCAAAGTGCCTGGGGAGTGGTGGGTGGGGACAATGCCATGCTCACTGAACCTGATAACTTCAACTTTATTTACACTTATTTACACTTTACAAATAATTATATAAAAATAAACAAGATAGAGGAAAATACACCCTGACAGGGAATAAAAGAAAGAAACCTCAGGGTGATCGACAGTGGAGGGGATCCTCACCCAGGACGGGACGGTGAGCACTAAGGAGAAAAATGTATTTAATTTATCAATACAGGATATTCACACAATGGCTCCTATAAAGTCCTTGCAGAAATAATACAGGTGAAGACCATAGGGTCCTAGAGAACATAGTAACTGGTGGATTTGAACCTGGAACCCTCCAGACCATGTCTCATTCCTTAACCACCACTGCCCCAGATGTCACCTTTGTTAGTGACAGCTGGTGATTAATTAAATTGCGGACTGTAAAACAAATGAGACCTGTTCTATTCTCCTGCACCTGCAAGTCGGAATCAAATTACGTCTGTAAATTTCATTGCTACGAGTAGATGTTAATTAGTTTTATTTTTTTTTTAATGACGTTTACAATATAGATTTGCTGCGAAAACTTTGCGACTAAATCACAGCATTAGGCAATTTATGACAAAATGTCAGAGGAGATAAAAAAAAAAGAATGAACGGAACATAATTGACAGCTGCGTGTATTCACGCTGTCAAAGACCCCTCCTCCTCCTCCTCCTCCTCCTCGTCCTCCTCCTCCTCCTTTTCACTCTGTTCTCCCAATAACATTTCCTCTTTTAATTATCCCAGCAGAAGAAGATGGAGCACATCAGAAGAATGCTGGTAAATCCCGGCCCTGGCACCGGCTTAGAGTTGCTCCTGTGCCTGGCAATCCCGATAGAGCCCGAGCGCTGGCACTGACTAGAGACAGAGAATGCCTGGAGATTTACTGACAGAATGGATGGAGAGGATGATCTCTCTGCAAAACACTGTTCCCCTTTCCGCTGCCACCATGGGAGGCATTTTTGGCAAGCACTCCCAGAATGTATTGCGTTTTCATAGCGAGAACTCAGGAGCAAATCTCCAGCATGTAGCTCATGATTATACTTCAGTCCCAGTGTTGTTTTAATGACTGTTCTCCAACTCCCACAACAGCAGATGCTGATGTAGACGGATTAGGATTTTTTTTTTAGGAAAATTCAATATATTTTTTAAGGAAGTCTTATTTGACGGAGTATGTACATTTGCAGAATAAAGCAAAAAAAAATCTGGTGTCTAATTAGAAACCAGGTAGAAACCAGCTGTTCTTTTGAGAAGTCGAGCTAAAAGTTAACCAGTGCTGGGCTTCGCTCTCTGCCACAGTTTCCCATCTCTCCGTGGGGGCGCACTTCACTCACAGAGGTCCCCGACCGCCAATGGTTCTGCGGGCTAACAGTGTCATCATCTCCCACATGATTGCAGTTACAGTTGCACAATAAGGATCTTTGGACACAATGGAGCAATGAATGTACCCCCACCCTCCTCCACACCATCCTTACCACTCTTTTCTCTGCTTTTTTTTTTTCCCTTTTATTCCATCATTCCAAGATAAAGCGGGGAATGCTCCACAGCGGGTAGCTTTTTTTCTCCTCCGAGGGGAGCTGGGAAAGCAGGCTGTGGCATCTGTGATGTTGCTTCCCCTCCGGGGTGGGGAATGGATTTCTTGTAGCAAAGCTAAAAATGATCGCTTGCGAACTTAGGAACAAGGTTCCCCTCTGGAAGCTGTGTAGGCACAGAGAGAGCCAAGGTCTTTGCTAATGAGTTGGGGTAACTGTTGCTGCTGTCTGAGATGGATGGATGGATGCTTCTGTCTTGACTTGGAGTTTGCACCCTCACCCTCTTGTGTTAGGAAGAGAAGGTTAAAGAGTTAAGGCAACTGGATGAAAACTTTTCACCTCTCGCCCAAGAGGGACAGAAACTGCTCATCTGAGACAGAATCAGAATCAGAATCATAGACAAAATTCCAAGTCACAAGCAGGGCAAAGTGTTTAATGCCATTCAGTGCAGTGAGGAGTGTGTGGACCTCTACATTTGGGAGACCAAGCAGCCACTACACAGGCACATGGCCCAACATAGAAGGGCTAACACCTCAGGTCAGGACTCAGCCGTTCACCTACACTTGAAGGACACCAACCACTCTTTTAAGGACCAAGATGTTCAGATCTTGGCCAGAGAAGAGAGATGGTTTGAGAGAGGTGTAAAAGAAGACATTTTTGTCAACCTGGAAAAACCATCTCTCAACAGAGGTGGTGGTTTGAGACATAACCTTTCACTCACCTACAAAGCCCTTTTGGGAACAATACCCAAAAGATTCCACTCTCATCAACCAGTTTCACGCATCAAAGAGCCGTGTGACCAAAACCACTATGACATTGACAGTAACGACCCATCAATACCCACCCAACCACTGGTACCACACTTCACAGGTGTCCCCAGGTCCACCCAACTGGAGGGACCTGAAACACCCCTTCCTCCTCACTCACAGGATAGAACTTCTGTTACTCCACACTAACAGTTAGACTGAAGAAGCTTCTTGGATGAGAGGAGGAACGTTTTCCAAAAAACTGAATGTCCAGTTGCCTAACTAAAGTCTTTAACCTTGACCATGACCTGGACTGAGAACCTTCTTCAACATGTTTTGTGGAGAGTCAGAAGGTTGGATTCAGTGCTCTGTTAAATCAGATATCATGAAATATCTTTCTGGTTAAACCAGTATTGTCCAAACTGTTCCACAAAGGGCCAATGTGGCTGCAGGTTCTGGTTCCAAACAAGCAGTTGGACACTTAACTGACAGGTTTAAGCAACTGGTTTCAGTGATCAGACAGCTGATTGGTCAAACTATGTGCTCTTGGTTGGTTGGAGCAAAAACCAGCAGCCACACTTGCACTTTCTGGAACAGTTTTGGCTTAAATAATATTTACAGAAACACACAGCCTTAACAATAACCTCTCAGGATTGCAGTTAATCACAATTAATCAAGAGCACAAATATTTGGACTTTATCCCCTCAGAACACTGATCCCAAGCACTACAACAGTGTACAACCACACAGATCCCCCTTTTGTCCACGGACACAATAGCTGCGGAACATTCTGGAAACATTTGCCTTTAACACATTTCAGGCTGCGAACCTGCACAATGTGGAGCTTCATCCTGGTAAAAAAGGGATAAAGGTGACCTTTCTGGCAGCAGCTGGGCCCCAGGAACACAATGCATGGCAGCAACTCTTCCAGGCCCTTTTCCCTGAAGCTCTGGTCTCCATTCTTACAGCCCTGCTGCCGCTCTATCACTTCACACAGAGATTAATACACACTTGCCCTGAACCTTACCTTCAGACACACAATATATGCACAGACGAGCATCCGCGCAGTAGTTCTGTTTTTTTTTTTTTCTTTTTTGTGCGTCTGAAAGTCAAAGTCAAAGCGGTCCCATCTGGCATCACAGCGCAACTGCAGGCTATGGAAGCAGAGAGACACAACACATCATTGTACATTACATCAACACAAAGGCCTGGCTCTATCCACAGCATTAGGACCAATTTCATTGATCATGAACTGATCAATTACTCTATATATGACCACTCTGCTACTTTGCTTGTTTTATTTATTTATCACAGTCTCTAGAAATAGGAAACAATAGTAAAATCAATTTGGTGAAGTATAGTGAAGTACTTTGATGTAAATCACTCAAATGTCCATATGCATTGTCCCTGTGTGAGTATAGTTGCATTGGGGCCTGGTTCCAGGGGTGCTTTTGTGTGATGTTTTGAAAGACCTGACCTGGTGCAAATCTGAATGGGGAGCCGGCTGCTGCCATTCTATATGTAAAAACACTAGCAGACAACAGCAGGTATGTTCTGGATGGGGCGACAGACAAAGGAAGCGCATTTTGTATATGACAAGGTAAAGAGAGCGGCACGGTCCCTTCGGTGTCAGCAGGCTCGTCCACGCTGACAGGGTATAAAAGCACCGCTAGTCGAGACCAGAACTGCAGTGTGTAACTAGACTCTGCAACCATGGGAAAGGTACGAGTGCAGACGTTATTGCAGCGTGTGTTTGGGATAGTATAATAAAAATGTTGTTTGATCTGGAGAAGGTGGAGGAGTTCAGATACTTAAGATCAACTGTTCAGAGCAGTGGAGACTGTGGAAGAGAGGAGAAGAAGAGAGAACAGACAGGATGGAACAAATGGAGAAAAGAGTCAGGAGTGATCTGTGATAGAAGAGAGTCAGCTAAGGTGAAGGGACAGGTTTACAGGACAGTGGTGAGACGAGCCATGATGGATGGATTAGAGACACTAGGAATAGGTAGAAGACAGGAGACAGAGCTGGAGGTGGAGGAGTTAAAGATGCTGAGATTCTCTTTAGGAGAGACAAGGATGGACAGGATCAGGAATGAGGTGATTAGAGGGACAACACAGACAGGAAGGTTTGGAGAAAAAGACAGAGACGACAGATTGCGATGTCCAGAGGAGGGACAGTGGATACATTGGTAGAAGAATGATCCTAGACATGGAGCTACCAGGTCAGAGACGAAGAGGAGATTTATGGATGCAGTGAGGGAGGACATGGAGGTAGTTGGAGTTGGAGTTGAGGATGCGGAGGACAGGGTGAGATGGAAATTGTTGACTCACTGAGGCAACCCCTGAAAAACGGGATAAGCCGAAAAGGGAGGAAGATTTTGTAGTATCTAAAAAACAAGGCAAAAGAACAGAAAAGCGAGTTAGTGTTGGTTTCTGCTTTGGAAACAATTTTTCAAAACAGTAGTATTGAGGAATAGTTTTATTTTTTTAAAGTGTCCCCATGCACCAGCTATCTTACAAACCCATAGTGTAATTGTTCCTAGGAGAAAAAAAACGTCCCATGATGTTACTATATGTGTCACAACTCATCATTCTAGTTCACCGTTGTTCCGCCTGTATCTCTGTGTGTGTAGATCATCTTCTACGAAGGCCGCAACTTCCAGGGCCGCTCCTGGGAGTGCAGCAGTGACTGCATGGACACCTTCAGGCACTTCAACTGCTGTAATTCCATCCGCGTTATGGGCAGTCACTGGGTAACCTATGAGAAGCCTCACTACATGGGCTACCAGTACATCATGGGTCCTGGCGAGTACCCAGACTACCACAGCTGGATGGGCTTCAACAACTGCATCCGCTCCTGCCAGATGTTCTCACCTGTAAGTCAGAGAGACCGACTCGTGGTTGCACCTCTGCATAACAATAGTCACTTTGTACAGATAGCACTTAAACATCAATCATGAGAGAGGCCCAACCCCTGGGCCATGGGCTGGTGCTGGTCCAAGAGTCATTTGGTACCCGGCCATAAAGAAGCCATTTTATAAAGATATTTGTTTCCGTTGACTTTCTTCATTTAAAGATAATCCACAAATTGATAAAAAATATTATGTTTTAGACAAGTTATCGGAAGGACGGCAGAAAATTCTTATATATATATGTGAAATAACCACGTTCTTGTTCCATCCGTTTTCAGTATAGAGGTTCCTATAGGATGAGGATCTACAACAGGCCTGACATGTTTGGACAGTCAATGGAGTTCTCGGACGACTGTCCTAACGTGTACGACCGTTTCCATTACCGTGACATCTATTCCTGCAACGTCATGGAGGGATACTGGATCTTCTACGAGCACCCCAACTACAGAGGGCGCCAGTACATCCTGCGTCCTGGAGAGTACAGGGCCTGTGGTGAATGGGGCTGCCACAACCCTATTGTGGGCTCCTTCAGGAGGATGAGAACTGCCATCTAAATTCCATGTGCATTAAATTTTATCAATAAAGTCTTCATTTTCAATCATCGGTGTTTTTGTCAAGTTTTTAGAAGAATATAGAAAATACTGGTAACGCAAAGGAAATAAATCTCAGCTGTCTATTTGTCTCCCCTGCCGTTTTAGTCAAAGCAAATACATGAGCAGCAACTCCTATTGTAGTCGCAGCTTAGTATTTGTCCACAGACAGACAAAGCTTTGACAAGCTCAACAGTCGCAGTGATCCACCGTCCCCAGAGAGCATCGCGCTGATAGGACAAAGCTTTGTTTGGTGTTTTGAAAAGGACCATCCATGCTGGTCTATAAAGAGAGTCTGGACCTGGTCTGGTATCTGGACTGGACTGAACTCAACACAGTTACAATGGGGAAGGTAAGAGAGTTAAACATGAGGTAGAACAACTCAAAATGTAATGTTAACTTCTATTGTTGTTGTTTTATTTAAATAATACACCAATGTTTTATAGCTTTAAACGTTTAGCAGTTGCAAAAGATTTTTTTCTTTAATGATTTTTTTTTTGTTTTACTTTTGTTGTCTTCTTTTCCTTTTGGCTTGTCCCTTTCTCAGGGGTTGCCACAGCGGGTCAACATTTTACATCTCACCCTGTCCTCTTTGTTCTCAACTCTGACTCCAACTACCTCCATGTCCTCCCTCACTGCATCCATCACCTCTTTGTCTCCTACCTGGTGGCTCCGTGTTTAGGATCATTCTTCTACCAATGCATCCACTGTCCCTCCTCTGAACATGTCCAAACCATCTCAATCTGTCTTTTCTCCAAACCTTCTTGTCTGTGTTGTCCCTCTAATCACCTCATTCCTGATCCTGTCCATCTTTGTCTCTCCTAAAGAGAATCTCAACATCTTTAACTCCTCCACCTCCAGCTCTGTCTCCTGTCTTCTACCTATTCCTAGTGTCTCTAATCCATCCATCATGGCTTGTCTCGCAGCCCTCCTGTAAGCCTTTCCCTTCACCTTAGCTGACACTCATTTTACATTTTATTTGTCTATTGTTGTCTTTTCTTGTCTTTTATAAAAACATGTTGTTTGTTATATGTAAATGAGTTAAAGTTGAAGGCAAGTGTTTAGATTGTCTTTATGTCCTGGATCAGTGGGTTCTGATTTCAATTCCTCTTTGTCTGTCCAGATTATTTTCTACGAGGGTAGAGACTTTCAGGGCCGCCACTATGAGTGCAGCGGTGACTGTTCCGAGATGCAAAACCACTTCAGCCGCTGTAACTCCATCAGAGTGGAGAGCGGCTGCTGGGTGACCTACGAAAAGCCTAACTACGCCGGCTACCAGTATATGTTGCAGAAGGGAGAGTATTCCGACTACCACCGGTGGGCAGGCTTCAATGACTGCATCCGCTCCTGTCGTATGGTTCCACCCGTGAGTCTTTCTTTGAACGCCTTTGAACGCCTGATCAACATTTTTTTTCAAACTAGCAAATCAGTTTTCAGTCCTGTCCATGGAAATTTGGACAGATTGGACTCAATATAATTTCACTGTCAGTAGTTCTGTGTCTGTCTTTAACTGCCGTGTCTTTCTGTCCTCTTCCTCAGTACAAGGGCAACTACAAGATGAAGATATTCAGGCGTTTTGATTTTGGAGGCCAAAATCTGGAGGTGATGGACGACTGCCCAGACCTGCAGGATCGTTTCCACACCCGTGACATCTCCTCCATCAACGTCATGGAAGGTTATTGGATGTTGCACGAGCACCCGCATTACCGAGGACGCCAGTACTTCCTCACTCCCGGAGAGTACAGGAGACACAGTGAGTGGGGAAGTGCCAGCCCAACTTTTGGCTCGATGAGGCGAATCACTGAGATCAACTGATCGTGTCACCCTTATTCGGTGTTTCCAGACTTCATTTAAAGAATTAGGACATGGCTCTGTCTAGTGTTGGGTTTTTGTTCTGTTGGGTTTCACTGCTTTGTTTGCAGAGCTGCTCTTCCAACTGGAATGGCCAAGTAGCGTTTGGTTCCAGGCTTTGTTGTCCAAAATTCACACAGCAGAACTGAGCTGAACTCACCGTGCAATTCAAAACCAATAAAAACTCAATTAAAGTCAAGCCCTGTGATTTTTGTTCAACTGTTCAGCATTGCTGTCTGATTTCTCATAAATCTGACAGACGGATTTTAGTGTGTTGATTATAAAAAAAATGACTTACGAATAAATAAAATGACAAATTAATACATTTAATAGAAATTACTTAAAAAAAGTAAAGAAAATCTTGTGGCTCCTCTGGAATTAAAACAAGGATTCTCTGTTATAAACACTATGGAACCAACAAACTGCTACATTATCCAATATATATCAATATTTGATAAATATATAAAACAATAAAATAAGTGTTTAATAGATATATTATTTGATTTCATATAATCTATTATAAATAGTAGGATTTTATAGTTTGTAGTAGTGACCATACACTGCATTACCAGGCTGCAGCGATCTACATAGATTGAAATCTCTAAATATATTTATCTATATAAACAGGATTTCTTATTCTCTATAGTGGCATATTAACATCTAACATCTATGCTATGTTACTCAATACCTACAGTATATGATTCTCACTTTAGCCCAGTGATAAGTATCTTGAAATAGAATCATAGCTCTAGTTTAAATTACTATTATTTATTATTATTTATGTTATTGCTCAGAATATATATATGTGTGTGTGTGTGTTTGATATATATGAATATATATATACATACATACACACAAATATATACATACATGTACTTACCTTCAGTTTATTTCAAAGAGAATGATTTCTATCCATTGCCAGGTCACAAGGGCAGCCGGGACCACCCAAATCATACTGCTCCATACTGTCCCCACCACTTCCTGTGGGTGGTGAGTCCACTGGAAGTTCTGTGGGTTGGGACGGTACCATGCTCAGAGCACCTCAGTTGCAACCTGGCAGCTGGTGGATTCGCACCTGGAGCTTGACGGACCCAAGTCCAATCCCTTCACCACTAGGCCACCATTGTTGCCCTAAAGGCCATTTAGCCCGAACCATTTAACTTCCAGTGGGATCACCAGCCACAGGGAGGCTCAAAGTATGGTGCAGTGGGATTTGGGTGGCAGGTGTGGAGACTGTTGCCCTTTAGACCTGGGGTCTGTTTACCTGCTTAAAGGCAGAGAAGCAGGTGAAGATGAATGAACTGTTTTCAATGAAGCCAGGTCATTTGATAAGGAGCTACTCAGACAAATTCTCCCGTCTGCCATGACAGCGAAGGTATCGTGAAAAAAACAAAAAAACAAATACTTCAGAAAATGAAAGGTTTTCACACTGGAGTTGAAAACTAAAGAATAATAAAGGGTACATCTGAGGGGGGGGGTGCATGTTGGAGTCTTTATGAGATCACATGGCACACAGCAAGCGCTTTGGGTCCATGAAAGATGCCCATGTTAGATCCACATCACAAGGCCGGAGCCAACTCAAAGAGTCGGAGTCAAAGTGGTCTGGTATTAGCCCCGAGCATGGAGCTCTCTCAGAACAAGAAGCAAAACCCAGTCGGCATCTCTGCTCATGCATTTTTCATCAGGCCAAGATATTCAACCCTTTCAGAAATAAATATCAATTATTGAAATTGTTAATTAGACACTGCATAATTGGTAAAGATACCCATGAATAAGTAACTCTGACCGTTAATTATTGATTCAAAAAACTGACGCTCAGCAGGGAGTTTATTTGAAAATCTCTTAGGATCAAGACAAACAAGAAATATAAGTCCTGGCCCTCAGTAATGTCCAATTTAAACACTGTCAGATTTGCTCTAGCAGTCACATCGTTTGGCTTCATCTTATGTCGTCTTATGTCTTTTTAGACATGAGACAGGAAAAGGACGATTTACAGCAGACGGCAGTTGATCAGCTGCAGCCTGAGGTCAGGCAGTTTATAAAAAGAAGCAAGAAATAAAATAAAATGGAACTACTACATAAATCAGCAAATATTGATGCATAAATAATATTTGTGGTATTGTACACAGTGCAACCTAATACAGACACTAAATACATAAAATAAGCAATGTTTTTGCATAAAATATATTTATCAGAATTGAGCAGAAACTGAAAAAATGTGTTGATTGTCAGTAAAAATGAATTAATAAATATATATCTACTATCTTTGCATTCAATGTGGATTGGAGAGAGGAACATACGTCCACTGTTTTTGGGAATGCAAAAAGAATGCAAAAAGAAAGATATTGGAACCATATCTCTTCAGTACTCAGTGGGATTTTCAAAATAAATATCAAGATAGATCCAGGTGTTTTTCTCCTTGGCCTTCCCTCGAGAGAAGCCAAACTTCCTGCTAATTATTATAAGCTCCTGGAGAAACTGCTCTTGATTGCTCAGAAATGCAGTGTCAACCTTTGGTACAAGGAATATCCCAAAGAATCTCAGGAATTTGCTTCTAGAAGGAGATCATTCTCTTCCAAAACTTCATAACTACCTATTAGATTTTGCATTAGTACAAGATTGGCTTTTATTTTGGTATTCAGATTTGGGCTGCACACATTGGTCACATCTTTAAGGTTTATTGTTATTACCTTCCTGTCTGCGTTTATTTATTTTGTATTTTTTTTTATTGCACAATGGCTGTCGTGGGTGGGATGGGTATTTTTTTTTAATCTACTACCAGTATAGACAGAGTGGATCACCCCAACCAGAAAAATAGAAGAAAAACCTTTATTATTACTTATATATTATATTTGCTATACTGTATATTTGTTTTTCCTGCACGTGCAACGCATGTACAGTATGTATTTGTTGTGATCCAGAATTGGAACCTGCTTTTTTTTATTTCCAAACTAAATAACTTGATAACAATGAAAACTACAGCAAGGAACTATGCATTGCTGCAAATGTTCAAAAACAACTTTTTTGATTTCAATATTATATAAAGTCATCCCATAATATAACAGTGCACATCAATGATAAAATACCCAGTGTCCCCAGTTTCTTCTCCACCTCAAGTCATTTTATGCAGTTTTTTTTTTTTTTTTCTTCAATCGTTCCTCACATGAAAAGGACAAAATAGTGAGATCCGAGTTTTGTCTCCCTCTTCATCACTGAACCCTTTGGACTTGGTGACGGGGAGCTGATTGAAGGGTAAGTACTGCGTTTTGGAGAATGAATTCTTCAGATGATAGAAAAGAGAACGTAAAAGAAAGAAGCCGGGAAACTCGGAACATGAGTCTGTGATTCCATTATTAGTCTCAGTTCTCCCTTCCCCTCTTTTCATTTCTGATGGCTGGATAATTAAACCTCTATAGTATTGTCTTCTATCTTCCACACCCCACTTGCAGCAATATGAATTCCCCCATGGGCAACTTTAAAAAGACCCTTTTCAGACATCTGTTTTTCAGATCAGTATGACTTTTTTTCCCCCATTAATTTGTGTTCTTTGAGAAAGTAGAAAGATGACTGCAAGGACAGAGACGAACAGAAAAACACTCAACATTTCAACCACAGAAATCAAAGAAAGTGAGGGGGGAAAAAAATCCAAATACTCTTTTCCGAGGCTTTTTTTTTATTTTCTTTAATTCTTCAGAACCGCTATTAAACAAGCCAAACTGGTTCTTAAGCGCGCTCTGCAAGACATCAGATGAGAGCTCAGATGCTGGATTGTTGCAGAGCTTTATTTAAAAGCAGCTGCATTCTCCCTCCAGCTTGAAGGAGGCAGCTTGTCAATTACTGTTCCTGCTCTGAAATAGGCTCGGGGCGCAGCAAGGTATAAACAGGGAAACAGGGAAGTACAGAAACACCAGCACAAACTTGCAACAAAGATCAAATATGTAAACGAAATGAATGCATCTCTGTTGATGAATAATGAATTAAAAATGAACAACACTTACTACCGGAAACCTTGGGTGTTCAACATATGATTACTTTTTAATGCAGGTTCGGGCGTTGTATAAACACTGCAGTAATCTCCAGTAAAAACTTGGTATATCAAGTAAAATTTCTAGAGTATATGTTGGCCATAAATAGAATATTTATTAAATAAAGAAAAAAAATAGAAAGAGGATTTGAGCTTCTAAAGTCATCTTTGTGTTTTTCAAATACAGTGTTCCCTCCGTGTATCGCAGTTCTTTTTTTGTCAATGCCTCAGTACACCACACATTTTGATAAAAAAATCCAATCTTTTGAGTTTTGCTTTATTTTTCCATTATTTACATTATAAAAATAACTACTGCTTGGTTTTGTGTATTGATTTGTGACTTTGTACGATAAATGTTTTTTCACTCGAAGAACGTCCTGCATTTGGGTTTTTTTGGGCTTTGTTTACTGACATTAAACACATTATTTACCATGGTCTTCTGTTCTTCAGTCTGATTGGCTAATGCATTGTAGCATCTCTCACCTTCTCCCCTTTTCCCTCCACAACCCATTCTTTGCTCTGCGCCATTACTTACTGTAAAGCAGGCATGGGCAAGCTAAGGCCCGCGGGCCAGATGCAGCCCGGTGGGCTTTTTAATGCAACCCGCCAAATTAAATTATTATATTATCATTATAGTACTGCCTTTTCCCTGCAATAATGTGTTTCCCCAGTAGATGATGTCATAAAGGCTACGGGAAATGTAGGATTCTAAGTTTTATACATGGCTTTTTCATTCTGTTCATCTTAAGTAAAACGAACCATCCATCTTACTGCTCCGGACTCGTCCCCTGTGTCTAATTTTAGGAGTAATTGTGGCCCGAGAGTCAAAAAGTTTGCCCACACCTACTGTAAAGTTTGTGCTCTTGCAGTTGGTGAAAGTTTACCCTACAACACATCTTCCACCCATCTTCCACCCCATGTCTGACTTGGCCAGTGAGCACTTCTCTGTCCACTCCTCTGTCTCCTTGGTCCTACTTCTACTAAGAACAGGAGCGGTATGCTGGAATCGCAGTCACCTGCATGCTAACAGTAGTTCAGCTGTCACGAATAATAATAAATGGTTCCTTTTTAAACAATGTATCTTGAAGCGTTTACCGTGATAAGAGAGGAATCACTGTAATTATGTATCATTTGGAAGAAAAGATCTTAATAATAAAAATTTAAATGCAGTGATTGGCAGGTTTCCATTATTAAATGTGTATTTAGTTTAAATTATGAATGAATAGTATTTAAACAAATTTTAATGATGACTGTCATCTGTATTGAGTTGAGGCGGGACCTTGGTATAACACGACATTTTTAAACCACAGTAATAACGTCCTTGAATTGGAATGACCGTGTGCACTGCAGCTTATTATATTTTTCTTCAAGATCTCAATAATGCATGATGTTTTCTTCATTAAAGAGAGCGTAGCTCTGTGCTGTTGATATACAGCATGTTCATCATAAAGACAAGAGACAAGAGTTAAAATAACATGCGAAGGCTACAAATATACTTTCTTTTGTCTGTTTTCATATATTATAATTCAATACTTCCATGGTTAAAATGTCCGTATTGATTCAATAAAATTTCCCGGGTTAAAATTAAACAGTAATTAATAATACTCTATTTACAACATTCAGATTGTGCTCTTTAAGCCTCTTATACATATTGCATAACATAATATGCAATATAATATATGTAATAGTCTACATACTTAACCGTGAGTTATGATATGTAACTGGAATCTGCAGAGCATGTATGTTATTAGTTACTGTCTCTTCTTCCAGCTGGAGAAGGCGCAACAAGCAGGTTTTCATGAAGGTACTTCATTGTGCCCTGCTCAGAGAAGTCTGCAGTGATGTGACCATCACCTCTCAGGACCCACTTGGAGGTGAGCAGTCCCTCCAGACCCACGGGGCCTCGGGCGTGGATACGTGCAGTGCTGATACCAACCTCCGCTCCTAGAGGTGGGATAGAGCGGGTTAATTTTTTGGAGAGCAATAACAAATATACAGTAAGAGAGACGACACATACCCAGTCCAAAACGGTAGCCGTCTGCGAAACGTGTGCTGGCATTCCAGAAAACACAAGCACTGTCCAGCTGCTGCAGAAACTGTTCAGCTGTGTCCTCTGGAAACACAGCATCACGAAAAACTGTGGTTAGAAAAATACAGGCTTCCCGGAATTAAAGTGAAACACAGGCGACAATAATAATAAAAAAATAAATAAAAGAAATAAAAATAAAAGAAACCAGTTCTAAACACCCACTATAACCATATTATTTGATAGAGCTGTAATGTAATGGGATGTAATACTTTTTAAAATCCCGTCTGGCCAAAAAATGTATTTAATTGTTTCAATATCTTCTACAGTATATTGCATTAAATATTTTAGTTGGTGCTCCCCCATTTCTATGGCAATTTAACAGATTATATTTTATCCCTGTTTTCCCCCTTTTTATTTGGGCTTTTGGTGGTTATTTTTGCAAAACCAGAATTGTTTTGGAGACAAAAACGTTGATGAATTAGGGCTTTGTGGTTGACAGTAACAAATACAGTAGTTCTTTAAAGGCTGAACTACAAATTTACGCCAGCAGATGGCAGCATTGACATATTAAAGGCACAAGCCGCGACGAATTACTATACTATTTAAGATTTTCCTGCACGGAAAATCTTTGCTTGTTATTTTTCAGTTTTCAAAATAAACAACAACATAATAAAAAATATATTAATTGAATTTTAGAGTCGATACCTTGAAAAATTCACACATTCAAAAGGACATGTCCAACCGCAGGTTATGTGACTTGTCACGTGACCATGCAGGACAGGAAGTGATGGTGTTTCGGCGACTTTATTTATTTACAATTTGTCATTGTGAAAATGAGAATTATTTATAACATGATATCTTGCATGTTTACCGGATTCATCGAACAATATTAACACTTATCGTTTTTAATTTAATTTTTGCTTTAATGGCGTCATGAAAACTGGTACGAACGAGATCGTGTTTTATTGAAAACCTGTAGTAACTTTTGGTACAAATGAAACTACCTTATAAATAAATATTTCAAAAGAAGTATAATAATCATCATTATAGTATATTGCAACTTTGTAATACTTTATTAACACTAAACTATCCGTACAAATAAAAAAAGTAGAATTTCAATTTACAATTTTTCATTGTACACACATATATATATATAAATATATATATATATATATACAGTATATACATATGTGTGTATATATATATATATATATATATGTATGTATATATACATATATGCTTATCAGTTACGATATCAGTTACGACTCAGTATATTTATGGAGTAAATAAAGGCCCAAGAAAAAAAAACAAGTGAAAAAAGAAAGATACCTCACCATTTTCAGTGATGATGACATCCGTGTGGGAACTGCCATACTTATGGATGTGATCCACTGCATCCTGCATGCTGTGCACAACCTCCATACAGCACTCCAAACTACCATACTCAGTCCGCAAGGACGTGGCCTCCATTGGGCTGAAAGTCAAATAAGAAGCAAACCTAGGGCCTGCATGAATCTTCACCTGAACAAACCAGAGGAGAATAGAAAATACTTTATTCTAAATGTGTCTTTATTTCACATTTTTATATTAAGGGTTTAATAATTGCAATGTACCTCACCTGTTCTGTACGCAGCATGTCAATAATCTGGTCAAGCAGTGACGTCCTCATGAGATCTCTGTGAATCAGCAGAGTTTCCACTGCATTGCAAGCTGCAGGGTAGTCGCACTTGGAGTCTCTGACTGGAATTCGAAAATATCTCCCAGTTAACCATGCTTATCAATGCTAATGCTAATGCTGATTTGTGACTGACCAATTTTGATAGCTTTATCGACACTGGCATCTTTGTCAATGTAGACGTGACAGATGCCATCGCTGTGACCCAGCACTGGTATGCCTTTTGCAGCTCGCTGTATTTCCTTGACTAGTTGGGATGATCCCCGGGGGATGATCAAGTCAATCATTTTGTGGAGTCGACAAAGATCCTCCACCTCCTCTCGAGTATTTATCTAGCAAAGAAAGTTGTGTGATTTTCTAGGACTAAAAAATAGAGTATGATTCAAGTTTAATTAGGATACGCAAATCAAAATAAAAGGTAACTATTAATTAACAGTGTTGGGTCTTGCTCGTCTTTCAATCGTGACTAATTTTACCAATTGTACAGCCTCCTTGACCCCGTGCAAGGAAAGAGCTTCCTGAGTGAGCTGATGGAGAATACTGTTTGTGTTGGCTGCCTCTTTGCCTCCCTTCAAAAGGACAGCATTACCACTGGCAATGGCTAAAGCTGACACCTGAGAAAGAACAACAGAGGAAAATTAACTGCAGTTGTATAATGAATTTCAGTTATTTTGTTGTTTTACACAGAAATATCACATATCACACAAATTACTCTGGACACCTGGGGCAGGCAGTCAGGTCTGGCTTCAAAGATGACCAGAATAACTCCAATAGGGACGGTGATCTGCTCCAGCACCAGGTTTTGAGCCACCTTGGTTCTTCGCAGCACATGCCCCAAACTGTCCTGGGCCATTTCAGCAATCTGATGCAAACCGATGGCCAAACTGTTGAGTTTGGCTGAGGACAGACTCAGACGTTTCAGCACTGATGGAGACAAATTTCCTATAAAAAAAAAAAATTACATTCCGTCAAGGGCAGACTGAATGGATGGTTGGCCCAATATAGATTTTGCTTTGTTAAAAGTGTTAAAAATGTTGCACAATAGATTTGCCAAGTGGAAATTCTCTTTGTACTCCACCTTAGAATTGTTTCTGTGTGTGATTGTGGAAATGTGCTTTGCAATCAGTTTTATCCAAGAATTGTAGTATGAAATTCACTGTGGTGATCTAAGTTAGAGCCAATGTCTGTCTGTGATGCAGGTGTTACATAAAATTTTATCAGTCATTTGTCCAACAATGTTTTGTCTCCCAATAGGGAAGGATAATATTTGTACACAATGTAAGTGTAAACCTGCATTAACAGCCAGGTCCATGTCAGTTTTGTTAGCAGCCAGAATTTCTTCCTTTCTTTCTCTCAGCAGATCTGCCAAATGGCAAATAATCTCACGTCTCTGAAAACAAATGTAGTTTCTATTAACAAGAGGTCACTGATTCATTACAGCAGCTAAAGATTTTGCAGTACATTAACAAAAGAAAGAATGTTTAATGTTTTTAAACAAGTTTTAACTGGTTAAGGAATTTTAAAAATGATTATGTCACATGATCCGGGTGGAGTGATGCCAAGGTTCTTCCATTGTTGCGAGCTATTTCTGTCTGCTGCTCCACACTTGGACCTAATCATAAATCAGGGACGCGACAAACTTAAGCCACAGAAATTACATAAAAGAATCATGAGTGTTTACCGGTAAAACTCACCCTCAGGTTTAATCTCTGAGAAGAATGTGCCCACCTTTTTGCCCTCCACAATGTCAGTGATGACATGACCGGTCACTTTGGGGTTGGTTCCATTGGCAATGACCACAGAGGTTCCACCCTGCAGTGCCCAGAGTGCAGCCTTGACCTGTAGGAAACAAAAGTGTTTTCAATTGGAATGATATCCTTAGCCAGGGGTCTTAAACTCAAATATGTTGAGGACCACCACCCACACTAACATTTCATCAAAGGGCCAGGTCAGCTTTCAGTGGTCAATTCAAAAGAAAAAAAAATAATAAACAAATCAGTTTCTTATAGTTTTTGTGTAATACAACACTGAACCAGAAGGGTACTGTGGATCAGGAACTGTAGGATTGACCATAAAATGTGGAGAAAAAAAATCTATAAAGTGTTATTATAAATTCAACTTTCACATCAAGGTAAGAGTTGCAAAATATCAGTCCATACTTTGAGACACCTGCTTTAAATGTATACATTTGTTTGTGTGATTAGGCAAAGTTTAATGTTATTTTGTTTTCTGCAGTCCAAAAATCCATAGTAAAAAAACAAACTGACTTCAACTATCGTTAAAGATAAGCAACAACACAAAGTTAACCCATTGATAATACACAGACATTGATCACAGAACATGAACGTACTGTACCTTGGCCTCCATGCCTCCAATTCCAACTCTAGACTTTGTACCATAAGTAACAGACTGTTGGTCTCCAGGGTAGAAGATGTCAATGAGTTTGGCATCATCTGATCCAGGAGGGCTGTCGTAGAGACCTAAAACAATCATCAACTGTAAAGTGAATAGGTTGTTTTTTTCTTTTTTTTAAGGTAACATGCAATCTCCACTGAAGCGTGGCGGTTGTTCTAGCCTTATGTAAACCCAATGAGTATCAATTTCCAACCATCACAGCAGAAGGCCTGTGTTATGTTTCTTCACGTACGATTTAATCTGACCCTGACGGGATGTTTTTGTCCTCCCAGACAGATGGTGTTGTCAGCCTAAACGCTGACACAGATGTTTTATCCAGTCACAGGCGCACACGGTACCTTCTACGTCAGACAGAGCAATGAGTAGGTCAGCCTTCATCTCCACAGCCAGCCTTGCTGCCAAGCTGTCATTATCTTTGATGCTAATCACCTACGTGACAGAAAAAAAAATATATAAATTAATAACAGCTACTCACAGAAGAAAACAACTGCTCATACAAAACTACTAAAGAGGAAAGTACTTAAATTGAATGTTATAGCTGCAGCTTCATAATCCAAATTATTGAAAAGAATACATTCTCAAAAGTTAATATTAATTTATTCAGTCACCATGGAACAAATCTTAGTCAGAGTTAATTTAAAGACATGCATTACATATATTATATACCTATATTATTTTATATTTTAGTAAAATACAAATATTTAAATCAATAAAGTGGATTTATTAAAATAAAACACTAATTAAAAGGCAAAGTATACATTTATATATATTTACATCCATTAAAGCATCTTTCAGTACCATAAAAATCAATCCACAAAACAAATGTATTAAGATTTACCTACTGAGGTTAGTCCCAAAGCCCCTGGCAGGACACCATGAAAAGGCGCCGACATGCAGTCCCGTCTTTTGCGGGTGAGGCAGTATGGCAGATATTACCATGTATTTGCGCAATTATTTGCAAGTAATTTAATTAAATTAGACTATAAAAGCATAGTCTTTTATAGAACTTAACGCTGCATCTGCCAACGCTGCCTCACTCTCTGCAGCATCATGCCCATTCTCTCTTTACCCACATTTACCCCCTGTAGGTCGCTGTCGGGCTCTGGAGGGGGCACCACAGCATCATTTGTGTTGATTATAGGCACGATGTTCATGCGCAGCAGCTCCTGCAGGGTGCTGTTCAAGTTCTGCCTCTTCTGGTCATCGTGGAAATCTAGATTTGTCACCAAAACCTAATCAATTAAAAAAAAAAAAAAGCAACAAGTAGATAAATGAGACAAATGGATTTCTAGCAGTATTAGCTATGGAATAAGTGTATTTATCAAATACCTGAGCTGTGCAAGTGCTGTACTGACTAAACATGGCTTCATAAAGAGCCATCAGGCCACTCTGTCCAGCCGCAGCACAGGCTCGAGCTTCCAATACAGGCAAGGACTTCAAGTAAAAAAAAAAGGAGCAAATTTCATATAGCTTAAAAACATTCCTTAGTTCTCAGTGCCACTCTTATGTGTATGTGATCTGTGATCACTGTTTTATTTTTCAACCTTAGGGTTACATGAATGTCCGCTAGTTATTATTTTTGAAAATGATTCTTAAAAAATAAAACTCAACAAAACTTAACCCTTTGTATTACTAGTACTAATAATACTTCTGGACAAAATATTTTTACCATGTCTTTGAGCAGATTTTGTCCAGAATGTAGAGCCTGTCGGACACTCTGTGACAGCAATATCTCATGTCTTAACCTTTGCTTTCCAAAGGCCACAGCACCACTGGTGACAATCATCATCTCCTTGCCCTGATTCTGCAGCATGGCAACCTGTAGGAATGACACAGCACCGGTCAAAGGCAACCAAACTAGCAACCAAACAGTAGTGTTTCTTCTTCTTTTCATTCGGCTTGTCCCTAATTTAGGGGTTCAATGTATTCCATCTTCCTCTGTTCTCTGTTTCTTCTACTTCAACTACTTCCATCCCTCACTGCATCCATCAAACTTCTTTGTCTCCTACCTGGTAACTCCATCTCTAGGATCATTCTTCTACCAGTCCCTCCAGTGAACATGAACATGTCCAAACCATCTCAATCTGTCTTCTCTAGCTTTTTCTCCAAACCTTCCTGTCTGTGTTGTCCTTCTAATGATTTCTGATTCTGTGCATCCTTGTCTGTCCTGTCCTGAACCTCAGCATCTATAAAACCAAAGAGTAGTGTTTTATAAATAAATATTAATATGCTGTATGAATGTATATTCATTAATGAGTGACTATGTTGCCCGGCTGGCCTGGGAACGCCTTGGGATCCTCCCAGAGGAGCTGCAGGACACTTCCTGCAGCTCCTCTGGGAGGATCCCAAGCAGTCCACTAAGGAGCACAAGCAAGAATTTTTTAGTGCCCGCCCAAGCCCGTATAAGGGCTGCGTTAGGCAGGGCATCCTGAATAAAACCTGTGGCCAAAAAAACGGATTGGTCAGGGTAAATTAACTGTTCTGTGCAGGATGTTGATAGATGGAAGCTGTTAAATGAGGTACATACACAACGGGTCAGGTTAATTTCTTCAAATTCTTGGAAACAGAAAAGGCAAAATGACAATTTTATATATATATATATATATATATTTTTTTTTTTTACTCAAATCCGGGCTCTGTCATGTCTTCCTCACCTGCTCGACTATTGAAGCAAGCCTTCCCAGTGCCAGTCCACACTCATCACCGCGGGTGACCACAGCACTACCCAGCTTGACTACGATTCTCTTGGCATGATGCAGCTCTCCACGTTGAGCAAATGAGCCGCCCCTGATCTGACCCTCAGGCGCTGTTTAAAGGAACATGATGGTAAATGGATATTACATAAACTGTTGTCTGTTTGGAACTAACACAAACAGATCAATTGACCGGAAATTGTTAAACCATAGGTTCTTCATCATCAAGCCAAGGTCAAAGATATGGTTTGTTTTAGTTTTCATTTTATTGATTGCTCGACCTAGGCCAATAGAGTGAAACTTTAACCCCACTATGTCCACATAAACAGGGAGACCCTAACCCTAATCACAGCCTTGGGATTGCTACATCAGCAGCGCAGACAGAAAGCCTGTGCTGACTTGACACATGTCTCTGAGCAGAAAGGCATATGTGGTGGGAAGAGAGTGGAGGCGAGAGAGGGGTTAGAAGTAGAGAAAGACAGAAAAGTCACCCAGCACTGACAGAAACTTTCAGCTCATTAAACATGAAATAAAAAAAACACATTTCTATTACTTGTTGTAATCCAGAAATAAATATACTGTACAGTACATATATTAAACTTTAAAAAATGCAGTAAAGTCAAACAGTTTTAAGGCAAATATAAAATTAATAATTATGACCACTGTATCTTTTAACACCATGGTTCTCAACTGGTGGGTCCCAACCCAAAAGTGGTTCGTGAACCCTTTCTGAATGGGTCACAAACATATGGTCAAAATAATGTGCATGAGCTGTTGCGCATTTGTTTTATTTCAGGAAATCTCTTATTTTGTAAGGTCCACTGTGCAGAATAAGAAGTTATTTTTCAAAGGGTTGTTTTTTATTCTATGAGAGTGGGTCACGACTTAATGACCACAGGAAAATGTGGGTTCCAGAGTGAGGCCAGTTGAAAACCACTGTTTTAAGAAATGGTCCTTAAATCTTAAGGAGGACCTAAATCCAAACCCTTCTAGGTAATTTTTAGGGTTATAAAACATACAAATAATTTTAAGGTTTCTCAAAGTTTTTCACGTTGTCTACAAGACACATTCTAACATCACACAAAAGGTTTTTGGATTTTCTTGATTTACGCATTACTTAAACATAGAATCTATGTCAATATATGCCAGACCCATTTAAGTATGATATACTTTAATTATAGTTATATATTCTGCGAAAGTTTGTTGTCACAAGTTTATTTTCATTAATACAGGAGATTAAATGACATAACATTTTGCATTAAAGTGCATTTTAGTCCAGGTAGCTTACCTTGCATCAGTTGTCGAGTGTGTGGGTGGCATAACCGTCTCAAAGAATACACAGGGGAACTTTTCAGCAGTCTTTTCAGCAGCATTGCCAATTTTAGATTCTGAAGTAAAGCACACAAAAAGTAAGAGAAATAAACAACAATCTGAACGAAAACACAAGGATGTTTTTAAAAAGTGCATCTACTTGACAGAAGTCACGTAGACTTTTTTTTTCAATTACTTACCGTCTTTTCTCTGGCTGGTGGTCGTCTGTGTTATGTATCGCCTGTTGTTACACTTGACCCCGTCATTTATTCATTATACAGCGGCTTTGCAATGAGGTGGGTTCAATGTGACGACCACTCCCACACACCAACAGCCCCTGAATGAAACAACCACTCCTCTAGTTTGGCTCTCGTGAACGGGAGTCAATCGTCAACTGATTTAAAATGAACTTTTAAAAAGTTATTTGAAGAGTTCATAAAAGTCCCAGTGTTGTTGATACTGGATAAAGCGTCAATACGTTCACTTTTTCTCTTCACTTCATATACATTAGCATATTTTAAAAATATGTGACGTAACCGGAAGTGAAGGGTTTTGGGGTTATTAATTTAAATTTATAATTAAGTTAGTTTTTCTTATATTTTTATTTGTAAAGGATAGATACATATTAAAGCAAAAATTCATTTTATAGATAATCTTTTAAAAAAGTAGCAATATATGTATATATATTATGTAAATACATAGTACGACACATGCATCGACGTTAGGGGAAAACAAGGGGGGAAACGCGCAGTATTGTTTATTTTTTTTACTTTTTTAAATAACAATATGAATGTGAAAATATACTTTAAAATAAAAAAAATGTCCCTAAAATAAAATACATGTACTGTTGTTGCATCCTTGCTATATCTTGATATGACACAGTCTAAATGCTTCTTCCCTTGGACCACAAACAACTAAATTGGCTCCTGTAGCCCTGGTGTAATGTGTGTTATTCTATTATATTTGTCCTGGTCTTTGTTTTCAGTGGCACTTTATCTTTTACCCTATGTTCCTCATCAGTCCCTCTAAGCTAGGAAAAGAACCTCAATCTTCTTTGCTGCAGGCTGCAGTGAACAAATTATTATACTATATATACTAATGGTTCCGAGCAAATTATTATTTTATATATTATATTACTGTATATATGATAGTTTGCTCACTGCAAATAGCAGATTATAATCTGGGTTAAACGTCAACATCTTAACTAACCAGCATACATTTTATGTTTACCTGGCATTTTAATTTGTATGTTTCCATGCATACTTTTTTTTAATATAATCAACTGCCTAGTTTAGGATATCCATGTTTTGAGAATAAAGAGTAAATCTACGTTGAAAATGTCTTTTATATCTCCTGAGACTACGTTGGGTAGATGATCTGAAGGTCTTGGATACAGTCCATTAGTGGGTCTAGTGTTAGGAACGACCCTAATGCTAACAGTGCCTGGGGGAAGTAAATTGAGCAAGCACTATCAGGTAGGAACCCAGACTAAAAAGAAGGATAATTACCTTTTTGTGGAGCTCTGAGTTGCCCAAAGCAAAGATATAATCACAGTACTAACACAGGGTAGATATAAAAAGCGGTCGAGTCCATAGACACTGGGAAATAGCCATCGACTACCAGTCAAGGCAGACCTACACAGGAAATAGAAAATGGAAGGTAGAGGCAAAGAGAATGAAATTGCTGCTATTGCAGACACCTATCAAAGGTTTGATCCTACAGCGTATTTACAATATAACTACACTTCGCCACGGGCCGACTTTGGAAGGAAGGACAGTATAGTGCCTTGGAAACTGGCTTGCTTTCACAGAGCCTTCACCGACGGTAAGAGAAAAAATCAAATAAACTGAGTTCCTCATGTCTACATGTGTATTTTGTTATTAGGTTTTATACGTATTCCCATAGTTTTGTGTGGTTTTCATCCTCCAACCCTTTTAGGTGATCTTAGTGGTGAACTGCTGGTCGACATAGGTTCAGGTCCCACCCTGTACCAGGTGATGAGCGGCTGTGAGGTTTTCAACAAAGTACTCTTGACTGACTTTCTGGAGGTTAACAGGCAAGAGCTGAAAGGCTGGATCCAAGATGAAAAAAGTAGTTTGGACTGGACGCCGTATTTTCAGCACGTTTGCAAGCTGGAAGGACGAGGGTAAACATTTGTTGGGTTAATAGATCCTATCACTCTCTTTTGTCATTGATATATTAATTTTAGGAAAAAAAACATATCTGGAAAGATAACAGAAAGACGCATTTACAATAATGTAAGTGCAAAGTTTTTTTTTTGTTTTTTTTTTTTAAATGTGCTCATTCATTCATTAATCTTAATTATTCTCTTATTCGTTGCCCGGTCTTTGGGGCAAAGACTCTACGACTGCCACCCAAATCACAATGCTCCATTCTGTGAGCCGTCCTGTGGATGGTGAGCCAACTGAAAGTTATGTGGGTCGGTACAGTGCTATGATCAGAGCACCTCAGTGCCAACCAGAAAGCTGGTGGATTAGAACCTGAAGCTTTGCAAACCCATGTACAATTTCTTAACTGCTAGACCTCCACTTTCAAATATATTTGAGTGAAATATTATTTATTCATGATTTGCATAAATTATCATGATTATTACACCTAGATTAATTACTTTTTTTAAAATAAATTGTTTCTCATTTTGGCTGGTTGTTTTCTTCAGTCCCTCAGCAGTTAGAGAGAAAATGGCAAGGCTCCGTGAGGTCGTCACAGACGTCGTTCCAGTGAATGTCCATCACCCTCAGCCGCTGTCCCCTGATGTTCTTCCTCAAGGAAAGGCCGACTGCCTCGTGTCCTGCTTTTGCCTGGAGAGTGTCAGTCCCAACCTGGCTGCATTCACCACGGCTCTGGGTCACATCAGTAGCCTTTTGCGCCCAAATGGTCATCTCCTGCTCATAGGAGCCCTGGGAGAGAGTTACTATCTGGGGGGTGAGGGAGTTAAGATTCCGGTGGTTCCACTGGAGGAAGCTCAGGTCTGTGCGAGTCTAAAGGAAACCGGCTTCACCTTGATCCGACTAGAGGTTTATACTCTACCTCGGGACATGTGTGTTGGTGTAGATGATGTGACTGGGGTATTTTTTGCAAAAGCTAGGAAGAATTGAAAAATGTGGAAAGAAACTTTTCAAATGTGAAAAGATAGATTACTTTATTTGAGGAGCAAATTGTAATTATACCATGATGTGAGGCTCAATTCATTTTGTGACTGTATTAATTAAATTAATTCAAAATAAATGGAATTTACAATCAGCTCCAGTTGATCATCAGTTTGATTTGGTGTATATTCTTACTGAATTGCAAATAATTAAAAAAAATCATAACAGCAGAAGCTAGAAATGCAACTACAGCAATATGCAGTGCATAAAAAAAATTCACTGGTTATATATAATGCACAAGAATTGTTATTATTTATTTCTGTGCGTGAATGTCTGTTTGCTTGGCTTATAGCATTTAATAATGGTTTAGATTTACTATTGGTTGGGAACATGATCTACATAGACATACCCTTATACCACCAAAAATACAAACTGGGGACCTTTTGCATTTCAAAAATGTTGAGAAATAGGAAGTCCCTGAAATGTCTTAGAAATAAAAACCAAAGTCATGTGACCACAAACACACTCATGCATGTGAGCACACACACCCAAACACACAGGTTTCAGATAATTGCATTATATAAATATAACACAATTAATATAGCTAAACAAAAAACATATATCTTTTGTCAGCTGTAAAAAGGAAGGGTCATGGGGGACATGGACATAAATGAATCAAGTTCATCCATTACTTCAGGTTCAACATCTTATCCATTTCCAGGTCTCCGCCACTGTCACCCAAATCAAACTGGTCAATACTGTCAGCCTTCCCAATGAGAGTCATCTATTTATAGATATCTATCTGTACAGTGTAATTCGTGGGGGAGTTTATCAATCAATCATGTATCACTTTTATTTCATTTTAACAATTATATATATTTTTGCAAAAGGTAAAGAACAGATACATATTAAAAAATACATAATAACATAATAACATAATAAAAAATTAAAACAATATTTTTTAAAGCAGCGCTAAACATATTAAACAAATATGCATGCATGTACATACATAGTACATTATATACACACATCAATATAGACAAGAAAAAAAGCACTTTGAGCTTAAATATACATGACATTTTCAATCAACAGTATCAATGTGAAAATATCAGGTCTGTGTTGTTTCCTTCCCTTAAAATATCTCCTCATGGCAAAGAAAAGATGATCGTATCGTATAAATTTTAAATGAAGGGGGATTTAAGAACTGTTTTTAACGTATTTTACTTGAATTCAAAATACTATTTCCTTATCTATATTATACAGTTTAAATCCAGAACTTCAATTATGCGAGTTACTGCTTTGACTAGGTGGCAACAACTGTATGTGTGTTGGGTAACTGCAGTGGACTGGATATAGGTGTAATTCAAATATTGAACACTGAGTGTCAGTATTGTTTGTTTTTTTTTTGGAAGTTTATTTGGTACCGGGTCACAGGAGGTTATTTAACTTGATAACCTTTTTGATTCTGTTGAAATAATTCTGTCAATATTTGTTTAGTTAATTAAATGTCAGTTGGCTGTCAGTCTTGGAGACTAGTGACCCTGTGACCTCCTAATGGATAAGAGGATGAAAATGATCGAATGATTGAATAAATAAACAGGACATGAAGCAAAAAAAGACAGAAACATTTCTTTATTAACGCATGCATCTCTGTCTGTACATTACGCTCCACCTGCTGCTAGGAGGTAAGTCCTTTATATTTCATTGATCATTGAGTGGCCGTAGCCTTTGAGACAGTAGAGTTAACACAAAACTACAAGGATCAGAAGTTGGTAATTCTGGTAACCTTTTCAGAAAGCACCTCAGTTCTACTTAAATACTGCATGTCAGGATTGCCAACTGTGCCAAAAAAAAACAAAAGAAACTAAAATATTAAAGTAACGCCTCTGTGAAACTACATACTGCTGTGGTGGAAAATTCCCCTCAAACTTTCAGTAAATTGCCCTTAAACATTCAGTAAAGTTCTACAGAGATATAAGATTAATCATATATTATACTGTACATTAAAACATCTGTTGGTTTTCCAGGTATCCTAAAAATACATTTTCTTTGTTTATTGTATTCCTAAGTTTTGTCAGCAGCTTTTATATCTTATTCCCTGTTAAAAATAAATATGACATGGTACAGCAATAGATTTCAAACGCAAATTTCTGACTTTAGAAATACCATTTGGGGGGTTTATAACATTATTAGTTATAATAAAATAAGTTAAGTCAATGCCTTTCAGAACCAAAACACTGTCATTAAACACATTTACACAACATCAGTAAAATCCACCCAGAATAAAACCACATTTGTTTACATCAGTGACTATGTTCAGCAAACAACATGGGAAATATGGCATAATGTGATGAGTTTTTGCTATGTTATTTTTGGAGATCCTACATTGACATGGTAGGGTTTACAGGTTCAACTAGAGGACAGTTAGGGAAAAGCAGCTGGTGTAAATGAAAAAGTGAAAAGTGCGAGATGTAGAAACCTCAGTCCAGCTTCACTGTTGTGAAAACTAAAATCTAACTCCATGAGAAGATTGTTTTTGCAGTAAACTCCTAAATAATAAACTAGGTGTTTTTTATGAGAAACCAAGGTCACAAACAAATCACTGTGGATTTATAAGAGTTGGAAACACAAAAACATACCAGCTCCAAGGATACACAAACACAACCAACACATGTGTTCAGAAGACTGGGTTCCTAACAGTACTGAGACTTTGTCAGGAACCTCTGTTGTCTTTCTCCTTTCAGATGCTTTCACCGCCCCTCTCTCTCTTTGTCTTTCTCGTCTTCTCCACGGTTTTGGTGAAGATGTCAAATATATGATCAGAAACCTTCGTCATGTTTGCTGCGCCCAGTCAAATCTGACACACAGAGAATTGATTTAAGGACAATACTGCAATACTGAATACAGCAGAGTGGGCTACACACCTGTACTTAGGTCTGCCTGCGGGGTCTGTACCAAGTCTCTTGCATCTTTGGCCTCAGTGGAGAAAATGGGGGACGAGTCTTCCTTGTCTGCAGAGGTGATTTCCAGAGAAGCCAGATGAGCCTGGGCCATCCTCTGTACAGCTACAACATGAATCAAAACAAGTTGCGGAGAATATATATATATATATTTTTTTTTTATGAAATGAGGAAATCAGTTGTAAATGTGTTCAAGTACATAGTGTAGTTATAATATACAGTTAGAATCCTATCATATTGTGAAATGCAACTTCAGAAATTAATCTGTGACCTAGTTTATAAGATAAAATATAGAAAGCCCTTGAGTAAATATATATTTAATGTCTCAAATAATTTCAAATGGAGCAGTGTCATTTGGGTGGCAGTCGTGGAGACTGCTGCCAATGTCACCGAGCAACAGATAAGAGAATGAAGATGAATGTATAAGTAAATTAATTCTTATTTATTTTACTTATTCTTACTTATCTGAATTTTAAGCA
>JAFBJS010001492.1:212996-243922 GCA_016785265.1 Paraplagusia blochii
TGGAGAAAAGAGTCAGGAGTGATCTGTGATAGAAGAGAGTCAGCTAAGGTGAAGGGAAAGGTTTACAGGACAGTGGTGAGACCAGCCATGATGGATGGTGTGTGGGCGGGGCAGTGGTAAGCGCACAGCTGCAGCTGAGAGAGCAGGTGAGTGGCTGCACTGAGCGTAGGTGACACTGCTTTTGTTAATTGTCGCTCTCCTCTAATGAGTAGGAGCCGGGTTCGCATGGGGAGGAGAGATCGAACGCAGAGAAAGAAACGACCTGAACTGACATGAACAGATGTGTATAAGAGACAGCACACACACACACACAAAGCCAGAGGGTCTACCTGGTGTGGACTTTTGTCTTCCTCTAGAAGAGAGTCAGCTAAGGTGAAGGGAAAGGTTTACAGGACAGTTGTGAGACCAGCCATGATGGATGGTGTGAGGGCGGGGCAGTGGTAAGCGCACAGCTGCAGCTGAGAGAGCAGGTGACACTGCTTTTGTTAATTGTCGCTCTCCTCTAATGAGTAGGAGCCGGGTTCGCATGGGGAGGAGAGATCGAACGCAGAGAAAGAAACGACCTGAACTGACATGAACGGTCTGAACTGAGCCGTTCAACCTGTGTGTGAGGCTGTCAGAGCCGTAACAGCCGGGCAACTTTGTTATTATTGTGTATTTGGAAAATAAAGCTGTGTATTGAACATTATCTGAGTGATTGGTGTTCAGAGGACTCGTTGACTTTCACAGATGGGTTAGAGACACTAGGAATAGGTAGAAGAAGAGAAATCAGGGGGACAACACAGACAAGAAGGTTTGGAGAAAAAGCTAGAGAAGCCGGATTAAGATGGTTTGGACATGTTCAGAGGAGGGACAGTGGTTATATTGGGAGAAGAATGCTAGACATGGAGCTACCAGGAGGTGGTTGGAGATGGAGTTGAGGATGTGGAGGACAGGGTGAGATGGAAATTGTTGACTCGCTGTGGCAACCCCTGAAAAACGGGACAAGCCCAAAAGGAGAAGAAGAAGAAGAAGTAGCTGGAACATACAGTGTGTAACCCTTAGACCGGTGATGTTCAACCAGTGTGCCGTGAGAGATCATCAGGTGTCACCTAATTAACCATTGCTGGGTGTCTGCACTGTAATAAAGTGTGGCAGATATGTAATACTCTTCTATTCCAGCGGGGGGCAGCAGAGGCTATAAATGCCTGTGAAAACAATAGCATTATCGCTATGCGACCGCGCTACACGCGACAGTGACTGTAACAGCAAGTAACAGCACGATGAGCAAGTGACAGCAATGGAGAAGTTTTTGAGAAGGGAAAATGCAAATGTCGAACAGAACCCTGGACAAAATTCTGTCCCAGATGAAGGTCCTAGTCTGAGTGGTCAACAAAAGAAAAAACTACTCCCAACTCCACAGACTCCTTGTTTGTCAACGGTGAGCTGTTGAATTACTGTTGGCCAAATAACACCACTGATTTATCTAATTTAGCTCCTGTGTTCTCCTCAGGAAGTCTGACAAATAAACACATTTTAAGAAAGCAATGTATACGTGTGGAGGTGGTAATATATTTACAATTACAATTTACAATTCTTGGTAAAAACTTTCAATCACATATCGATGAGAGCTGAGCTCCTCAAGCTTGACTGCAATAGAAACTAAAAACAGAGAGAGACTGAGGGCTGTTGTTGAGGACGAACTTCGTGTTTGTCTTTCTACCATTCCTGCCACTATGTTATACAATTTGTGTTCATAGAAACAGGCCCAGATTCCACACTAAGTGAGTATAAATACATTTCCAAATTATATTATTAATTATATGTATTATAAATATTGTGTTAAAATGTAATTTTGGTTGGTGGTGTGCCTCAGGATATTGTAAACGTAAAAAATGTGACGTGGCTAAAAAAAAGGTATTGAAGCAGTATTGAACTCACTCCAGCCCGAACTGCATGAACAAAAGCAGAGAAACAAAGTAGCCACAGGTTGAACACATCTCTGAAAGCCGTGCCAAACACCCCGACCTTTTCTATCAATGCCATAACCAAAATGTTAAGCACCTGCTGGGCAGTGAGTGTTTCACCTTTATTTTTCATGAAGGTCAGTTAGGCATTTAATGTGAATATCAAAGCACATTTCCGTGATGCTGATGTCACCTCTGTATGAAACAAATCTGTTCCTAGCTCAGCCCACTGGTCACTGAGTGAAAATCGAGAGAACAGCTTCAAAGAAAAGATTGAATATTACTATAATATTTTACCGATATATGAAGCTGCTTAGCTTATGTCATATGGCTGCTAAACCTATAGGCAGAGAGATATGTTGACCTTTGTGATATGGAGACAAACTTAAGTGTTTAAATATTATATATTTAATGTAGTATATCTCTTTAGCTTTTTTTTTTTGCATTTTAATTTTGAATTTTAATTTTGAATTATGTTTCACAGGCCAACAACAAAAATAAAGAAATGTATATTTGCTATAACATAGCGCATACATTGATTGACTACATTGACTAGTGTAAAGGGTTTTCATACTTGTGGGCCAAATATATTTACACTGTGGACCAGAGTAGGGCCTCAGGCCTGAGTTTGAAGCAAATTGCATAGGTGATCCTACATCTTTTTTTGAAGGGCTCTCAACATGTGGTACAACTACTTGGCCCTGGTTTCATACATATTGTTGTTGTTAAGATGAAAAGAGAACAAAAAGTGGACAGTTCACACCAACAGTGTTTTATGGGTGCCAGGTTGGGCTGTAAACGTTATGTGTGAACAATACTTGCCTGGACATTATTGATCTATAAATATAATTACATTCCAGTTTGAAACAATCTTCCCAAACTCTTCTCTGTGGAGACATAACGGTTTCAGATACTGCACCTGGCAGCCGATGAAGACTCCACTCTAGGGAACCTCAGGCCGTTAAGACACGAATGTCCTGAAAGCTGAAAAAAAAAAAAACACCTCCAGGACCACTTTGCCTGAGGACTGAGTCCAAAAGTTATCTCAGTGTTGCCTTGACGTCCTTCACTGGCTTTAATATTGACTTTTATAGCAGCTCTGTCTCCATATACTGCACAGGCCAACGTTATTACCCTTCACACTGCAGTCTTTAAGAGAAATATTTTGTCTTTGTCCATGTCAGCACGTCTGCCTTTTATTTTGAGGCAATTCAGCATCAGCACAATTAAACTGACAGAGGAGCACATCGATTTTGTCTTGAATATTGGAAAACTGCCATGATATATTTTTGATTTATTGTTCATTTTCTTTTAAGGTTACAAATACCCTTATTTTTTTTTTTTTTTTTTACCAGCAGTAACTTTGGTAACTTTTACAGGTCAGAGTGCAGAGTTGCCTTGTCACTTTTAGGTTGAACAAACCCTAGAGCTCAACGGCAACGTTTTAATCCTACTGTTAAAAGTATCTATCTATCTATCTATCTATCTATCTATCTATCTATCTATCTATCTATCTCCAGCATGCATCTATTGGTCTATCTGTTTTTCTTTCTGTCTGTCTGTCTGTCTGTCTGTCTGTCTATCTATCCATCCGTCTATCTTTCTTCATCGAAAAATTGCACTTTGTTGCAATATTGTTGATTACATCCATCCATCTTTGTCCGCCAATCTGTTTACCAAGTCACACGAGCAGTCTCCAGTACCACCACCCATATCGTACTGCATCACAGCAGCCCCTCATACACCTTCTTGCAACTGATAAGTGTGATTTGGGTGGTTGTTGTGCAAAATTGTTGTGAGTTCCAACACCAATGACAGAGACATTGATTCAAAGCACTTTGCTTTTCAATTTGCTTTTCAATTTGCTTTTTTATCTGGAAAAAGTTCAGTCCTTTTATACATTACTTTATACATTTTATACAGAGACACTCCAATTTGCTGAGAAGAACTATAATATATATATATATATATATATATATATATATATTAGACATGACTTTTTTATTTGTATTTTTATTTCCAGTACAAGCTACTGAATACAGTTACTAAAGTTTTACTGAATATACTATTAAATACAGTATATGTGAAAACTTTCCTTGGGTTGCAGCTTGTCCTTAAAGGGTTAACCCTTTAATGGTAGTGCAGGTCTGATTGTGGTTCCTGAAGCTAGATCAGTAAAGAACCACCGATTTAGAACACCCCAATTATACAATATACAATAAATTTAGTTTGATTAATACACTTTGCATATTCAGTTTCTGAATACAATTATTACCCCCTGCTCAATATTTAGTATCAACAGTAAACATAGTTACTTACTACCCTAAAAATCCTCCGCACAGGTTGTTATTAAGGCTGATTTTTTTGTTAATAGGACAATATCGATTCATAAATCCAAAAATCGATCTTTTTTTCCTTCTTTTCCCAACAACCTTACGTGAACTCATTCCCCACAGGTGATTACGTTCAGTTTCTGAATACAATTATTACCCCCTGCTCAATATTTAGTATCAACAGTAAACATAGTTACTTACTACCCTAAAAATCCTCCGCACAGGTTGTTATTAAGGCTGGGTTAAAAAAAATCGATTAATCGATTTTTAATCGATTTTTTTGTTAATAGGACAATATCGATTCATAAATCCAAAAATCGATCTTTTTTTCCTTCTTTTCCCAACAACTTTACGTGAGCTCATGCACCACAGGTGATTACGTATTTACGTGGTTACGTGCGAGTTAACATACTCGCACGTAAAACAAATGTAAAAACAACATGGCACTAAAATCTAAAATCTAAAACTAGAGTCTGCCTTGTAATTTTGGGTCAAGTCATGTTAAATAAAAAATGCATGATGGATTAATATGACTGCCTTGAGTAAATTTGTGATGGAAATAAATATAAAAAAAACACATTTTTTATTAGCAAATGGATTAAGTTTCAATTTTAGCTTTGATTCTTTTGAGAATAACGTTGGTACAGAACTATAATTGACATGACAAAAACTGAATCGAAAACCAAAGCAAATCGTGAATTGAATCGAATTGAACCCTTGTGAATCGAATCGATTTAGAAAATTTGAATCAATACCCAGCCCTAGTTCTTATTGACTTAATAGGGATATCTAATGCCTAATGGATTAGGATTGGCCCTCACAGCTGTACAGTTCTCTACAACCAAAGTCACTTCAAACTGTTTCTCACCATCTCCACCTGTCGCGGGTCAAGCTGGGCGGGTACGGAGGAGGGGACGGAGAACTGGATCTTCCTCTTTGCGTCCTTGTCCTCATCTCTCTCCATCATTCCCGGTTGTGCGGGCAGCAGCGACTCCATGACAGCAGCTCCACGCGTGCGCTCAGATGACAGCGACGGCACGTTGATGTGCAGCTCTGGCGTCTATCAAGGCGAAACGACGATTAAACGTGTTTGTTCAATGTTGACGTTGACGCAGATGAATAATTCAGCAGGAAGGGAAAGATGCGGAGTTGCATCTCAACTCGCTAGTAGAGTCGTGAGCTCGTGATTTACAGCTCTCTGGAACTCCCTTCCTCCCTTGCTCTCTCCCTCTCTCTCCCTCTCTCTCTTTGTGAGCCATTCCCTCCGCCCCCGAACTATTCAAAGTTTATTTGAAGGAGAAAACAGTGTCACGCGGTCCATCTTTCAACAGATAGTGAATTATTTGCGGGATATCTGACGTCATATATACAAAGCTGCGTCATTCATTTGGGAGTCAATGGTATGACTGATCAGAGACGTTCATTCAGCCAGTCGGTAAGTCAGTCAGTTAGTCCATCAGTCAGTGAGTTGGTCGGTCATTGAGTCTGTCAGTCAATCAGTCAGTTAATCAGTAAGTTAGTCATTCAATCAGTCAGTTGGTAAATGAGTCATTCAGTAAGTAAGTCAATCGTTCAATCAGTCACTGAATAAGTCAGTCATTCAGTCAGTCATTCAATCAGTCTGTGAGTCAGTCAGTAATTCAGTCATTCAGTCAGTCAGTCAGTCAGTCATTCAATCAGTCTGTGAGTCAGTCAGTAATTCAGTCATTCAATCAAGCAGTCATTCCATCAGTTAGTCAGTCATTCAGTCAGTACGTTAGTCAGTCAGTGAGTCATCCAATCAGTCAGTAATTCAGTCAGTTAGTCAGTTAGTCAATCAGTGAGTCAGTCAGTAATTCAGTCATTCAATCAGTTAGTCAGTCATCCAGTCAGTTAGTTAGTCATTCAGTCAATACATTAGTCAGTCAGTGAGTCATCCAGTAAGTCAGTGAGTCATCTAGTCAGTTAGTCAGCCAGTCAGTCAGTTAGTTAGTTAGTTAGTTAGTCAGTCAGTCAGTCAGTAATTCAATCATTCCATCAGTTAGTCAGTCATTCAGTCAGTACCTTAGTCAGTCAGTGAGTCATCCAGTAAGTTAGTCAGTCATCCAGTCAGTCAGACAATCAACCAGTCAGTTAGTTAGTTAGTTAGTTAGTTAATCAGTTAGTTAGTTAGTTAGTTAGTCAGTCAGTCAGTCAGTCAGTCAGAGGAGGAGTGAAGAACTCACAGCCCTCATTATTCTCCTGTCTCTGGGCCACTGTTGTATTTGATTTAATGAACTCATTTAGTCCTATGTTTCCTCTGTGCTCCTCACCACCCAGGTTAATAACAACAGTCAAATATACATTTTTATTTTTCCTCCCATCGTTGTCACGGTTATTACTTGTCCTTATTCCCTATTCCATTGATTTATCTGTCTGTGCTGTTCTTCTTCAGCGTTGCGGTTAAACGGGTCATTCTTCTGTGTCCGTTGGCTATTTGAGTTACTGTGGAAATGTATAAGAGACAGTCAGTAGGGAAATTTATTGCCATGGAAACTGTTTCTCTCACTGTGAGGACTGTGTTACGTCCGTGCCTTTGTGTACGAGTACTGCGTGTGTGCAAGTTTCAAGTGAGGCACTTTTGGCGAGGAGTGTTGATATGCAAATGTTTGGTCGGCAACACGGAGTAAAGAATACATTATATCTGTACGAAAAACACCTGCCAACATCGGCTGCATGTAGTACTCATGGTTAGACACAACATCTATCCATAGCAGGCAGTATGCGGGGTGATTTGAGTTTATTCATCTTCATTTTCTTATCCATTACCAGGTCTCAGGGGCAGCAGTCTCCACAACTGTCACCCAAATCACACTGCAACATACTGTGAGCTTCCTGTGGGTGTCGAGCCCACTGGAAGTTATGTGGGTTGAAACTGTGCTAATTATTTGACAACATATACAAGTATTTGTAGGAGAGTTCAGCATGAATTGGTGTCCACTTTTACACATGCTACGAGAAGACCTGTTGTGTGGCAGAGCTGAGCGAGACAGATAGAGACCCATCTCTCTGCAAACCTCCAATGAGGAAAAGACAGGGATATCTGCATTGGAGTATTCTACATTGAGCAATTTTATCTTGTCAGATTTTTCTCCTTAATCAGTGCCCTTTTCTGCCAGGGGTGGCCATGAGAACAGGCAGGCCAGACTGGTGCTTGGGGGCTCGGCCACCAGGGGGCCTCAGCCACAAAGCTTTTTTTTTTGCTTTTGTGGGAGCATGAGATTTCCGCCGCTCCTAGTGTGTAAAAAGCTTCTCCATGTGCCCGCTGTTCCATTTTTATCCACTGTGTGTCGCTTTTGAGCCAAATCAATAACACTTTTCTTGGTAT
Organism: Paraplagusia blochii; assembly: GCA_016785265.1. Taxonomy (NCBI): domain Eukaryota; kingdom Metazoa; phylum Chordata; class Actinopteri; order Pleuronectiformes; family Cynoglossidae; genus Paraplagusia; species Paraplagusia blochii. Next base: position 220,622 of record JAFBJS010001492.1, read on the forward strand.
TGGAGATAAACTGCTCTAGTGGATCACTGAATCATAAAAACTGGATTTTTTTGCACTGAAGTCATCATCATTTTCTTGTCCTGCCGGCTGTGAGATCTGTGAGATCTGTAACCAAAATAATGTATAAATAAACTAGAGTAACCTGAAGGTGTTTCGCTAATATAAATATATATATATATATATATTTAGCAATTAGCGAAACACCAGTCATCCAGTCATTTAGTTAGTAGCTTCTCCATGTGCCCGCTGTTCCATTTTTATCCACTGTGTGTCGCTTTTGAGCCAAATCAATAACACTTTTCTTGGTATTGGAGATAAACTGCTCTAGTGGATCACTGAATCATAAAAACTGGATTTTTTTGCACTGAAGTCATCATCATTTTCTTGTCCTGCCGGCTGTGAGATCTGTGGGATCTGTAACCAAAATAATGTATAAATAAACTAGAGTAACCTGAAGGTGTTTCGCTAATATAAATATATATATATATATATATTTAGCAATTAGCGAAATATTAGGAAACACCAGTCATCCAGTCATTTAGTTAGTCATATATATATATATATATATATATATATATATGTATATATATATATATATATATATTTAAACGTATTTAAAAATAGTACACTTATTTTCGGTACTTAACAGTGTTTGTTTAAGTAAGTTTACTTGCTTTTCGACTGGTAAATCTTGGTTTACTTTGAAAACAGTCTTGTGATACTTCCTTGCTAAACTTAAAGTTCAGCTAAACAACTAGTTGTAGGGGTTTAATATTTAAAAAATGTCAGATAGCTGAAGTAAACAAAAACATATATTTAAAATTCATTGATAGCAAGGCGAATTCCTTTAGGCTTATCAGCTAACTCTAAATTAATAAACTAAATCCAAATAACATTTAAAATAATTAATTTTACAAATTGGATTTAAAGTACAATTAATGAAACCAGAAGCATGCCCTTAATAAAAGCCCTCTTAAGGGTGGTGGTACTGTTTTTTAATTGGATGTCAAATCTGCATTTAAAATTCGTCCTGGATATGTAATGAACACTACTAACCACTAGATGTCAGTGCATTGTTATCTATCAACATTGATCGGTTCAGATCCGCTTCTTTTGTTGTGTTCACCAGAAGGTTTAAACATCTTGGCTTAAACAGCTATTTTCACCACAATAAAACCAGAACAACAGATAAAATTGTAAATATACTGTACATGCACAAAATAATTGGATTTATGTCGAGAACAAGGAACAAATGTATCAGATTAACCCTAAACTAGGATTTTTAGGCCAAGTGCAAAACACAGGGTTACGAGTACTATCAGTAAGATTACAGAAAACTACAAGCTACAAGAAACAAATCTTTATATATCTGTTTAATGTTTTACAGATGACAGGGTAAGTGGATTAATTAGGCCACTCAGTAACTGGGACCTTTTAAAGAATTGGACTATGAGGTATGACACCAAGAAAAACTGCTGAAGAGGCACCTGGAGCCAGAATATATGTCAAGGACAATCCTAAGAAAGATGATGCAAACTGAGGAGAGAAAGGGTGAGTTCAGAGGTGTGGAACACAGAGGGCACAGGAATATAACCTGTAAAACATGGTTCCCATAGTAACCCCGAACATCGGGATTATGATGTTTCAGTTATTGTTATTGTCTTGTAACAGGCAAACAAAATACAACAGGTTTTTGCTTCACATTTTTCATTGTATGCAATTGAAGGTCTTAGTGTAGGGTCACATTTTTTTCATGGTGGTGTAAATCGATTTGGGTAATTCAGACTAAGACCTGCTGCAAGCTCTGGATTATAATCTTAACCCATGACAGTTATCAAGACTATAAATAATGGAATAAAAAAAGAGCTGCTACAAATGTTCCGACCTTATATGCAAAGAAAAGCTGTAGATTTCCATCTGCGGTGCATGGTCAGTTAGTGCACAGGAAGTCTGCAAAATCTGTGCATGAACCCAACTCTAGATTGTAAAATAAATTTTTGTTTTGTTAGCAAGAATATAAAATAATATAATCTAACAATATTTTCATCATCTAAATTATATGTATCATGTAGAACAATAAAAGCAAATCTTCATAATGGTTTTTGTTCTGTGTTGCTACTTGCTTTGCTGCAGCGTTCCTCTTGCAACACTCTTCACCCTCTTCACATCTTTCTCCATCTCCACTGCTGTCTCTGTCTCCTTCTCTCCTCTTGCCCCATCTTCTGGCCCCTCTCTGCAATCTGTGCCTCTGCCACCTTTGGCACCGGCCAGCCCACAGGCACCTGTGCCAACCCTGGCAAACTAAACCATAACGCTCGCTTAGCTCAGTTCAAATGGCTCGTTTGGGCAATTGCACCCTGACTCTGATCTATAAAGCAGTGCCTCTATTTATTTCTGTCTTTTTGTATTTCCCAGTATGTATGTATGTATGGATACCTGTACACTTCTATGCATGCACATATGTGTTATTATTTATTATTATTTTTATTATTTATTGTAACTTTTGTTATCGTAGAATCTCATAAGTCCTTGCATAAAAATCAATTCAGTCATGTGGGAAAAAAGATACAAAGAAAAGTAGCTCACTGGTTCATTTCATGTATATGACTTTCAGAGGGACAAATAGTAAAATATACAATGCCAAAGTTTCTGCTTAAATTTTGGTGAATTGAGCATAAACTACTTAGGGCTGAAAAGTACTAAAGTGTGTGTATGAATATGCGATCTATTTTTTTTCTGGTAACTCGATCCCTGCACATATCCTCATAAAAGTACTAAATGCTACTGCTCGGCTTTAAACAGCGCCTTCTAGTGGTAATAATAATGTGTATAATAGAGACAAATGTTATATTAATATAATATAAAGAAGCATTTAAAACCTGTGTTTTCATGCCAAATAACCTCCATAAAGACATAGAACAATAAGAACATAACAAGTACATAACAAATGACATTGAATCACACTGCCATGGATCCATGTTGATAACATCATGAACACCCGCTAATATCAGTCAGCTGATGGTTATATATAGATCATAAGTAGGTGATATATGTTTCTCATCTGATAATGAAAATCCGATAACACAATTTAATGGGTTTTGCCAAGATACTGGAATCCCACATAGGGTCCTGAGATGGTAACCACCGTTTTGGGGGGTAAGGGAGGCATGTATCGGTATCGGTAGATATGGGTATTGGAAAATTAAGGGTTTATTATAGTGGCAAAAGTTAATGTGGGACATCCCTAGTTAACATATATATATTCAGAATCAAGGATATCCTGTTAACCCTATGTATTCCCTATGGGAAAACACATCAGTATGGTAAAACAATAAATTCCAAATTGATACAGAATGAAATATCTCTATCCAACAATGATAAAAACAGGCAAAAAATATAATTCAAATGAAAAAAAAAACCCGAATGTGTTCCTGCATTTACATAAAATAAAAACCAAAATCTTTTTTTCGAATGTATTGATTTCTAGGACTATAAGGACCAGGTTTGACTTTGGTCCGTTTTCAAGTTGCTCTTCCGTCACATATAAATGATAAAGACAGTGAAGCAGTAAAACACACTGAAGAAGCTCGGCCCCTGCGTTTTTGACAATTTTTTTGCGCTTTATGAACTATTACACTTTTTATTGAAAGACACCAACGGTGTCCTGCACACGGCCGCGCAGCACCGAGGTCAGAGGAGCTGTTTGAATTTCCGTTTCTTGTTTTAAGTCGGTCTCAATCACAAGACAATGTGACTGATTTTTAGAATCATAAAGAGAAATCCTGGATAAATCATTTTGAAATAATTTCTCTAGAACAAAGATTTTAATGTGGATTATACTAATATTGAATTAGATAATGTCTATTAAGGATTATGACGTATTATTTTTATTCATAACGGGTTTTTTTTTGTCAGAGATGGAAGCTGCTTGCATTTGCTGCCTTTGACTCCTTATTGCATTTTCTCTTTCAGCTCGGTGACAGATGGCGAGTCCCTCTCCCCCAGGGGGAAGCCAGTCTCTGTGAATGCGGCCGCATGTCAATCACCGGCTCTCATGTGATGGCTCTTGCCAATGACGTGCCAGCCATATGGGCCTGGCATCAGAGCTGGTATGTAACCCACCCTGTCCTGCCTCAGAGGTGCCACTCGGCTCCCTCCATGCGGTTGGGTTGGGGATAGCAGCAGCAGCAGCATCAGTTCAGCATCAGCAGCATCATCATCATCATCGTCAGCAGCAGCAGTAGACATGAGCAGGGAGACAGGAGAGGAGAGAGAGGTGTGAGCAGAGCAGAGCAGAGCAGAGCGGAGCGGAGAGGAGTCGAACACAGCGCGGAGCGAGGCGTGCGGATGAGATGCCCACCCGGAGAGACATGGTGTAAACAAACCCACTCCAGTCCCGTCACTGAGCTCCACCGCGGAGGTAGGACGCGAACATTATGCACCTTACTCCATACACCAGCAGACGCTCATCTGTGTTTGTTTTGTTGTCGTCGGCGTTGCTGTTTAGCTCGTCTAGGTAATTAAGATGATTTCTCTGTACTCGTTCTCCTGCATGCGTCCAACTCTGCGCTACGTCACTGCTGTATAGAAAAATATTTGATGTCTACTTTCTTTGGACCGGTGTATGTCATTGAAACCAAAATGCATAGAAAGGGTAGTGTTTTCTCTTATACTGGTGTTTGTGTGTGTGTGTGTGTGTGTGTGTATGTGTGTGTTTGCGCGCCCCACGTCGTGCTTCAGAGTGCGGGGGCGTGCGCGGTGTAATTCTCTGTAGAGACGAGGACCGCGGTAATTGACAAGGTATTGGTTGCCATTAATTACATCGTGGTTGCGGGATTTGAACATAAACTGCTCCTCAGTCCCCGCAGCTGAGAAAACACCGCGGTGGTATGAGTGCGGGGCTCAGTCGGTATGGAATTAAAGCCGTCCTACTGGGGGATTGTGGGATTGAATTTCGCATTAATTAATGCCTGTTTAGGTGGCATAATTGCGTGGCGGAGGGAGTCCACGAGGTAAACACTCATGGATTAGAATAATCTTTAATTGCATTTCACTATAATAATGACATTCATCGTGTTATCCTGCATTTGGGAATGTATTGGCAATATATATGGGCAATGTATGATAATAATATATACATATATATATTATAAATCAATGCACAAAGCATAATAATGTACTACTGTCTATCTAACCGAATTTAATCGACTGCTGTTTTTTTATTACTGTTGTGTAAGACAAGTTTATTCAATATATTTTGTGCACTCTCAAGAAAAAAAGGAGGAAAAATCGTTGTTCTGTCTGAATTGACATTATATGCTCAATGCACTTGACATAGAAATATTAAATCTGGATTTTAAACATTATGCTAAGATAAGGCCTTGGATCCAAACTGAAGAAAATGACATATGAAATATAGAAATGAAGCCTGTAAACTACTGTCTGCAGATATATCTGCGGTGAACTGGTCCACTCCAGCTCGGCCGTGATGGAATTTTTTTTTCTGCAGTTGGTAAATTAAAGGCCGGGGGAGGGACCGCACCCGTAATGCGTCCCTGGGGGAGGAAAGACTGTGGAGAAGCAGACCAGCATCGCTCCATGTGTCCGGACCGCTGCAGGGGCTTAGAGTGGCTCAACTTGTTGCTTTATTTCATTAGCGCCAGCAATAATGGTGTTTTTAACAATCAGCTGACTAAACGTACCATTCATTATTTTCAGGTATTTTGTCCTATACATAAAAGGTATTATTCTGTTGTATACATATATACATAGGTACAACCAAATATATATGTATATATGTTTTTGTATATATGTGTATTTATTTATGTATTGCAAGTCATTTTGTACTATTTTCGGTCCAATATATTTGAGGACAGGTATAATCTATTGGCCTGTGCTCATGGATTCTGCTTGTACCTTTGTATTGAAGTCAAACATTGTCTCTTGTGTCTCACAGGTTTGCTTTGCCACAATGTTGAGCCGTCTGTACAGCGATGTGCTGCCGGACGTCCAGAGGCTGGCGGCCGACTGGGTGGACGACAACGACAGTGAGGAGTGTAAAGTTAAGGGTGACGAACACGAGTCCTGTCTCCTCGGGGAGGACGATCTGGACGAGCCGCAGGAAGGAAGCAGTCGGGCCGAATCCGAGATGGCCGGAGACGACGACGACGACGAGGAGATGGACGAGGACGAGTGCGGGGACGAGAACAGCGCGGACAAGCCGAAGAAGCGCGGCCCGAAGAAACGCAAGATGACGGCGGCGCGCGTGGAGCGCTCCAAGGTGCGCAGGATGAAGGCGAATGCGCGCGAGCGCACGCGCATGCACGACTTGAATTCCGCGCTGGACAATCTGCGCAAAGTGGTGCCGTGCTACTCCAAAACGCAAAAACTCTCCAAGATCGAGACCCTAAGGCTGGCAAAGAACTACATCCTGGCCCTTGGGGAGATTTTACGCAATGGGAAACGACCAGACGTGGTGGCCTACGTGCAGATGTTGTGTAAAGGCCTGTCGCAGCCAACCACCAACCTGGTTGCAGGCTGCCTGCAGCTGAACACCAGGAACTTCCTGACCGAACCCTGCTCCGATGGAGCCCGTTTTCACATGCCCACGTCCCCGTTCTCCGTGCACCCATACCCCTACCGCTGCCCCCGCATTTCCAGCCCCCACTACCAGCCGGGCGGCGGGGCGCTCACTTTGCGGGGTCACAGCTACCCGTCTGGTTATGACGCCTTGTACCAACCTGGGGGGACGTCTCCTGACTACAGCAGCCCGGAGTATGAGGGCCAGCACAGTCCGCCCGTGTGCGTCAATGGTGGACTGTCGGGGCGGCAGCAGGAGACCTCGGAGTCGGACAGGAACTATCACTACTCTATGCATTATTCTGGACTGGCCTCGTCTCGACCCGGCCACAGCTTACACTACGGGCCTTCGGGGGCGCGCAACGACGGTGCGCACTCGGAAAATATTTCACCATTCCAGGACGTGCACGTGCATCACGATAGGGCTCCTCCTTACGAGGACCTTAATGCTTTTTTCCACAACTGAGCCCCTCTCCCCGCCCCCCCGGGACAATCAGATGCCATGTACCGTTGTATGGATCACACGAGGAGGCCGGCTGTGTGAAATGGACGCGTTCGTCCACTCATTACCTTCTGTATTCTACTGACGTCATCCCTGCACTGTTGTACATCCTCCCAAAGTGTGTTAACTATTATCACCGTGTATGCAGGATGAGTGCAACTGATCTAAATGTACAGGCCCAGAATGGGAAACCATGTTATGACAAAAAAAAAAGAACAGAAATAAAAAGAAAAAGTGTTTTATAATTGTCTGAAGTCATAAACCTCGTGTCCTTCACGCACACGTTCACATGAAACACACGCAGCAAAAGTATGGTGAAACATTTTTGTGTTATCTGTCATTAGTCCTTCACTTTGAGCTCTTTTTAAACCCCCAACATTATGTTTCTTAACGAATTCAAAAAGTCGACCTCATTGTTAATATGCACTCGACTAAAAGTCGTTCCTTGAATCTATTTGCTTATAGAGACGGTAATTAATTTTATCGAATAGTTTATCAGGAGGTAAACGCTAGAATAAAGTAAAAAAAAAGCACATGCAGGAGGTTAAATGTTAGGATTAATTGTTTTAAAAACTAATTTAAATGAAGGAATCCACTCAGAGTACTGGATATGTTGGTTTCTGGCCTGTTGCATTCAAAGGTACAGCAACATTTTGAACATGACAGAATTGATTTTACTATAGCGCATGATAAATATATTATATTAATTTCTAAAGTATTAGAAAGTAAACAAGCATTAGATTAAATCGTATTATAAAATACACGCAGTGTTGGGGGATTTAGAAATTCGCTTTTAAAGTAAAAAGGCCACCAATTTTAATCTGAAAATATAACTAAAAAAATATCGTTTTTATGGGAACAAAGTAGTGTGTGTTCAGAGCCCCGACCACACAGTTTCCTCTTTTTATTATAATTTTATGATTACTTTTTGCTTAAAATGCATTTACATCAGTAAGCAGAATTTCTATGACACGTATAAAAAACAATTTGAAAGACAAGGACTCTACTGGTGATTTTCTGTCCCTCTCTTTTTTAATTTTAACAATTTCTCTCAGGTGTTTCTAATTTTTTAAAATAAAATAAAATTGCATTACTTTACTAAAACCCCAATTTTAGCACCCCAAAAGCAGGATAGAATCATAAATATAGTTCTTTTTTAACAGGAATATTTTTGGAGTAGATCATTTTTCTTAAAACACTGATGGAGCTCAGCTGCTGCTAGGTTAGGGTAAGTATGTTCATCTGTTTACAACCAAGATAATCAAATTTAATACATTAAAAATACGTGTCAAACAATATTGAAATAATGTAATAAATAACCTTTTGGCAGATAGATTTAAGGTGAACACCAATAAGTTTAATTTTTTAGGTCGGAGGGAATATTTGGGTTTTGCTTGTGGTCACGTAGGCTCAATCACATTATTGGTGATTTATCAATTCAGTACTGAGAGACTGGCAAAATTGTTGGACCACTGCCCTGGGCCCCATATGTTGTTGCAGACATCCAGGGGAAATCAGGGGTAGAGGCACTGCAGGGTGGAAACTCTCCCATCACACGATGACCTGCCAGAAAAACAGGGATCTGCATCAACGGGAATTTCTCTGCAGAATTATCCATATACAAGAATTACGGTAGACATCGTTCCGACAATTATCCATATTTATTTTTTTATAGAAAAGGGTCTCATCAGATGGAGGGAGAAGATGGGCCGGTGGAGAATCAAGTGGAATCAGTGAAGCGTTGGTTTGAAAGAACAGAGATTATATAATGGACAGACACAGAAACACACACATAGGAGGAATGGATATAATCAAAACACGGAGTATACCCTGGATTATAACTTTAAATTAAAATTATATATGTGTGTATATATATACATATATACATATATGCATATAGTATATATAAAACCGTTCATTTAAAACACTTTAAAACTAAATAAGCAAATTTGCAACCCAAATATATAACAATAAAATTCAAATAAAATAATAACGACTCTCAGTAATGGACACTGGAAAATATTCTTTAAATACTTTAACGTTTTATTTTTTTTTACACAGATTAAGAAGAAGAAAACATTTTTTATTCCCTTTCAACTGATTTGTCCCTCCCACAAAACACATAAATGTAAAAAAAAAAATAAAAATAAAAAAGATTGTTAGAAACAGACCGGTTAACTTTGGTTCGCGATTTTTTTGAGGGGAAGTAAATTATTTTTGAAAAGTTAGACAGAAGAAAAAAAAAAGTAATGAAAAGTTTTCACACTTGTGTGAATGCTATGATGTCAGAGTGTGTGTGAGTGCAGGAATTTCCACCAATTTTGTTGTTTTAAGTCTTCAAAAACACCGGTCACTGTAACACAGACATCTCTCTTTCTCTCACCGGTATTAGGGCAGTTTCTAGTTTCCTCTCCCCAGATACAGAGGACAAGGTGAGAGCCACTCTCCTGATTTGGTTTACAGCTCTGTAACCTTTCACACAGCTCAGCCTGGCCGGCACGCGTCTGGCACACGGAGGCAAGGGGACGCGCGCGGAGCCAAGTCGCTAAATGTCTGAGCAGCGGCAGCAAAGCCAGGGACCACTAAAGTCGACCACCATCACCAACCCCGGTGCCAGCTGCGCCACGTGGCAGTCAGGCGGCCCCTGCCAAAGTGGCCCTTGTGGGAGGGACCCGGTATTTCTTTCCTAATTCACTCAGCATCTGTTCATTATTCTCCGTCGTTAAAGGAGGCTGAGTGTCCACACAGCCGTGGACCCCAGAATGGCACCGTGTCCCGCAACGGTCACGCAATTTTCCACCGAGAAAAAATATTTTTTCTGGCGTAAAAAAAAATGAAATCGACCTGTGATGTCTTTTTCAGGTGTGTTATTATTATCATCAATATTTTATATCTATAATCCACACTATGATTATATTATTCTAATAAAATAAATACATAATTTATAACAAAGTTCCCATAAAGGTTGCAATACATTATATGAGTCAATTATAATATTTCCACAGCTGGTATAAAACAATGTTGCTATACCAGGTTTTCATTTGTAGTTATAATTAAAAGGCTCTATGTGGAGTGCGGGATTAAGGCTCTTAATTCTATAATTCGAATTATCTGCAGCTAAGATTGGCTGTAATTGCTCAGATTAAGGTTAATAAAATACTTTGTCATTCGCCCATCTGTTTCCTGTGATTTCTAAAGTGGTCCAGTGACCAGCACAAAGCAGGTGCTGCTGAACACGCACTGTAAATCTCCATCTGGACAGTTTCACTGTCGGTAATCAGATTAGGATTATATTTATTGGAATATTTAATTTAGGTCAATTTTACTTTTCTATGATTAAAGCATCGATATATGGAAACAGTGGGGGAACAATACAATTAATCAACGATTTATACACACACACACACACACACACACACACACACACACACTCACAGACAGACCTTAAGCCTGACAAATCTCCACTCCTGGGCTCTGCGGTGGGCTTTTACCCAACAGCGAGTTTGCAAGTGGTTTTGTGCCTGTGTGTCTGTGTGTATTAGTATGCGTACGTGTGTATTACTCAGTCTGTGGGGTATAGAGGTTGTTGTCACTGTACACAGATGGTAGGAGAGAGGGTTTTTTTTTCAATGTGCTTATTTATTTATTTATTTACTTTGTGAGGGGGGGCACAAAGAGAAAGACGACGAGAGAAGGAGAAAAAAATGGCCGCGTCTCTGATGCTGCCATGCCACGGTCATGCGGGCAGCAGTAATTGGCCTCCATATTGAGGGGTTTTGAGGAGCTGCGGGGTGGGCAAACTCCCAGCTGGACCTGTCAGATGGTATTCACTCCAGCTCATTGCCCTCGCTCTTCTCTCCTCTCCTTCCCTCCGTCTCCACCTCGTCCCTTGCAAGTTTGTTCTTTATTTCCCTCCCTCTCGCTGCCCTCTTTCACATCCTTCCATCTCGGATTCATCCCACACACAAACTTACACCCTGCTTCCACCCTTCTTTCATCACATAACCGTCCTCTCTTTTTTCCCACCTTTCTCTCCCAGCATATCACCCTTTTTCCTCACCGTTTTCTTCTCTCTGTTCTGCGGTTTCTTCTCGGCCATGTCAACGTAATGAATTTTTACAACTTTTTATAAGAACATCACACTCTCACTTTTGCTGGTGGTTCACCCACACAAATACTATAGACGAGGCTAGTGTTGCTTTCAAAAACACTCGCACTTCCGGACATTCACTCTTGTGCACTGGTCTACCGAACTCTTGATGGATGATGCAATACTGAAAAAATTGACACACAACAACTAATTTTTGTGCAGTACGGTTTTTAAATGTAACGGGGAAGCTTAGACCAAAAAAAAAATAACATGATATTGTTAACACTATTAGTCTGATTTTTTTCATAATTTATTTTTTTAACGTAAACATGGATATCGCGAGAATTCGTGTTATCTTCTGTGCAAGATGGATGCGTCAATTTGTACGGGCTATGAGGTGTTAAGTTAGGCTTACGCTAAAGAGTTTGTCACAAAATTCTTGACACATGCAGAACTGGCTTCTTCGGAGTACACTATAATGTCAACACAAATTTGTGACGAAAACCTTACGGTCAGCAATATACTGTAGGTGCAGAGAATTTTGGTTGGTTGTGAAAAACAATTCTTAATAAAAAAAAATGTCGTGTTCATTCAAAGGTTTATTTAAGAGTTGAAGGGAAGAGTTTCACGCTGACTGCCAAAACATATGGGTCTGGCACACATGTCAAACTTAAGGCCTGAAATGTTGCCCGCCTAGTCAATTTATTTTTGCTCGTGGGAGCTTAAAATCCATAAAGTCCTGAGGATGTTTCTTTTTTTAACCCCCATAAATTATTTTTGCATTGCACAGCAATTCAATAAAAAGTCTGTCAGTTTTATCAGGCCCTTTAAAGGGGAATTGCTTTGTTGATGTGATGGTTAAAATGACTTATGTACTCATTACCCCTGCTAAAAGGTATAGACATACATTAAAGGAAATAATTTCACAGTTCCTAACCTAAAGTGTCACATTTTCTATAACAAGATCAATTATTAATACTGTAGTTTACAATATTTAGTAGTTTACACATGTGACACTGAGATATACGTATTTATGTGAACTGCAGGTAGGCTGATGATGTCTATGGTCCATATGGAACTATGGTATAAATAATATATTTTTTTCATAACAGTGTCCTAAAGGGTGTCACTGTTTGGTGATTTACAAAATTCAAGGACTTATTCATCACATTTTTAGCAGCACAAGGGAGTCGGCGGTCACTTAATTTATTGGCACTGAATGTAAACTAATCAATTTTTTTTTTTAAAGAAAGAAATTATACTTTTTTTTAGTATGTCATAGTCTTCCAGTAGAGCTGGTGCCATTATCATGCAGGGTTTGTTTTGTGTGCACGTCTGCTGCTTTGAGGAATCAGCGGTGTGAGGTTGTAATGGACTAATGAACAGCTGTCACTGAATTTAAACTCTTACACACACACACACACACACACTACAGTCTCACGCATGCAGATGCTCTCTTTCTTCCTCGTGTACACACACTTACACAGAAGCACAAGCACACACACACACACTCTTAAACTGCTGGCTTTGTCTTAGCAGTCACCTACAGGAGTTGACTTTTGCATGTCTAAACTTTAAGAATTCTTTGATCGTTTTTGGGTTAGCGTAGACTTTTAATCTCACAACCTGCACTCATTTGGTATTTTGTATGTTTAGAACATTATTGTAATATTAACCATGATGGTTTTGACAAGTTCTTCCCCATACAGTGATTTTTCTTTTCCCTAATCGTGGCGGCAATATGATCGGGGCAGCAAACTCCACAGCTATCACCCAAATCATTCCGCACCATACTTTGAGCACCATACTTCATGCTCGTGATCGTGAGCCTACTGGCTGTTATGTGATCAGTGCACCAACCTAGTAGCTTGTGAATCAAGTCCACTTCCCTAACCACTAGGCTACAACAGCTCACCCCAAAGATAACGTAATGTGAATAAAGGCATGGGGAATTTTTCTTTTTTACATTTTCATAAGAAAACTTTGCTGACACTTTTACAGATGTAAAAAATAAACAAGAATACCCGTGGGATCCACTGAGAAGGATGAGTAGAACGAATAAGTCAATAGTGGGAGATGCATGAATGCTTATAGTTTCTCCCTGAGACAGTATGAAAATAATGCTCAGTAAACTAAATATTACTTTCCTGACAATTCGCTTTATTCTGTGATCAAACATGGAAAGACTGGTAAGTCTGGTCGGTCTGTCTGGTCATGCTGTTCCATGTTGTTTACCCGTTTACTGCTCAGTATCTAGGTTTGTACATGTGCAGGGTTGTATGGCGGAGAGGGAAACTGTGGGCAAATCGTTAGGATTTAAATGATTATTATTATTATTATTATTATTAACCACACTTTATTTTAACATGATTAATTGTGATGTAGGAGGCAATTGTGAGGCAATAGTTGCTGTGTTCAAGCCAACAATTGGGCCTGACAGCCTATCACTGAATGACTGAAAAATCATGGCAAAATTGTTGCTGGTTCTAGCGCCATTGACACAGCTGACATGCATCCTGAATATACAATAATGCATTGGCCTTTGCCAAAAACAAAATGTTTTGCAAAGAAAGTGATCATGCCATGCTGCCCCCATGTAGAAAACCATTAAGAAGTAAATTTTTCTCTGGTCATTTCAGAAGCAAACCTGTCAAGAATCTTAAATATGGTCTAGCCTCCTTCTATCTGGATGTGATAAGAGTAGAGCACATGTATCAAACTCATGCCTGGTGGCCAAATCTGACCTGCAATGTAATTATACTTTGAGGTCAGATTAAATGTGTGTGAGAGTATTAGTGGTAGCACATTTTGTTTTATTTTGTTGTTGGGTTGTGAAAATGGGACATTACTTTAAAAAAATACTTAAAACGCTGGAGGTTGAGCCATAAAATACACTTTTTAATTGCATATTAATTTCACCTGTATTTATATTGTTATACTGTTTGGTCCTTAAGAAACCCTCCCTGGACCCAGAGGTCCTAGCTAATTATAGACCCATCTCCAATTTGGTTTTCATCTCCAAAATCCTAGAGAGGGTTGTTGCTGACCAGCTCTCTGATTACTTAAATTGCAACAATTTTTTCGGACCTTCCAGTCAGGCTTTAGGGCTAATCATAGCACTGAGACTGCTCTGGTTAGAGTCACTAATGACATTCTGATGGTGTCAGACCAGGGTTTTGTTTCAGTGCTAGTATTGTTAGATCTTTGTGCAGCGTACAATACGGTTGACCACCAGATTTTGTTGAGGAGGCTAGAGAGCTTGCTCGGAATCAGTGGCACTGCCTTAGAATGGTTTTGGTCGTACTTAACTGACTTATATAAGTTTGTTGAGATTAATAATACTCAGTCCCCCTGCACCCTAGTCAGCCTTGGTGTCCCGCAGGGATCAGTGCTAGGTCCAATCTTGTTCACCCTTTATATGCTCCCTCTGGGTGATGTGATCAGAAAACATTCAATTGACTTCCACTGTTTTATTGGTGACACTCAATTATACCTATCAGTGTTCAAGTCTCTTGAACAAGATCATCTACTGCGGCTTAAATCCTATGACATTAAGACCTGGATGACCTGCAACTTTTTGTTACGTTGTTTTTGTTCAGATAAGACTTGTTGGTCCTAGGTCACACCATTTAAGGGACTCTATGTCTGACATAACAGCGTCTGATAATAGTTTAACCACTGCCTCCAACACCTCTGTTAAAAACTTAAGTGTTATTTATGTCCACGGGCTTTATTTCAAATCACACATTTAAAATGTCTCTAAGACTGCCTACTTTCATCTACGTAACATTAGGAAAGTTAGGCAGATACTTTCCCAAGATGCAGCTGAGAAGTTGGTCCATGCCTTTGAAGTAACAAAGGCTGCACTATTGTAATTCCCTATTGGTCGGATGCTCAGCCGGTTCTTTGAGAATTCTGCAGCTTATCCAGAACACAGCAGCTTGTGTTCTGACTAAGACTAGGCAGAGAGATCATATCTCCCCGGTCCTTGTCTCTCTTCATTGGCTCCCGGTTCATTTTAGAATTCAATTTAAAGTCCTTCAGCTTACCTATAAGGCTCTCCATGGGCTGGCACCCTCCTATATAGTGGAGTTGATACAACCCTATCATCCCACTAGAACTCTTCGTTCTCTAGGAGCAGGTCTTCTTGTGGTTCCATGAATTTCTAAATCTAGATTTGGAGCCAAAGCTTTCTGTTATCAGGCCCCTCTACTTTGGAACCAGCTGCCAGTCCTAGTCTGGGAGGCAGATACAGGCTCTACTTTCAAAAGTAGACTTAAGGCTTTTCTTTTTGACTGTGCCCATGGTGGCGTATGGGTCCAGCCGTAGACCCCATGTGGGCTCCATTGCTGACTCGTATCTCTTTCACCCTTCTATACCTTATTCAACTATTGAATAGTTGACGTACGTTCCCTGAGTCTCTATTCTTTCCTTGGAGTCCCATTGCCCTGGGCCTGACACAGGACTTTGCCTGCATATCTTTGGCCCAACTCCCCTAGGACCCTACTGTCTGATCTGGACCCTGGACTTCACCTTATGGAGCCTATGAACTTGATTGGACCATGAATGGACTTTATAGTGCCCTTCTTTTATTTGTAGACTTAAAAGAAATTTTGTTTTTTACTTGCTTCTGTTTAGTTAGCCCACCTGTCCTGGGTGAGGTTCCCCTCTACTGTCGATCACCCTGAGGTTTCTTCCTATTTCTCTGTCTGGGTTTTTGGGATTTGTTTCTCAGCCGGTGTGAGGTTCTGTAAGGGCAGGGGCTATCTCTATATATTCTTTCTTATTCTTGTTTTTATGCAGGCTTATTTGTAAAGTACCTTGAGATAACAGTTGTTATGATCTGGCAGTATAAACAAATAAAAGTTGAAGTTGGTCTAAATCACAAAGTCTGTATTCATATGGAAATAAATTCTACAAATTTAAATTTCTGTACATTTTTCAATAAATATTAAGTTATTCCTGTATTTTCTTCCCAATTTGTGAATGTGGCCCACTGTGAATTTGAGTTTGACACCCCTGCTTGTAGACATTCTCTAATACTGCATGTGGAGAAGTAATTAGCAATTAATTCAGCGCTGCAAATCCTTTAAATTCCTAGAGAGTCAGCTCTCAGAGCAGACTGTAATATTTCACATCAATGTGATTGTGTGATATTTAATAAATAATCCATCTGACAGATGTGGGTCAATTAATGATAACTGTAATTTCCCTCTGATTATCACGCGAATGTCAATGTTCTGTAGTTTGGAGTAACGCTGTACTTTATTACAGTGCATAGTAAATGATGAACGACTCGGTGCCATTCTCTGATAATTAGCCAGTATCGTTGACCTTTATCTCAGCATTCTCATGATGTTTAGCAGAAGTCAAACTTATATGCCACAGCTTTCCGGCGCCGCTTTCTAACCACCACATCTCATGAGCCCCGCGCCAAATGATCTCCCGCTCTTTATCCCTCTTCTACGTTTGTCTGCAAATCCACCTCCCTGGACACCTCCTCGGATGCAGAGGAGAGGCAAACAAAATGGAGAGCGTGTCCCCACGGTGGCCTATAGATGAGGTATTGACATGGCAGCTCTTGCCTGCTTTTACACATGAAAAGAGATTATCACAAGAGGAAGAGCTCTCTCTCTCTCTCTCCTCCTTCTCCTCCCTCTCTCTCTACTGCCAGTGTCCAGGGTCATCTACTGAATGACAGGGAAACTGGAGGGTCGCAGAGAGACCTGCTGATGTTGAACACATGCTCATGCATATGCACACACAAGTGCATCATTCCATATAACAAACACAGACAGCGGAGTGAGCCTGCTGCAGATAATGAAAGAGTTTAATGGAAATATTAGTTGGTTTTATAGTGAGCAATATTTTTTTTTAAATATACTGGCTTTGTTGAGATGGCTTATAATAATGAATGCTCTGGCAGCAGGGTTGGCCTAGTGGTTAAGGAAGCTCAAGTCTTCAGGCTCCACTGAGGTGCTCTGAACATAGCACTGGTCCCACATTTCCCACTGCAGAACGGTTGACAGTATGCAGTGTGCAGTATGTTCTGGGTGACAACTTCTGCCCCAGCCACTTAGTAAAGGGTACCCAGATGAATGAATGAAAAAAAAAACAAGGCCTTGGTTTAAATCGGCAACATGCCTCTCTAGAGCCATATGTGGCTCTTTAGCATACCCCTAGTGGCTCCCTGGAGCTTTTTTTTTTTCAAAAAAGACTGAAAGGGCATAAAAATGGACCAAAAAAAGCTCTAGTTTTTTTTTTTCAAAGGTTTTACCCTTTCTTGATGTTTTTTAAAATACACAATATTTCCATCAAAAATACTATGCTTATTAATAATAGTTTAACTAATTAAATAAATATCAATATTAATAAATGTTAATTTGTTTTACTTTAATATTTGCAGGCTTGGTTTTAACTGCAGGTTAATGGATGCATTTCATTTCCATACTAAGGTCTGACATTACAGAAGGCCTTTAATGCTTGTGCTCAAAGTGCCTAGTTATTTTAATAAGTTATAGAGCTAATATACTGTGAGCCTATGTTGCTTTCATATTAGTTATATTATATATAATGTTTTTGTTCTCCAGACAGGTATGGTTTCTGTTTTTTTGGGGCCAATATGACTCTGAACATTTTGGGTTGCTGACCCCTGATCTAAATGCTTAGAAAATAATGAATGAGTTAGTTTTAACTACATTTTCAACGTCCAAATTTCTTCTTTCTACACTAAAGACCTGGGTGCTGATATGGCCCTCGTCTACCATGGGATTTAATCCTGTGTATGACATTCTTTACAACAGAGGTTTGGGCAGTTGGTGGCCTAGTGGTTAAGAAAAGGGACTTGTCTCTGCAAGGCCCCTGGGTCAAATCCCCCTACTGCCAAGTTACGGCTGAGGTGCCCTGAGCATGGTATCGTGGCCACACACTGTTCCCCTGGCTCAGCTGGCTGCTCCCTGCTCACTACAGTGATGGGTAAAATGTGAAAAACTTGGGATGAACAACAACATCCTTTCCTTTGTTTTGAATGGGGCGTGTTTATTCATTCTACAACACCAGCAGTGCCCATGTGACTCGAAAGCTTTTTTTTTTCATTTTGACTATTACAAATATAGAAGTTAGTACTGCAGACGCATTCATTCACTTCGAGAAAAATTCAGACAGTCAGTGATTGGACAGCCATCACAGTCCAATATCAGTGAAGGGTATCAGAACAGGATAGTGATTCAGTATCAGTATGAATAAATCAACACTTTCCTCTGAATTAATCTCTCTCAAGTTAAAATCCCAATACTGATGAGCTTGGACATTGCCATGGTAACAGGAATTCCTCTGCTTTCCCGAGCGGCTTCACTATCGCCATGTACGGAGTGACAGCGCGATGTGCTGGGTGCACAATGTACACGGTGGATTCACCTGCAGGAAAGTGTTCACAGAACAAACACATAATGCGACAAACATATCAAATCATCAATGCGAGATTAATTATAGCAGAGAATGAGTAACAGGTCAAGTTATTATTTTTACAGCCCACTACTTAACTATACTCCTTCTCTCAGTTCACACACAAAGAAACAGTCCACTTTAAGTCTGCTGCTTTCTTAGTCCTTCCAGTTGGCGGTGGCCAGACGTAGAGTCGGAACAGCCAGAGTTGCAGTGCCAGGGGGAATGGAGCGCCACATGGTACATTCATGGCAGGGCCAGCTAAAGGGGGAGGAGGCATGTGTGGGTGTGTGTCTTGGACTGGGGTGCGGTGGTGGGGATGCATTTGCATCTTAAATTCCACAACATCTGTTCAATAGGCAGCACCATACAGTATATATACCACTCATGCTGGTGTGTTTACAGGCACTCTCTCTAAATGGGGGTTGGTGTGCTCGTTCGTGTGCATGTGTGAGAGCATGTGTGCCTTCTGTGCATACTCAGGCGGTGGAGAGACGAAGGAAATGAGGGTAATAGGGAAGGATGCACGGTATTGAGAGCTAGTTTCAATTTTCATTTTTCCCTACCCTGCCTTGGCTCAGCAGCTTTCGGTGTATGAAATACAGCCCTGGTCAAAAAAGCAGTGAAAAAAAAATCAAATGAGAGCTATTAAATTCCCCTCACATATGGCCATTTTGCTGGAGGCTGATTTATAGCATCTGACGTGAGGATCACAATTTGTTGTTCATCACAACAACTGGGTTACGAGTAATTTCAGCATCATCTTTTCACAATTTTGATGCCTTTGAACTAGCTGCGTACTGGCGTGTGGGGAGTCATCACTCTCTAGCAGAACAGTCCGCAGACAGACAGACTGAGAGACAGACAGAGAGACAGACAGACAGACAGACGGAGAGACACTGAGTGGGAGGGAAGCACAGGGGTAAAGGCTTCTCACCTCATGTCTTCAATGAGAAACTCAAGTCTATGTATGGCTGCGTCTTCACACATACAAAGACACACACTCACATACAGCTATCACCCTCCTCGTCATCCCTGCTGGCACTTTGGGGAAATTTCCCCCCTCCCTCCCTCCCCCATTAATCTGCCTCCACTCCACCCCTCCACCCCACCCATGGCAGCCGACGTCCCTCGCAGCGTGGCGTACCATCTGTTGCCCCCCTCGCCCCTCCCATACGCGCACACCAACCACCCCCTAACACCATCCTACTCTCCTTCTCCCAAAAATCCTCCAATGTCTTCCTCAACCATCCTACACCCCTTCAACACAATGCCTCCGTGGGCAACACCAATCAGAATAGGTTCAGGACTCACATATGTTTTGTAATGCAATTACACATTGTAAAAAAAACAAAAAAAAAAACAACAACAACAAAAAACCCATTGCGATATCCTTTGTTTTACAGCAAAGACCGGTGTGTGCGCATTAAGTTAGGGGCACGTTGCACTGACGTGATGCCACATGCGAACTACAGATGAAGTTGTAGAGCAGCGCAGAACACATAGAGTCTGCTCACTGCTTTCATGAATGTTTAATCTAATAGGGATGAAGCCCATGAAACCCCCTCCATCACCTCCAGGCTAAATGTGAAGCCATGCCAAAAGTCTAATTAAATGTTTTTTAAACCTTTTCCCTGGGAGAGGACACAAAGTGTAGGAGAGGTGATGTACGGCGCAGAGATATGTGGTGTTTCTCCAATGACACATTGAAATCCTTCAAAATGTCTACAAAACGTGATGACACTATGTGAAAAATTGTGCTGTACCATCCTATTTACCACATTTTTCAAGAGCTGTTATTATATGTAATATTGTGCAATTAAAAAAGATGCTTAGAAACAAGTATCAACTTTTGCAAAAAACATTAAATATCCAGTATGGAGACTAGATTAGCTATTAGTTTTGAACTCTTGTTACTTATGTTAAAATGATTTCCCATGCAGTCTTGACATCCAGAGCCAGAAAAAAAACACAGAAGACAGAATATGCTGGCAAACAGGCTGCGGGTCATTCCAGTTGAACTCAACTGATTAAGCGACAAATTAAAATTTATACGCCACGTTTGCCAAATGGAGAAGTGACTCTTGACTTCACCAGTGACCAGTGGTTCCCGTTTCAAACACGTGCTCCGAGAGGACGGGTGGGAGTAGACAGACACTAGACAGACCCTTTTTATCTGACATCGGTGGGCCTGCATTGTCTACAGAGGTTTGGTCTTGATAGTTAAACGGTACAACTATTAAAACTGATGTGATGAAACAGCAGGTGTGTTTTAAAGGTAAATCAAATGCCACTAAACACAGAGATCTGTGTGTGTGAAGCTCACATAATAATTTTGACTTTAATATAATGATTATTAAGAGAGAAACACTAAAATTGTAATTATGCAGTAAATACTTGGATAAGTGAGGAGAGTTGGCAACTGGTAATATTAGTCTAAATATACCAGTAGTCGTCCTGATGCCCTAAGCTGAACTGTGTGTGTGTGTGTGTGTGTGTGTGTGTGTGTGTGTGTGTGTGTCTGTGGGAGGGAGGGAGGGGCAGAGAGAGGATGGAGGACGACAGAATGTGTCTGAACCAGGAAAAGATTGATTGACGGTGATAGGCCACTGCTGTTTGTCCATTCATCTCAGGTATACACGGAAGATCTTAACAGTGACAGCTCATCCATCAGACACTGGGATACTACCAAACTTCCTGGACCAAAACCAAGTGCCCACCTCTCTTCTCTTCTCTTCTCTTCTCTTCTCTTCTCTTCTCTTCTCTTCTCTTCTCTTCTCTTCTCTTCTCTTCTCATTGGTTTCTTCTGTTTTCTTCTCTTCTCTTGGCTTATTTTCCATCTCTTCTTTCCTCCTTGTCCTCATCTCTGCACTCTCTCCTCTCCTCTTTTCTCTTTCCTCTTCTCGGCCTTGCTCTAGCGTCCTCATCTCTTCTGTCATTTTGTTTCCTCACTTCTCCTTTTCCACATCTCCGTCCCTGTCCTCCCTTTTCCTTTCCATCATCTTCCACTCTCATTTCCTATCCTTCGCTGTTCCTACAGGTGGCCGTTCATTTTATTTGTGTTTCTGTGAGACACTGAGAAACACAAACAAAATGTTCGAAGCCAGGAGCTGCGAGAGTGACGAATAAAGAGTGGAGGACAATGATGGTGTGTAAGGAACCTCTATTGGCATGTGAGAAGGCGACAGAAAGGTAAGTGACACAACAGCTGTCGACCTAATTCCTTCTTAACGCAGTGATTGTGCTCTGATTAAGAAAGCGATCTGGCCTTTAATTTCCTCCTGACACCAGCTAATGCGCTGTATCTCAATCGCCTTCCTGTCTCGCCTTTCCTCTCTCCTGTGGCAATGGTCACAGGGAAATGTTTAAAACCTCAAGCTTTCATATATAGGTAATATAATATAAATGGTGCAATTTCAAACAAGCAATTAAAGAGCACACTTATTTAATTATCTAGCCATATGTCTAACATTCACGATGACGATGACTTAATGTTCCTGAAAATAAAAACATGGGAGTTCTAATGGAGAACATAATCCAAATGATACAAAATGAGGTGTAAAACGAACATTGTGAATCCCCCCGATTATTTGCACAAATTTCAGTAAAATCATTTAACACTAAGCATTTTCACAGTTTAAAGGCTACGGTATAACACCCTCCCACCCATTATTATCCACACTGAAGAGAACAGTAGCATGAAAAGCTATTATTACAAATAAAGTTTCTACTTCCAAATTGGTAATGTCCCATCAGTCTATCACAGCGGCCTAACCACACTCACATTCACACATAGGGTCACTTCAGAGCAGTGGTGTCAAACCCAAATCCAAGATTTGGATTTTGGCCTCAAATCCAAGGCCAAAATTAAAAAAAAGGAACCAAGTCTCAGGTCAGACGTAATAGCTTTTGAAAAATGTACCATCAGTTGTCATATTATCTCTCCTCTCCAGATATGTGATGTAGAATTATTCATATGGAAACAATCTTCTGTAAAATAGAGATTCCACTGAAGGCCTTTCTAGTTCCGTATTATGTATCACAGGTCAAGAACAAAATAAAACGCTTAATGAACACCGCCATTACTACAAATTGTATTAGATTGATAAAGTTCTATCTGTCTGTCTATGGTTTATAGGGCCTACATAGTGCAGGCCAACTTTAGTACACGTTTGATATGATATCACCGGACAAATAACACACTGAAGGCCAGATTTGGCCTCTGGGCCTAAGTTTGTCACCTGGACTTGAAAGTGTCTTCTTCTTTTCCTTTCGGCTTATCCCAATTTTCAGTGGTTTCCATCTCACCCTGTCCTCCACATCCTCAACTCCAACTCCAACCACCTCCATGTCCTCCCTCACTGCATCCATAAATCTCCTCTTTGGCCTTCCTCTTCGTCTCTTACCTGGCAGCTCCATGTCTAGTATTCTTCTCCCAATATAATCACTGTCCCCCCTCTGCACATGTCCAAACCATCCTAAATCTGGCTTCTCTAGCTTTTTCTCCAAACCTTCCTGTCTGTGTTGTCCCCCTGATCACCTCATTCCTGATCCTGTCCATCCTTGTCACCTCCAAAGAGAATCTCAGCATCTTTAACTCCTCCACCTCCAGCTCTCCCTCTTGTCTTCTACCTATTCCTAGTGTCTCTACTCCATACATCATGGCTGGTCTTGAAAGGGTCTGATC
>JAFBJS010001492.1:244099-278305 GCA_016785265.1 Paraplagusia blochii
CTTCTACCTATTCCTAGTGTCTCTACTCCATACATCATGGCTGGTCTCGAAAGGGTCTGATCTCCCTAATCATCAGTGAACATGTTTTTTGATCGTGGAAATTTACCAATGTATCATCATCCACAAAGGCTTGGGTCGAGCATGTCCAGAATTTTTTTTTTTCTTTTCGAAAGTTCCATGAGATGATAGGGTTCTATACATTTTTGCCCTCTGGTACTGATCACTGATATGATGAAGTCTCAAAACAGAAGGGTTGAGCCACTGTCTCTGCACCCTGCCAAGCCCCAACCCTCTAATGGATTCTCCTCATGTAGCTGTATAATGTGATTATATAATTTATCTACTAATTAAAGATGATATTTTTAACTATTTTTTGCCTGGTGTTGTCGTCAATAAAACCAACTTGCACTATTAGGTGAGCTGCAAAACTATTCACCCAATGGCCAGACACGTTTGCTTTTGAGGTAATTGTTAGTATAAATGTATCTTTTTCCGTGGGAAGTAAAAACTTCCAAAATGTACCCCTCTTTATATTAAAAATTAGCAAACCTTTGAAAAGACTACAGAAAAAATGGAAAGGAAATCTGTCCTTTTTTTATACATACAAAAAAGTGTCAAGGTTACTCTTCATCACAATCTGATAAAGTCGAGCTTAAAGAAATAAAGTGCAAAAAACACAACAAATAGAAAGAGCAAGGGGGGGAGAGAGCAGACGCAGCCGAGTGATGATAATAAAGGGAAAGTGGAGAAAGATAATAAAACTTATGTTTATGGAGCAATAAAAGAAAAGAAGAATCACACACTTGTCTGTGAAGATCATAAATAACATTGTTTTGCTTGACAAGTACTTCAAACTCTTGGTGGAATAAAGTCCTTATGTTTGCAGGCAATAGATTTATGACACGACAAGCTCCTTTATGATAAATACTGGGAGGGTGAGTTCACCACGAATGCACGCACATGCCATTCGGACCACGGTGTGGAGTGCAAGTGATGGAGGTGGCGTTGCTAGGAGCACCAGGTTGTGTGCAGACTTTAGTAACAGAGCAGAGACAGCAGCAGCAGCAGTGGCAGCAGGCTGGCAGTGGAGAAGAAAGGAGTGGAGCAATGCCAAGAAGATTCCCCCAGAGAGGGTGTAGAAAGGAGAGAAGGAGACAGACTGAGATGGAGAGAAACATGAAGGGGGCACGCTGACACGGTAGTGTTTGCTGCCAGTGCATACAAGAACAATTCAACGACATATACACCTCACGGGTTTTTTTTTTTTTTTGTGGTTATTTCAGCTTTGAAGGGAGATGGATATTACAGCATGGGGCAAAAAGAATGGTGATGATGGAACAGCAGGAGGGCAATGATGGCTACAAGGGTGACTGGAGGGATGAGACAGAGACGGAAGGAGATTGAGACAATCTGTAGGGGCTCATGTTTGCTGCCCCTTCTAATACATCCCATCTATTAGGTAAACAGTTTGCCTGTGTCCGTCCAGCCTAGGTCACTTCCTCACCTATGCGTGTCACCCCGCTGCGCCTCTCTCCTGCTGTCTCCTCCTCCACTTCACTCTTCTCCTGTACTCCTCCTTCCCTTGTTTTGTCTTTAGACAGGGAGTCGTGTGAACAGGCTATGCAAATGAGATGGTTATTACCCCACTGCTCATCAAGCCGCGCAGAAGAGACATTAATAGGCTGATGAATATGCATGTGAATTTGTTAATTAAGTTAATTATTCTGCTGAAAATGCATTTGTCTTCCAAGGACATCTTCCCCAGGATTTCAACCTGCTCCACTCATTAGTCATGCGATATTTCATACACACAGTGTGGATAGAGAGAAAGGAAGAGAGGAAAAGGGAGAGACAGAGGGAGAGAGAGAGAGAACGAGTGTGCGTATGGGAGGGCTGGAGTGAGAGAGGGAGAAAAGGAGAGGCAGACAGTAGGAGGGATAATAAAGGGGAGAGGAGACAATGCTGTTTTTGGAAAGCGGGTGTCATGAACAGTTGGGGTTGTAAAAGTATGGGGTAAAAATAATGCAGCTTAATGTCACAGTGCTCACAATGGGATGCAAGGCAATAACAGCAAACCCCATCCTGTTTTCCAGATATGCAACATTATCCCAACTCCCCGCCCCCCCAAACCAAAAAAAAGTCTGGGCAGGAGTCGATACTTTTGGAGTTTTTAGCATCTTTTCGCGGTTGCTTCTACCTCGCTGGTTACTTCTCCCTAATTGCTTATTAAAACCCTCTTAAATGAACTTTTTGTGCCAACTTTCCAACACATTAATTAATTGTTGTAGCCAATTAAGTGCCGTTGTGCAAATGAGCCTCATCACAAATGGTCCTATAGGGCCGACCCCTCCTTCTCCCCTCTCCCTCTGTCTCTCGCTCTTCCCTCTTTCCACCACCCTCCCAGCAAGTCTTCCCAGCTGCCCTCGCACTTCAAGGCACTAAGAGCCAGAGAAGCAGAAACTGTGTCCTGATAACGCTTCACCATTTTCTTGACATTTTCTGCCTCCAAGCTAAGTGATCTTAAACTTGTAAGTGTGAAAAACAAAAGGCTCAGTTGATTTCCTTTTGTGTGGCACAGTTGTAAATGAGGCAGTTCAATCGACTGTGTAAGGAACCCTTACGTGGGATCAATTGTCTGCCTTTATGTGTTTAGTCTTTTCCCGCAGCTCTGTTGTGCTACACCCAAAAATAATAAAAAAAAAAATATATATATATATATACATATATATATATATTTTGACAATGCATAAAAGCTTTTCAGTCTGTGGGTTTTTTTTAGTCATTTAGACTAAAACTAAAATGAGGATTAAGGGTGTAACGTAAAAAAAAAAGAGTGGGAAAAGAGTCGGAAAGACAAAGGCATTTTGTTATTGAACACATACAACTGGTATGCTTTTAGGTGAATCAGTGGGCCAGTGGTTCTCAAATTAAGGTGCCAGCCCCGACCAGAGGACAGATTTGTACCATGAGAATACAGCAGTACTTTTGAATATGATACAGTGTTTAAAGTTCAGTACATTTTTGGAACAATAGCTGTGCATATCCTAAAATGTGGGCAGGAAGATGACATCACTATTTCCAAAAAAATACCACAGCAGATAGATAGAACAGCTGCTTTAAATACATCTATGAAAGCAAACTTGAACTTACAGTTTATATCCCTTTGCCATTAATAGTGAATAAAAACAATAGGAACATTTGATGTTCATAAGCTAAATTAGCTAGAAATGAGACAGTGATCTTGAAAACTCCAACTCCTTTTAAGTACTTGGGTCAAACTGCAAAGATATGTTCCTTTACTTAAGAAAATAAGTTATAATAAGGTTGTTTGCCAATGTACGTTTTGTAATGCAAATAAATCCCATTCATTACAGATATGATATTTTAAGAGTTTTATTGTAAGCAACTGGACTTCTTGTTACCCAACTGAGGGTCTTCAGTTGAAGATGAGGTTCTAACCCAACTTTAGAACCTCAATAGTCCACGGGGAATTATAATTGTACCTTTCAATGTGACATGCTAACTGCTCATGACCCTTAGAAGCAGTCACCTGTCTCTACGGAGGTGTAACCACAGATAGAGATAGAGGATCCATCCATTTTCAACCGCTTACCTCTCATCAGGTCGCTGTGGCAGCAGTCTCCATGACTGCCACCCAAATCACATTGCACTACACCATACCTTCTTGTGGGCGGTGAACCCACTAGAAGCCAACTGCCCTACCAGGAATTCAAACTTGTGCAGGAGGTGATTCCTGGAGTTTTACATTAATGACAAATACGTTGACTTTAGGCCAAAGTGAAGGTGTAGAGTGTATAGAACTTTATTAATCCCTCAAAATTACCCATTGAAGTTAAGGCACTTATTGACTCTTCACAGCTTGACAAGTGAACCCTTTATATTTTTAGTGGTGAATGGAGGGTCTGGAGAAATTTAACTAGTAGAAGATTCTCAGTCATTCAGGCCATGGTCAAAGTTGAAGAGTTCAGTCAGGCAACAGGCCTTTTTTTTCTTCTTGAAAATGTTTCACCTGTTGAAGCTTCTTCAGTTCTAATTGCCAGTCTACAGCAGTTTACCCCAACCTTTTTTTGTGCCACGGACCAGTTAAATGCCGGTCATGGACACAACAAGGATTTCTCAAGTGCCCACAGCCTATAATTTTCTGCTACCAGACTGGTATAAGAAGTTAAAATCTTGTATCAATGACTCTGCGTCATTTTGAGTTTATTGTTGTTGTCTTCACTGAGAAAATATTTCCTAATCAAATATAAATGCATTATTGATGATGGAATCCTAGCCATTCTATTGTTCAGTTCTTTTGTTGATATGGTTATGGATCTGCCCACTTGATCCATACCCATACCACAGTATGGGTATGGATCAAGTGGAAGTAATAGCCAGATGAGGCTAAAAGGAAACATTATTTCTCCGCTGCCTGGCACCAATTCACCCACGGATCGATACCTGTCCCTGGCCCAGTGGTTGAGAACCACTGGTCTAAAGTAAGCTTGGAGTAGTTACCTGTACTGCCAATGATTAACCTCATAACTTCTAGAGTTTCCCATATAAGCCCAGAAATCATATATTTCCGACATAAGCCAGAAAGTAATGCAGTAAATGTCTTCTAACCTCTAAGTAGAAGTCCAGATACATACAACTACACTCCTGTATATCTTACCAACTTTCTTAAGTAGTACATTCAAATTTGAACACATCAGGTAACACATTTCGAAGGAAACAATTCTGCCGAGTCACAATGGCCGACACTGCCGTCAGTGAAGCTTTCTATTGTGGAAGAAAACAAAGGCATTTTTATTGTCTCAGCTGCAATATTTGTCTGCGTGTTAACAACACGTTGTCACGCCTCTTTCATCACAGTGGCTGAACTTTCTTTTCTTCTGCTTCATGCCTGCATGACTCTGCCCACTCTCCTGCCATTCGGACATGGCACTGATACACCCACCAGCAGGATTAGGGAGGGTTTAGCCACTGTGCCAGCCTCACTCCCTGTGCCACCTCTTCCATCGGCACAGAGGGGGGTCCCGCTTGGCATGGCAAGGTGAACTAGCCTCTGATTGATGGGCATGGTTTCAGCCCGCTACTGCGCTCCCCAAGGCCTGTGCCTCCCTTTCCTTTCTCCTAATGCTGTCTTGGCAGTAATGCCCACATCCTCTTCCATGCCAGCCAGCCAGCTAAAGCTCCTGGTGGGCACATCAATTACATCGCGGCACCTCCCCTCTTTTCTCATGTCTAACTGAGGGTCTGCCCACTGTCTCAGACGACACCAATCTGGTCTCTCTCAATCTTTGCCACTGCTATCTGTAGTGATCTGAAATGAGAGCATTTGTGTGTACGCGTTAGTCTTATGAACATGTGCACCAACATGGTGTATTTTCTGTTGTTTTGCAGATACACAAATGCCCATAAATTCATGCATACTCTGGAGCATTTCTCTCCAGAGCAGGTCATAATGGTTGGTGTGAAAATCCTCCCAAGAGAGCAACTCATTGCTACAGGCTCAGCTGTTCGATAGGCTCAGGTGTGTGTGCGTGTGTGTGTTCGTGTTTGTGAATGTGCATGTGTGTATGTGTGTGTTGGTGGGTGGGTGGGCTTACATCTCTCTGTTTGTATCCGGCTGTGGGAACCAGTTTTGTTCTCTTATGGGTGCATTTTGCAGATCCACGTTGATTTTGGTGAGATGTAAAGTTTTCAGTTTGAGTCTTTTGGTTATGATTGTGAGATGTTCATTCGTGTTAGGTTGGTTAAGATAGCTTTGTGAAAAAAGCTGACAAATGTATATGTGTGTGTCTGTGTTTAATATGGACATCCACATTAAATTAGCTTATGCATACTTATCTCCTCAGTCAGTGCATAGACGTTTAAGTAGTGTGCTGTAGGTAAACACTATGACTACTCAGATGCTATTTTTTGTTCAAGCAGATTGAGCTACATGTCTGTATGAAATCTGCTCTATAAATAAAATAAAAAAAAAATGAAAAAAATAAATGAGTTTGGTGTTGATGTGGAGATGCGATGCTTTGTTCAACTTTTCTGTGAAAGGAGCTTCTCTTCTCTGGAGAGAGGGAATTATTTCCAGTCATCATGCGCCATCTAGCGTTTCGCAGTGAAATTGGCAGTAAAAATAAACATATTTAAGGTCAGAATCAGAATCAGAATGCCTTATTGTCATTGTACCAACAATATAACGAAATTGTTGCCGTTCCAAAGCAGTGCAGAAGAGCAAAGAAACAATGTCACGGCGTGGACATAATAAAAATAACAACAGGATAAGTAGCATAGAGCTAGGTCTAAAATATATAGATATATACATACAAAAATATTAAAAAATGAATTCCTGTTCTGGTAAAAAAAAAAAATAGGTATGTACATGTGTATATAAAAAGGATGTATAATAAACAGTTCAAGTAAGCATGTGTGGCTATCTGTGCATATGGGAGTTAAGAATGGTTACAGCCTTTGGAAAGAAGCAGTTCTTGAGTCTATTTGTTCTTGCTTTGATACACCTGTATCTCCTGCCAGAGAGCGGCAGGTCAAACAAGGTATTGAAAGGGGAAGACATTTTGTTAATACTGGAAATAAACTATGCCTTGTGAGTTACATTATAAACTCAGAGAGACAGAAGTGTGAACTGCATTGGGTATCTACATGGGTGGCGTTTATAAATAATTTACGAGATTAGACTTCGTTTACACACAAAACCGGGGGCCTTCAAAATAAGACGTGCATGTTTAAGTAAGTTTGGTTAGTGTAAATACAATGTAAATCTGTCTTCTAAATATTACACGTTATCATACGTACTCTTTTGCTGAATCTCTATGTGTCCTGGTGTAGAACTCCTTGGAGAGGGGACCACAGGCTACACTACGGAAGCTCGGGAGGTCATGTTAGAATCTAGAGGTGGAGGACAATGGCGGCGATTTCGGGTGTCTCCATGCAGAGCGGTAGCCCTGCAAGAGAACTCTCAGTCTCACTTCAGTCGGGAGGGAACCAGACTCATGGGGAGCGGCCCAAACCCGAAGAGGTCACAGGTAGAAAATACTACTTGTTTTGTCCATTTGGTTTTGTTTTTAAACAATGTTGTTGTGACGGTGATCGGAACAGCTGGCAAGCGCGATGGCTAAAGGCTAACCCTCAAACACTCACAAACTATAGCATTTTCAAAGAAAACTGACGTGATAAGACTTAATAAAGTTCTTTTCTGTATTAGGCAACAATAACCAGAAGTCACTCTTAAAACATGTTGGTTCCTAGTGTTGTTTTATGGGTAAATAAAGGCTAATTCTGTATGGTAAGCAAATGGCTAGCGTTAGCACCCCGCTAATATCCACCAATTTTGTTTATATTTCGTATAAATATTTCTGTCAGACATTGTTTTTCTGCGCGATACTGAGTCTACATGACTTGTTTTAACAACCTTGACTTAAACTGACATGGAGCAGGTCGTATCGACATAGTCGCTGTTCACCTACTGACAACAACAGCCTGATGTCAAACATATTTTTTTAGTTCTGCCATTGTAAGCTTCTTCCCGTTTATTGTAGATAATTGACAAATAATTTTGTAATGTTCGACAAAATGTGGCTTTATTTACTCACAGAACAACTCAGTTGTGCAGAGTCCAGGAACTTGGCTTCTTGTGAGGTTGTATTTCCAAACATGGTTGTAAGAAAATTCGATTTTCAAATCAAAGGAGAAACATTATCCAAAGGCTCGAAAATTAAATAAGAAATTCCTTTAATGCAATGAATTTGAATATGTACTATCCATTGAGCAACCTCTAATAATAACAGGAAGCAAGTGTTCCACATCCATTATACAGACCATATATAAAAATTTTCATTCTACATTGTTTTGAATTAAAAGAACCTCCTTTTAGCGTTGCAAAGAAAATAAAAGTGTCTTTAGCATTATTATTGTTGTGACTCTTATTATTATCATTGCTGTGTTATCATGCTATTATTATATGAAACAAATGTAAAAGTACATGTAATTTTAAAAGAACATTTTAAATTGTGTTCTGTTGTTTATGTAAATGTATTGATTCACTCTTTTTAAAGCATAAAAAGAACATGCAAAGTCTGAAATGTACTGTTTCTGGTAATAAATAGTCAGATGGTTGTTGAAATCGAAGATGTTTTCAAATAATTTTTACCATGTACAAATGTTTTTTTATCATAGAAGTAGAGAAGCAAAGTCGAATGGCTGCTCTGCTTGAGAGGCTTCATGCAAAACACAATGCTGCACGGCCGTGGCAGGAAACCTGCAAAGTTGTGCGTCAGGCCATGGTGAGAATGAGACAAAAGCCTCAGACAATAATCTTGTCCTATCAGTAACTTTGTATTAGGGGAACAGATTTCTGGGCTCTTTATAATGGTCAGACACAAATTGTTTTATTGTTTAAAATTGTTTTATTATTCAGTTGGATTCCATTTACAGAAAAAAGTCATCCATCCTCTTTGCCGTGTTTTATTACCTTTGTAATGTACCTTAGTCGTGCTTTCTTTCCATCGTGTTGTACTGTCATAACTCACCAACATCTTTGACTCACGTCACATGAACTATGAATCTGTGCATTGACACAGTGAACCAACCAACTGGTTGAACAGGATAGAAAAGAACCGCAGCGTTGGCATGTTTTCAAAGGGAAATGAGTATTTGAATAAACTTTGGGGCTGGTATTTGTTAATCCATGGAGAGATATTACTACTAAAAGTCCAAACAGCATCAGATCCTTTGCAATAAGGACATGTACAATGTCTTTAATGCAGCTCTGTTGGCCACCTTACACATTGTCATCACACAGCATTCGTATTCAAAAGAAAAACTATCGTATTCTAAGCAATTAATCACTGTTTTGCACAAACTGTTTTACTATTAATAACTTGCCTGAGCC
This sequence comes from Paraplagusia blochii, assembly GCA_016785265.1. Classification (NCBI taxonomy): domain Eukaryota; kingdom Metazoa; phylum Chordata; class Actinopteri; order Pleuronectiformes; family Cynoglossidae; genus Paraplagusia; species Paraplagusia blochii. Next base: position 253,014 of record JAFBJS010001492.1, read on the forward strand.
ACTACGGAACTATGGAAGTGACATTTTAATGTCTGACCTTTCCTGCTGACTAAAAAGTAAAACACAAACTTGTTGATGAAGCACTTTAGTGTTCATCAAGCCCTTAGTTTTACTTTCTTTTTTTTTGCCTTCAATGCCACAGGAGAAAAGAGGTGCAATGAACACTGCAGGTCACCAGCTCCTGCTCAACTGTCTGGAGACCCTGCAGAGAGCATTGAAAGGTGAGTCTGGCAACTTAGAGGACAAAATCCTGAAGGGGAGCAAGGAAGTGATTTATCTTTACATGGAGTTTTACAACCAAGGTGTTTAGGCTTAGGTGTCAGGGCTTTGCTGTTTATAGTTAAACATGGGAAATTGATTTGACTTGAACCACAGAGGGCAATATGTTTTGATGTTGCTGTGCAGTAGCTACATACACACAGTTATGTTATTGTTTTGCTGTTTTAGTTTATATGTGTATTTTAGTGAGATATCAAACTGATGTTGTCACACTGTTCTTTCTCTGCTGTTTTTTGCAGTTTCATCACTGCCTTCCATGACAGACCGCCTTGAATCAATTGCCCGTCAAAACCTGTATGATCTTCTTTCTCTCTATCACTCTGTCACATACTCTTTGTATCATAATCTGTTATCTGTCTGTCTGACTGGTTTGAATATTGTTCAAACCAATTTGGAGGACCTTATGAATACAAAAGATGTTCTGTAAAATATAGTATATAGTATTCCACTGTGCATGTTTAAGACTAGAAGAGGAAATTCCTCTTTTTTTCTGGTGTCTTCCATAACAATTTATTATTTGTGTCTTATTTTTGCAGGCTTCTGTCTCATGTCAGCCCGTCGGGGACTGAGTGCTTCCTCACATCAGACATGTTTTATGTAGAAGTGCAATTAGACCCTACCGGCCAGCTAGTCGACGTCAAGGTGGCTCATCAGAGAGAGAACCCCACGGTGAGTTCACTTTACTGTCCATGTTTACCGTCCTATAGAAAAGTTTGGTAAATTTTCAATATTTTCAATATTTCAAAAGTGACAATCATTGAGCGTATAAATCAGCAACTCTATTGTGATTTATCAAAAAAACTGAACACAGTAATAACTCAGAAATGAAACTATTATTTATAGAGCACATTTCATACACAAAGCAAACGCAATGTGTTTTGCAAAGTTATTTGCAATGTTTACAACCCCATCTCCTCTCAGATCCTCATATCACCTTAGGAACAACTTTTATGAAAAATCCCTATCAGGAAGGGAAACAAGGGTAGAAACCTCAGGGTGAAAGATAGGAGGGGATTCTCACAGACGCACAGTTGTGAAAACAATACACATATACAGTTTTTATTACATTTAAAGTTACAAAATAAAAAGAAAGGTCCAACAAAGCCGGGCACTGAGAAAACCATCAAGGAATGTTTAGTTGGTGAGGGATCCGCCCCAGGACTCCTTGCCATCAGCACCCACAGGGGGACTGCCCCAAGGTCCAGCATAACTTGCCCAGGCCATGCTGGGCAGTTGCCAGTCAGGACACCCTTCCACCCCCCAGAAAAGAAAGAATATTAAGCATCTGGTTCTAGAACTACCAATAAGTTTTAGATTCTGGATGTAAAATCAAATTAACTGGTAGCACAAGTGGTAGCACTAATGTGAGTTTTTGAAATGAGAATTTTTATACTAATGTATTTTGCCCTTATTGTTGTTACAGAGCTGCCATGAATTGATACAGCACCTAAGGTTTGTTGAAAATACATTTCTTAAGCGTTTAATACACATGAGATATTGTTAACATGAAACATGAAATGTTGTATCTAAAACACTGTTGTATCTGCTTGTCATGTTAGAGAGAAGAACTTTGAGGAGTTCTCCAAACACCTGAAGGGACTGGTTGAACTGTACAAGCTCCCTGGCGATGAGTAAGTGAACCTAAAGATGGATAGAGTAAAAAAAAAAAAACTCAGCTTCAACTGATTAAAACTATGTTCTTTGTTCTTCCCATGCAGTAAGATGAAAACTAAGATGTACATAGCACTGCAGTCTTTGGAGCTTGATCTCACCAAGATGATGCATATGTTCAGGTAATATCACAAAGTCAAAGTATGTATGTGTGTATAAATGTATTCGCGTAAACCAAACAATATGCTTATCAATAACAAATGTATAGCTATAGTTTTTAAGCCTCACAGCATGAAGCGAATGAAACAAATGCATGATCAACGTGGAGTTCAAATGTTCTATTTCCAATGATTATAAGTAAATTTGCTGATTTCATAGGTTGGCAACCAATGCAAATACAGTGGAGACTATTCTTCATGGCAGCGTGGGCTTGTTGACACCAAGAAGCGGTGGCAATCTTGTTTCTCTTCAATGCTACGTGTCCCCTTATGACATATTTGAAGAGGGAGCGCAGCTTAACTTAACAGACAACGGTTAGTAGAGGGGGGAAAAGAAACAACACAAACAATAACCCTTTGAATGCAAAAAAAATAATTTGGTTTTAATTGTCTTCATTTTTTTTTCTCTAGTTCCTCGATCTTTAGGCATCAGCGTGTCGGTCACCATTGAGGGAACAGCCGCTGTCTACAAGCTCCCCATTGCTCCACTCATTACAGGATCTCACCCTGTAGACAACAAAGGGTAAAAGTCTAATATTAGGGCTCACAGTGTTTGTCTGTCCATTGTTAGACAACCTATGGTTTAAAAAAATATTTTCTCATTTAAGGACCCCTTCATTTTCCACTGTGACCAACTCCAACTGTGTGGATCTCCCTGCTTGTTTCTTTCTGAAGCTGAACCGACCCATGCCCTTTTCACTCCTATTTATTCAAAGAATGGGCTATGCCTCTGGTGAGTCATTTTTTGAAATCAACTTGGTGGTTTGTTTTTGTCATTGTTCTTGGTTCTTACGTGTATGTTTCTCTTTGTCCTAGCAATCCCAGTTTTTGAGACCCCACCAAACCTTTCACCTCTTTACCAGTTAATTGTCCAGAGCCAGTTTCAACTCCTGGAAGAGAGCAGCTCTGCACCTCAACCGTCCCACAATATGCACTTCTATTCTGTGAGTATTTTACTGTTCTTCTATTTTTGCCCAAGCCATAAATTCCTTAGCTTATCTTTAAAATATTTAAATATTAAGATCAGGATAAATATCAAGAAAAAGACGTGCATGGTTTTTTATTTTATTTTATTTTTATGTGGAAAAGATGGATAGATAGAACTTTATTAATCCCTCAGGTTATTCTTGGGAAATTATGGAGAAAAAGTAAGTAAATGATGTATGTTCTTTATTCAGGTGCTCCCTGATCAGCAACACTGTTACTTTCTGAATGGCGATGCCCCAGTTCAGGATGGACATTCTCTCCAGGGGGCACTGGTTTCTAAGATCCCGTTTCGCCATCCGGCGCAAGTGCCACATTTATTAGATATAATTCGACATCAGGCTGCCTATAACACATTGATAGGCAGCTGTGTTAAACAGACTTCCATCAAGGAAGGTATGGATCAGGCCTTTGTTTGTTTATCTTTGTCTTGTATTAAAAGTGATGTGTTGTTCATGTTTGTCTGTTTTTTCTCTCCTTCAGACAGCGCTGGTCTGCTGCAGTTTGAAGTATGTCCTCTCACTGATTCAAGTTTCAGTGTTTCTTTCCAGCATCCTGTCAATGAATCACTGGTCTGTGGTAAGTTTGCATGTTATTTTGGAATTCATACAACTACCGCATCTTTGATGTAAGGATGTATTCACCTTATTTTCTGTTTGGCTCCTAGTTGTGATGGAGGTGATTGACTCCAGACAAGTGTCCTGCCGGCTGTATAAAGGTTCATCTGATGCTTTAATATGTACTGATGACTTTATCACTAAAGTTGTTCAGAGGTAAGTTGTTGAGAGGTTATTTATTCAGATCATTTTTAATGGAATGAGTAAGAGTAATAAATATTTTTTGCCCTTTTTAGATGCATGTCCATTCCGGTGACCATGCGGGCTATTCGGAGGAAAGCAGAGACCATCCAGGCTGACACTCCAGCACTATCACTAATTGCTCAAACTGTGGCGACAATGGTGAAGAATAATCTTCCACCATCCGGTAGCCCCATGTACAACATGGCAGTAGGTGACATAGCAAATCCACTGGAAATGCCTGGACTCACAGAAGGCAACACTCCAACTGGAGGACCTCCTGGTGGGCCCAATTTTCCAAATCCAATGATGCTCTTTGGGAAGTCCCAAACAGAGAGACAAGTCCAAGGAGGAGATTGCCCTAACCAAGGTGGAGTGGCTGGACAACATCAACAGCCACATCAGCAACAGCAGCAAGGCCAAGTCCATTCAGATGAATACAGCAAAGTTGTCCAGAATCCCATATTAACAAGTCTTTTACAAATCACTGGAAATGTGGGTTCGAGTCCTAGCTCTCAAAATGCTGCACCACCACATCAGACTCCACCTCCAACTTCCTCTCCTGCCAGCAACACAAAGAACCATCCAATGTTGATGAACTTGTTAAAAGATAACCCCCCTCAAGATTTTGCCGCACTGTACGGATCCAGTCCATTAGAGAGGCCGAACTCTGGTTCTCCTCGGACGGAGGTCATGGGAGCAGCCTGTCCTGGCGGAAACACAAAGGCAAAGAAAAAGCGGCAACGGCCAACAGAGAAGAGTGCCATGTTGCCTGGAAGTGCTCCAGGAATGGGTATGAAACCACAGCAAGGATCCTCCCTTCAACAACACCACCAACACCACGCAGCCACACATGAAGATGATTTCCATCGTGAGCTTCTTTCTATGGATGTAGATGCATCTCAAAATTCCATCTTTGATGTTAACCTGCCCGGCGATGGTTTAGACACACCTCACAGTATTACCCCAGCACCAAGCCAATGTGGAACACCACCATCTGGCCCCGGCATGCCTTATTCACAGTCTCATATTCAATCTCAGCAACAGCAACAGCAACCACCTGGGACGGCACCACCTCGAATGTCCCGACTGTCAAGTTCTGACAGCATTGGACCCGATATCACAGACATTCTTTCGGATTTACCAGAACAGACAGGCAAGCCTAGCAGTGGCAACCATGGACAGCACCCAGTGGTTAGTGGTGGAGAAGATGGAGGCCCACTTGGCACTCCCATCCGTGACTCCTCCAGTTCAGGTCAAGGCAGTGCAGTTTTTGCAGACATTTTCAGTGCCAACAGCAACGAAAATCCTTTTACCGATGCAGCTGACTTGATAGCTGAGGCTGCCGCAACTGCAGCCACTCCCAACAGCGATTCCTCTTCCACCAACTTCTTCCCCGATGCCGCTGATTTTAATGATGACCTTCTCACCTCCGGCCATGGCTTCTCCCAGAGTTACTTTGACGACAGTTCCCCCAGTGCCGATGGAGACATAGACCTTGTCAAAGGATTTGGGGGAGGGAGCCAGCAGAATACTCCATCGGGAACACCTCAGAATCCGACTCCACATGGACAAAGCACCCCAGAGCCTACACTAAAGGACCCTTTTGATATAGGAATTTCCTTTGTAGGGAACAGTGGTGGTGGTAAACCACTACTTGGGCCAGCCCCTGATTTAGGAGACACACATGGCGCTGGTTCTCAGAGTCCAATCATGATGGGCCTTGGTGCTTGTGGCGACTTTAAAAGTTCAGAGACCAAAGTAAAACAGCCGCAGGGACTGATGCGACCAAAAGATGAGAACGGTGGAAGCGGAGCTAGCAACTCTGGTATTGGAATGGGAAGTGCTTCCTCCGAGGTCAAACAAGTCAAACGCAGCAGAACACCATCCAGTGAGGGAAAGTCTAAAGACAAACCTCCAAAACGTAAAAAGCTAGACCCTGATGGTAAGTCGCCATCTCACAGCTCAGGTGGTCGTCCATACACTCCTCCTAGCGGTGGCTCGGGCTCTGGAGGAAGCATAAGCGGAGGAGGTTCCAAGTCTCCTGGTAGTTCAGGAAGGTCACAAACTCCACCTGGTGGTGCCACACCTCCCAAAGTCCCCAAAATTACAATTCAGCTCCAAAAAGGAACAATCACTGGTGGGAAAACTTCATCCCACAGTGGATATACCTCCAGCAGTTTGACTGCAAGTAGCACTGGAAGTGCCGGAGGGACAGGCAGCAGCAAAAGTCATCATTCCCACTCATCTTCGTCGGGTAAGATCAAGTCCAAGGAAGGCTCTGTAACACAAGGAAGCAGCTCTAAGCAAGGAAGTGGAGTAGGCGGCACAAGTGGCACCTCCCAGTCCAAAGGTTCTTCTCAAGGAATGGGTGTCGGTAAACCAGGATCTTCTCCAATCACTAAACATGGGTTGTCTGGACCTGGAGGTAGCGGAAGTGGAATTGGCAGCGGAAATAAGTCAAAGCCACAGGGGGGAAAGCCTTCTGGCTCCCTCATGAATCCAAACATGAAGCCAAACATCTCTCCTTCTCACTCCCGTTCAGGAGGATCTGGTGACAAACTATCATCCCCTATGAAAATGTCTCAGTCTCAAGTCCCTGGAACTCCTCCGTCTTCCAAAGCAAAATCTCCAATGGGCTCAGGAGGCAGTAGCTCGGGGGGGTCAAAGTCTTCTAGTGGGGGTATGAGTTCTCAAAAGCCCATGGGTGGAAGCTCTTCCTCTGGCTCCGCATCATCTACTTCATCCTCAAGCTCCTCATCATCAGGTTCCATGAGTTACTCTGGTTCTCAGTCTCAGTATGGGAGCAGTGGAGGAGGAAGTGGAGGTGGTGGACATGGAGGAGGTGGAAGTGGGGGTAGTGGTGGTGGAGGAGGAGGAGGAGGTGGGGGAAGTGGCAGCAGTGGGGGGAGTGGGGCAGCCAATCAGAACAATGCAAACAACCCCAATGCCAAAGGGAAATCACCTAGTCGAAACAAGAAACCTTCTCTTACCGCAGTCATAGACAAACTAAAGAGTGTCGGAGGAGGAGTACTGGGGGAGGACGGGTGTGAGGTCGGGCCGCCAGTTGGAGGGTCTGGTTCAGGATCCACTCCTGGTGGGGGTTCTGGAAACGTTCCAAGTAGTGGAGCATCAAGCATGGTGCCATCCAAACATACCTCATCATCCCAAAGTGGAGAATATAAAAGGGAGAAGTCTGATAAGGATGCTAAGGCAAAAGTCTCTGTTTCTGGGGGAAACAGCGGAGATAAAAAATTAATGGACCCAAAATCAGGTGGGGTGGGTACAACCGGTCTGGCCAAAATCATTATTAGCAAACCTGACGGGGGTTCTCCAAGCATCAAGGCTAAAGTGCTTCAGAAGTCGGGTGAAGGATCTGGCGACTCCATGCGTCCACAAATTTCCAGTCTCAAAGCGTCCCCTCTCTTCAGTGGCTCTACTCCCAAACACGATCGCTCCTCTCCAAGCCACAGCCGCTCACCGGGATACACTCCGCTCAACCACGATAGTGAGAGTGAGTCTGGGAGCAGCTCGGTGGCAGAGAAATCTCACCAAAACAGCCCCAGCTCGGACGACGACCAGACCATGCGACCTCTACCCCCGCAGGACTACATGAGCTCCATTACCCTCAGTTCAGGGGAGAAACACAAAAAACACAAGAAGGAGAAAAAGAAGCAGAAAGAAAGAGAACGAGAAAGAGACAGAGACCGTGAGCGAGACAGAGAAAAGGAGAAAAAGAAGTCATCCATGTCCATGGGTCCTTCCACACATCCAATTAAATCGGACAGTTGGTCTCGATCACCCATTTCTGCTTCAGAGTCTTCTTTGTCCATGCTGGGCCCGGAGCGTCCGTCTCGGCCCAGTCCGATGTACATGAGAAATGAAGACGATGATCTTATGGACTCTGCCCTTACTGGCAACTTGTAAATATTATGAAAAAATGTAAGTACTACAATCTGCTGACAAAAGTTCTAGAATCGGGCTTTTTACGTGCAAAGTAAATGTTTATTATGTGAAGATATTTTAGATTAGATGCATCTCCAACACAGAATCATTTGATTTTTAATATGGTCCATTGTTGAAACTTTAGCATGTCCTGAAACTAATTTTAACCTAATACGAATGTTTCATTTCAATGACTTTTTGGGGTTTTTTTTTAACAGAAAGCATTCTATTTGTGACCTTGATCTTTTTATATTTACCTGTCAGTGTATGTTGTCAGGACTGGCAGTTTTTTAAAAAACTGCTGTCACTAGAGTAACAGTACAGTGTTCACTTTGCCTTGTGTTTATTAAGGTGTTTTGATACATTTTTACATAAAACTGTAAGATGATGTAAGAAAAAGAAAACTGATTTTACGCTAGAGTAATGACAATAGGGTAGAAGAACTCTTTATTTTTAATTGTCAATGCAGTATTTGGGTAACCCGAATAGCGAACTACAACACTTCCCTAAAGATGCACAAGATGGCAGCAGTGTGCAGAGTACAGCCGTTCACTCGATGTAAAATATCATGGATTTCATAGTGTTGAAAAATGTATTCATTGGGTAAAATAAATCATGTTTCAGTAATCTGTCAAGAAATTAAACTGAACGTCTTTCATTGGTGATGTAATTGGAAAAAAACAGTTGGTTGGAACATTGGCATCTTGTCTAGGATTCAAGAAGATTTATTTGTCTCATGTCATGGCCTTGAAATGAAGGTGCAGTAGCTCACAATTGTGCAAAATGTCTCAGTAAAATAAAATAATCTAGGTAAAATAAGGCAGAAAAGTAAAATACAATGTTAACAAAATGTACACAAGTTACAATAAAATAAGTTAAAAAAAAGCAAGAGCAAGAACAACAAGCAGCATCGGGATAATGTGTATGTGTAGTAAATAGAAACAATTTTCTTTCCATTTGTTTAAAACAGTATTAAACAAGACAGTTCAAGCAGATGGCAGTGATGCTGCTACCAGTGTAGAGACCGGAAGTGAACACAAAGTGACTTTGTGCTTTGTGTTATACAATATATTTTTATAATTTTGTCTATTGTTAACATTTATGTGTCCTGGTGATACTCAACGGTTTATTCCTAGGGTTTTCCTTAGGGTTTGTAGAGGGCGCCTCCGATCCTTAACTTAAAGATTTTAGCCACATCTATTATTGGCTTAAGTTGTACAGTCAGGGGGAAGTGGTATTTAGTCTGTGTAGCTGCATTAATTATTCAAAGTGCATAGTAAAGGAAGAAACTGTAAATCTGCTTTTTTTTTTTATTAAGATTTAAACTGCCTAAATCCTTAACTCTTCCACATAGTGAAGGCACAGAATATAATTACGATCAATGCTGATTTATGTCAGTCCTCAGTCCTTTCTCACTTTATTATTAAATGGCATCAAAGAGGGAAGTAAGCCCAAGGCTGCATTCAATACTCTTTCATTTCTACCTCTTATCTTCTCCATCTATTTATCTGTAGACTTGTAGATTAGTAGGTCGGTTGGTGACAAGATGAACAGATATGAAGCTAGCAGGATCGGTACTGCAGATCAATGGTTCCAAACCACTGGACCAGTGACCGGCACCGGTCCGTGGGTGAATTGGTGTCGGGCCACAGAGAAATAATGTTTCCTTTTTGCCCCATCTGTCTATTACTTCCACTTGATCCATACCCATATCAACAAAAGAACTGACCAATAGAATGGCTAGGATTCCATCATCAATAATCCAACTATAATTGATTAGGAAATATTTTCTCAGTGAAGACAACAACAATAAACTCAAAATGACACAGAGTCATTGATGATGCAGAGTCATTGATATAAGATTCTAACTTTTTATACTGGTCTGGTAGCAGAACATTATGGACTGTGTGCATTTGAAAAATCCTTGTTGTGCCCATGCACGGTTAATTTGGGTAGGAAGATTTTATAGGTAGGAAAATATTTCAGAACACTGGAAATTTCATTTTTTTAACGGGTATTTATCTGCCACAACTTAATGACCGGTCTGTGAAAATAGTACGAGACATTTAACTGGTCCGTGGTGCAAAAAAAGTTTTTTAGCCTGCCTTCAGAGTTGTTCTGTTTGTGTATATATGGTGTTACCGTAGACTTCATTTTAAATGGCACAACTGTACTGTAATGCAGAGAAGTGCAGTGAGTCTCTGTGAAGCTGAATTATTTGTAAAACATCAGCAAAAGTAAATGAAAACAAAAGACCCAGAACAAGCACAGTGTTGCTATTTCCCCCCTGGCTGATGACACACATTAACTGTAAATAACTGGACAATTTGCAGGGCAGTTACAAGGCAAGATACACAAACAACAACTCCCTCCTATGCTCATTTTAAACCATATTTAATTAACCAAAACTGCATGCTTTACACCCAGGAGAAGCTGAGTTCACCTGGGGAGAACATGCAAAGCCCAGGACCTGGGAATTGAACCAGTGAACCAGTGATTGTCTTGTTTTGAGGGACGACAAAACACTGTTTTGCCAAAGCTATGGCGACCAATGCAAACTGGCAATTCAAATGTTGCTTTTTCTCTCTTTTCCTTTTTGTGCAATCAGCACCAAACTACATTCCAGTCACCCACATAGTTGTTTTCCAGAGAGGTGACCATGAAGAACATTTGCTCATGGCTGCTCAGTGTGGCACAATGATGACGCAAATAAAGTTGAATGCCTAATATTTTTAATTAAAAATGAAGAGATCCTCCACGACATGGAGAAAAGAAACAGATGCTCAAAGCTCTCAAAGAGTGAAGAGTACAGTAGATTTAAAAAAATATTTTTTATTTATTTTACATTTCATATAACATTTTAATGCACTGGTTTTTTTCTTCATTAGAAAATCATTATCATTCTCTATGTGTGTGACCAACAGCTGTGTTGTCAGGTGTGCTCTGTGTGTGTGAACATGATGCACCTGCAGAGTGAATCTGCCTCTGGAGCTAAATTTATCTCTGGTGTTTAATTTGACTCTCGCTCTGTGGATGAACCTGGTTTCTGCCCTAGTTTTATTTCTTCAAGAGTTGTACTCGCAACAGAAATGTTTCACTATGTTACTTATGGAAGTTAGAGAATTGTACACATTAAATATACTCTAAAGAAACAAATCTCACTAAAAATAGATGCCTTGCAGTGACATATGGATCACCTTTATAGTATTTATCAGTAACACAGGGGTTATATTAACATCACCTGCCTCCTGCTACTGAGTGTCCTGGGTTTGAGTCCACAGAAATCACTATATCACTATTCTCCTTTGCAATATCATGTGAACAATTTTCAGATTATCCATTTCTATCAAATACGAAAAATGGCCACATGATGAGTTAAAACCAGACATTTCTCTGTTTGCTGAAAAAGCAGAGAAATGGCTGAACAGCAGGTTGTTATATCGAAGAATGGGTTTTTACAAATGAGGCAGGTCAGGACACATGTCTCCATCTCGGGGAATTTGTTGCCTAAAGTATTTTTGACCATACGCAGGTCCAACAACACCTCCCATCTACACTTTCTCTGTCCAACCTCTGTCTTACCTCTGTCCAATGGGAAGAATGTTGCTCAGATCTTCTGCAACTGTTGTGTCTAATATTCCTCATAGCATTACACAATAACATTGCATACCAAAAGTTTCCAACACAAATTTTTTAAGTCCTAGAAGGGGTGAGCGCCCCCTATTTGTGCATTATATAAACAACCAAAAAAGCACAACCGTCACCACCAGTGGTAACCTTGGTTCTTCATTAATCTTTCACACAGTTTATACAAGTCATAAATACTTCATTACTCAAGGGAAATGTCCCTGCCGTTGTGTTTATTTACCTCCAGTGATTACTGAATTTATTTGAGGCTGTATTTTATTCTGTAATCGTTTTCCAACCTCATAATTCAATGTCTTATAAAGATTTATGGTTATTAAACTAAGATTTTCAGCTAGAGTCATTTAGGCTTGTTTTACTTTAATATTCCTGCAATTCCTTAATTGATCTGTCTAGTTTTTCACAGTTACTCAAATATTATTTGTTTTCAGCATGTTTGAGAGGTGCTTCGTAGAAGAGACAAACTGCTCAACAATGGCTGATTAACACATCGTAACAGAATTCTAACAAAGCATGATGCAGTTGCTTTGTGCTCATGAAAACACAAGCCCGGCTCAAATATGCACATCACACATCCATGTAGTCCCGAAACTGGGCCACGTATTCCGTGTGGACCGGGCTAATGTTGGAAAAACTCTTCAAAGTAATAAATGGAAAAAATAAAGAAAAACAAGGCTGTTTTGCACTGAGGTTGGCTTGTTACGTCACGGAAGAGATTTGTCTCAATCAGGAGTTAGTAGGTTAACGTTTGACCCAGATAGAGCCCAGATGTGGGAACGTGTTTTTATTTTTGTAGATTCAGCCTTTTAAATTAAATGAAAAAAAAAAGTCCTATCAACATACGTTATTTTCCTAGTGTGCTATAATTAGGTCAGCACACTTCCCTTAAAAATGGGAATTCAAGAAACTCTAAATGACTTACAAAGATGTCCACAGTGTTGCTACATAAGTATTTCTGAAATTCCTATTTTTTCATTTTATTTTATCATTTTTTTTCTTGAATCATTTTGCCTCAAACCAATGTCAACATTGAGAATCTTGAAGAATCTTGTCCACTGATTCACATTTTACCTCTCAAGGTTTAAATCATGACATCTCCATTAAACTGCTGCCCCTGACAGGATAAATTGCGACGAGCTCCTCGGTGACCCCACCTGACGAGTGCACTTGTCACGGCCGGATCAGGATTAGATTTACAGTTTGAGTCATGGAGTGCTGAAATTATCTGGTACATGGCCAAGCCTGGCAGTACTTCTCAAAACACACTGCCCTCGTTACTAAAAATGCATTTATAGTGTCGCAGGGACGTAGACTCAGGTGATTTCTGCAGCTATAGGAGCTTTTTCTTTAACCTCCAGCTGCTGCACTTGTGCAGGCAGATGCTACTCACTCCATCATTATGTTTTCAACAACAACAACTCTCTGACCTACTGTGTAACACCTGCATTTGTGACATTTTTTATTCTTTTGCCAAACTTTCTGAAGTATTTCCATTCCAAGCCCAATTATAACAGCTCTCCTCTCTGGTTCCCTCCGGACAACTGCAAAGGAACAACCTACGTCTGAGCTTTTCAGCCTCCTGCAGTTGAATGTGTCATTTACAGAGGACACTCATGTTAACATTCATTAAATCAGTTCTAGGTATACGAAAAACACCCCAAAATTCTCTGACCAAGTCCTGGAAGAAGGGAGAATTTTTCACATTCCTGCTGTTTGTTGGTTCCTTTTCAACTCCTGAAAAATGACACATACTGTATAAGTCAGTGTGACTCAGAAACACTGACATTTTTACACCGGTGCTTTTTTGGCAGTGCCACCAGTATGGAGGTCAAATGTGCACAGCGCCTTTTTGACTGCAAAAAAAAGTGGAGCAAGAGAGAGAACTCTAGAGTGAGATAGACCGGAAAAATAGCAGATGAGTGGGTTGGGGATAGTGTATCGTAAGTAGAGCGAAAAAACATTCCCCTGAGCAGTTAATAAAAGATGATACTGCAAAAATCAGCCTGAGCAAAAGCGAGAGAGAGAGAGCGCACAGCTGACTGTTTTCCTTCCTTCTGTGTATTGTTGGAAAAATAATGACAAACACAATAGCATATAACCAGGTTATCGCTCAACTTAAAAAAGAGGTGTGGAGATATTCTGGTATTTGTGAAATTACTCTCTACACTGTAGTTGATGTTATTGAAGTGGTAAAGAATGACAGGAGCTCCCAGCACACTGTCAGCCTCTGCTGAGTTTCAGTTATGAGTCAAAAAATGGAAGCATATAAAAAGGAAAAAAAAAAAAAATCTGGAAGCCAAAAGTGCATACAGTCATATTTTCGTCCCGAGAAATGCAGTCAAAATTCGCTTGCATTTCTACATATAAAATATAACTTGTAGAAACGCAGACACCAACTCAGAAATCACGGGTTAGAAAATCAGGAAATCGGTTTATTCTTTGTTATTAACTTAAATAAATGCAGGTCATGGAGGAAGGAGGGAAAGAAAACTATTTTTCATTGTGATTCACTCCACTGCACACAATGAAATGTGATCTTTGTATTTAACCCATCACCAAAGTGAACAGTGGGCAGTTTTGAGCACCCGGGGAGCAGTGAGGCGGGACAGTGCCATGCTCAGTGGACCTCAGTGGTTAACTTGGCAGTTGGTGGATTTGTACCTGGGACCCTCTGGACCCCAGTTTGGTCCCTTAACCACCAGGCAACCACTGCCCCACTGAAATAAACAGGAAGTCTTGGAGAAATGTTACTTGTTTGTCTGTAACCATAGGGGTTTTAAGTGCAGACGAGGCTGACTCTTCCACACAGCACAGGCAGTCGAGCAGCAGAGGAACTGTCCGTGGTGCTGAATCAGCCACCCTTGCTCAGCCGCTGGGACTCATGCAGTTTAGTGGACGGTTGTTTCACTCTAATCATTTATGGCTCCCAGACATAGCTCTTAATCCAAACAGTGCTAGCTTGTAATTCTTCACTATGCAATTTTAGGTGCAGTCTTTATTGCGGTGCAACAATCTTCAAGGTGAGCATCTTTTTTTTTTTTTTGTGTAAAAGAATAACAGCTTTGGACTGTGTTCACGGTGAAGCTGTCAAGATGACGTGTTTGTGTAATAAGTGCAAAGGGATACACTTTTTGTGTGCTCTTCAATCTGATGATGAATATGAATTATCTGAGTCATCAGGACAGCAGTCAATGTGTGAGACAGTGCTTTGTCATCAACCAGTGGGAAATTTAATTTGTGGCTTACAACAAGAAACACCTATGTCAATGTTTCTGGAGATACCACACTCTTCTGAGATGAAAATCTTTATTATAGTCTCCGAGCGATTTAGAAAACAAGGGCAGTCTATGGGTGGAGTGTTTATATTTCACTTGAAATAATGTACTGTTGATGTGCGCCTGCACAGTTTATACTCATTGACTGCTTTTCAGAATACAGCAGCACTGAATGCAGTGTCTGAGACAGCAGTTCTTTTATGCGTTTTAAGTGTTTGCTGATGTTGCCTTCACTGTGACTAACTCAATCACTAAAGTAAAAAGGTTGCAATTCTTTGGATTTAGAGATTCCTTGAAGGTTCACAAATTTATCTTCAAGGTATTCTACCTGGATCAGCCAATAGTGCAGATGTATCCATTGCCTGACGTATGACTTAGCTGTATTGGGTATGAGATGCCATTTAAAGTACCATATACATACAGTATATACTGTATTAATCCATCCATTCATCCATCCATCCTTTTTTAATCATCACCACACAGGCACCCGCCATGTGTAAATCGCCAAGTATACAGGTATATGCATATATGTACTGTATGTTTCAACAACCAAACTAAGTCCCGGGGGCAGGATGTGCCCCGTTCAGCTTTGCAGTCGGGCCCAAATTTGTCCAAAATGATGGAATTGCTTTTTATTGCAAATATATTTATGCCTTTTCCCTGTTATACCCATGTGTTCTCTACAGATGGCACCGAGAAGTATATTATTTTAGCATCTCAGCCTTTGTTGTATGACATGTCATTTATCTTAGTCCACATGAAGGCTCCATCCAGCTCCTAATGTGGCCCCTGTGCGCATTTTTGGAAACAATCATGGCCCGTGAGTCAAAAAGTTTGCCCATCCCTAGTTTACATCCTCTTATCTGTAACCAGGTCTCATGGGACAGCAATCTCCTCCACTGCCACCCTGCCTTCCTGGTGAGTCTACTGGAAGTTATGTGGGTCTGGACATTGCCATGCTCAGCTGACCTCAGTGGGGATTAGAACCTCAAGCCTTGTGGACACAAGTCTGCTTCCTTAGCTCCTAGACTGCCCAACGTTCTCATCCAGAATAAATCAAGACATTATTCTGTTACTTCTTACTTCATGGGGCCGTGGTGGCCTAGTTGTTCAGGAACCGCACAGTGGTTTGCAGGGTTGCAGGTTCAATTCCGCCAACTGCCAAGTTGCCACTGAGGTCAGCTAAGCATGGCACTGTCCCCACTCACAGCTCCCTGGGCGCTCAAAACTGCCCACATCATTTCCCAAAGGTTAATGAAGTTGTAGTATCTATCTATCTATCACACAGAGGACACATCCAACTTAATTCTAAGGAGAGTTTGTCCACTGATCTAAGACAAAAACTGGTTTTGAGAGAAAGTACTGGGATGTCAAACGTGTATTTCTAATCTGCATACATCATATAAAACAGTTATTCTACAAAATGGAAGATGAAATATAAATATGATGGTTAGAAAATCTTCTACATTGCACCTTAAAGAGTTATCCATCGATCAGCCAATAGGTATTACTTTACTGTATTGTATTATATTATTATTAAGTATTACGGATCCCCATAATTACTTTATTTGTTTATTCCATGTAAAAGACATATTAAAATTACATTGTGCAAGATAATTGCCTCCCTTGCTCATCAACCTCTGTCTCCCGTTCCTCCTCCTGCGTCTCGGCGCGTCACCGTGTCGCAGCCAATCCTGGGCCGCTGCACCCGCATCCAACTCGGTTGTATCTCCAGCCCTAGCGCGTGCAGACCAATCACAACCAGTCGAACACTTTGCATGGACGAAATCATAGTTGTTGTAAAAGCGTGTAAATACAGTATGTGTGAGCGGGAGGAGGGAAAGGAGCTGAGAGGAGCTGAGCAGAGGAGAGGAGAGGAGAGGAGGCGCAGTGTGTCTGCTACAGCCGCTCCTGGACATTAGTCTTCTTCTAGTTCTTCATTCACACACACACGCACACACACACACACACAGATTTGGAGCCGATAGTGTTTGATGTGAAAGTTTCGTCGTCCCGGACTGATCCCGTATGGATGGACGGTGACGCGCTCTGCCTCCAAAGACGCCGAAACTCTGTGCGCTCAGAACCGCACTGACTGCTGTGGATATCTCCATCCTCGAAGGAGGGAATTAAAGAAGTGACTGGTCGATTGCTCGATTGATTGATCGATTGATTGGCTGATCTGCTCCGAAATGACGGAAATTACTGAGATGGAGAATGAGCCTCAAGCGACCAACCTTCAGCGACCACAGGCCACCGTGCCCAGCCAACCAGAATCAAAGGTAGTCACCATTCATTCACCTCAGCTGTTTTAATGAGAGTCTATTATTATTGATTGGAAATAGATTTTTTTTTTTTGGGTTCCATATAAATGAAAAGTTCCAATGTCACGTGGTGAAGCCAAATGAACGACTTGTCAACTGTGTCACGTTGATGTATTGACCTGCACATCTCTACTTTGTCCACTAGTTGTTTTGTTTCCATCCATTTAAATGTGACTAATTTTCTTGTTTTACGTAACGACTTTAAGCAGCTCTAATTCTGGGCTCAGCCCTGACCTCAGTGCCAGAGAGCAGAGATTACACAGTGATGCCCCTGTGTGTGTGTGTGTGTGTGTGTGTGTGACCTGCAGTGTGCAGTGCAGAATTAACTAAATATAGTCTGAGGTAATGTTATGCTGCAAAGACACCTGAAATAACCACTGCTTATCTTTTCAATGTTGTCCTCTCAACTGAAAACTAAGACAGTTAGTTGCACAGTGGGATGTTCAATATTAACTTCCATCTATATACAGAGAGCTCAACGTCAGTGTCCAAGATATATAGTGATATAAACACCCTTATTATTACTGTTGTTGTGATATGAAGCGAGGTGTACTCAAATATAACACCTAAATTGAATAATACTGCAGTTAAAGTATTTAGTTTCATCATCATAAGGTCAGTGCGGAGACAAATGGGTAAAGGAATACTCCCCGTGCTACTCAGTTCACTACTCAGCTGGTGTACTAACCAACTTCCTGTGCTACAAATAAACATGTCATGATGAGGGGATTGAAGAAATACAGTACATCCTGCATTAGCCTGCAGGTAACAACAAGAGAATGGGTTAAAACCATGCAAGGCTAAACTGGCGCTGAGCAGGAGTACTGTAGCTGTACACCTCCAACAATATTTATGCCATTTTTATAATTCCAAACACATTTGATTTTCAATTTGAATGATTATTTTTGACAAATAAACTAATTTCTAGCCTTGGTTGTGAGGCAAAAGAAAGGCAAAGATATCCATTATAGTAAATGTGTATTTCCTGCAGCTTTATATAAGGACATAAGGACATTGCACAAATACTATGAAATCATCACATGCTAAAAGACAGCAAACATAGGCATTAGAGGATACACCTGACACATGATACCTGGGAGATATATTGGCAGCTGATCCTCATTCTCTGTTGTCCATCCCGTTGTTGTAGTAATCCTCTTTATTTCTTTTCAATATGTCAAAGGATAAACAAAACAAACGAGCACGGTGACATATTGTTCCGTAATTTTCTTCATTATTGTTGTATTCTGACCTGGTTGACGTTGAGATTAAAACCTGGATAACATTAGATGAGTGAATGGGGAGTTGAAGGAAGAAATAGAAGTTCTTACGTTATTTATATATGTCCTCTATCTATATATGAATATAAATATCTTTTATTTATATGTGTATACAAATATTATATATTTAAGATGTGGCATGTGTTACATTCACTAATTAAAACCAATGTTTTAAACACTACAGTATAGCATTTTATATTTGGTGCATATAGTATGCCTGAAACTTTCTGAAATCAGTTTTAATAATAACTTTAGATTGAAAAAGAAGAGGTACAATAGTATATGGCTGATCCATATTCATATATTGGTCACAAATATAGGGAGATATGAGTATTTGTCTTTTAAAGACACCACAGTTGTACTGCAGTTCCTTTACCGGCCTACTGGGGTCATAGATCTGAAGATTGTGATGTGTTGCAGAGAAATTGATTGAACCATTTTGGCAGACTTGGCTGCCGTCCTCATTCATTTCCCATGTATTGACTGAATGGTTGACATTTTATTGTAGCAGTACTTAAAGCCGGACAATTATATTATACATGTCTTTCTTTTTTGGCCGAGGCCAAAGCAATATGGATTGTGGCTGTTGGTGCAAAATTCTTACTGTTTCCATTTGACCACTGACAACACAGTAAAGGCCAAGCGCTGGAGGGCTGCTTGAATTTATGAGCCAATCAGCTAGCAGATGTTTGTTAGGTCTACCTAAGGCTCGGGTCATAACTCACAGGAATGGTCATGTAGAATAAACAGACCCGGGGGGGACAGTCCTCCAGGCTACATCAGGCTCACAGCTCAGTGTGTGCCAAGGCCCTGATGCCCACTCCAGCAAACTCCTCAATGGCCTCCTGAAGGAAAAACACTTGGAAGCATATAAAGATACTATGGCAGGGGTGTCAAACCGGATCCACAAAGGGCCGGTGTGGCTGGAGGTTTTTGTTCCTATCAACCAACAACACACCTGACTTGAATTTTCAACTGATCTGAGTCTCTAAACAGCTGATTGGTCAACTAGTTTGCACTGGATAGGTTGGAACAAAAACCTGCAGCCACACCGGCCCTCGAGGAACGAGTTTGACACCCCTGTTCTATGGTCCCCTCTTCCTTCGTTCTTCTTATTTTCTCTTCTCAGCCTGTCCCTTTTTTAGGGGTTGCCACAGTGAGTCAACATTTCCCATCTCCCCCTGTCCTCTGTATCTTCTGCTCTGACTCCAACTACCTCCATGTCCTCCCTCACTGCATCCATCAATCTCCACTTTGTCTCCTACCTGGTAGTTCCACCTCTAGGACCATTCTTCTACCAATGTATCCACTGTCCCTCGTCCAAAACATCTTAATCTGGCTTCTCTAGCTTTTTCTCCAAACCTTCCTGTCTGTGTTGTCCCTCTAATCACCTCATTCCTGATTCTGTCCATTCTTGTCTCTCCTAAAGAGAATCTCAGCATCTTTAACTCCTCCACCACAAGCTCTGCCTCCTGTCTTCTACCTATTCCCAGTGTCTCCAATCCATCCAACATGGCTGATCTCACCACTGACACTCTTCTGACTCTTTCCTCCAGTTGTTCCATCCTGCCTGTTCTCTATTCTTCTCCTCTCTTCCAGTCTCCACTGCTCTGAACAATTGATCCTCAGTATCTTAACTCCTGCTCCTTTTACCACCTCAGCTCCTCGTGACCTCACCAGTCCACTGTTCTCTCCTTCATGTACTCTTTCTTGCTACGACTGACCTTTAATAACTCTTCTTTCTTTCTGTTTCTGTCATATTTCATCATTCCATTCCATGAAGCTTAATTGAATTAATACCATTTCTACCACTTCTGCCTTGTTTTCCCTCTTCCACTCACTGTCTCTCTGCTCTGTCCCTCTTATCTCATCATCAGCTTCTCTCCCTCGCTCCCAGTCCTCTGTCTCTCCAGCTTCATTCAGCTCTCTTGGTGTTTATTACGGTGGTAAGTGGGCTCACCAGATTTCTAGAGTGCTTCTTTTCGAGGCGGTGACGGAGAATGAATACTTTTTCCACCTCCGCCACCTACAGACAAGGTGATGGCTCCAAAAATAATATTGTGGCTGTCTAATCACTTGCTGTGCATGTCATTTTAGGGAGGTGCGTTCGGTTGGCTGCAGTCAAAGTGACAAAGTAAAGTCACCGTTTGATTAACTGACAGGAAGTACTCCCAGTTAAATATTCAGTCTAAAGGTTCAATCAAATTTTTAAGGTTACAAACAGGACTGAGAAACAGAAATAGTCTATTAAATTCTGAAGTAAGCGGCAGTGGTGGCCTAGTGGTTGAGAAAGTTCCTTGGTTCCACATGTTTTCAGTTTCTAATCCTCCAGCTGAGGCGAATGAACTATAAAGTTCCGCACATGCCTGGGCCCAGTCAAACTAAGGCCCGCAGGCCAGATGCGGTCCTGTTAAGCTTTATAATTCAGCCACACTTTTCCAAATTATATAACTGTGTTGTATTATTGTAAAATCCAATAGCATTTTAGTCACATTAATGCATGACTTAAACATAGTTAACACTAACAACCAATCTGTCTGCTCTAAGGCAGTGGTTGTAGCGGTTAAGAAACCGGACTGGTGTTCAGAGGGTTTGAAGTTCAAATCCACCAACTGCCAGGTTACAACTGAGGTCCACTGAGCATGGCATCTTCCCCACTCACTGCTCCCAGGGTGCACAAAAGTGCCCACTGTTCACTTTGGTGATGGGTTAAATGCAGAGGTGACATTTCGTTGT
Organism: Paraplagusia blochii; assembly: GCA_016785265.1. Classification (NCBI taxonomy): domain Eukaryota; kingdom Metazoa; phylum Chordata; class Actinopteri; order Pleuronectiformes; family Cynoglossidae; genus Paraplagusia; species Paraplagusia blochii. Next base: position 274,108 of record JAFBJS010001492.1, read on the forward strand.
GTGATGTCAATGTTTCCTGTTCCTAACCTGGCATATGTATCAAACTTTCAGAAGGTTTGTATACTGACCTGGATCAGTGGCACTTCATGATGATGGTAATTGCAAGGATTGTACTCAAAATTCCATGCACGGCATTATAATTCATAGCTTGATGTTTCCACTCACCAGCTGTACATCACACATTTGTGCTGCATTCACTTTCTCTCGTTTCTGTTGTTTTTCTTGAAACTTTTCACCCTTCATGAAAGCTCTCAAGTGTAAGACTCTTTTAGATGTTTCAAAGGCTGAAAGGTGACTTAAGAATAGTCTGAGCAACCTCTGGTCTTTCCATAGCAACGTATGAGAGAAAAGAAACTAGGAGATGGGGAAAAGGAAGGAAAAGAGAGGGTTTAAAAAAGAGAGGATGAGCCAAATTGGGAGGCTGATCTAAAAATGTCAACACGGACGCCGTAGCTGTTTTAAAGTTGTACCAATTCAGTCAGAAACATATGCTCATGCTTTAAAACTCTCATTTTGACTCTTGGTATTTCCTTAAAAATAAAAATAAAAGAAATAATGGAGTCAAATGGAACAAACAAACATTGATAGTTCAACACACTGATCCTCTATAGGTGTTATTCCAGTGCGGTCATTGGCACAAGGATGTGCGTCGCTCACTAGCATCACATCACATCTGGTAGAGCATGATGTGCTTTTGTTCCACCTGTCAGAATGATTGACGTGCACTGCTGCCCTTCGCCAAAACAACTATGTTCAGTAGAGGGAAGTGATGAAGGCTGGGAGGCAGGCGGGTGACAGAGCACAGAAAGATGAGGAGAAAAGGATATTAATAGAACAGAACAAGAACGCATCTGGTTTCTTTTCCAGGAAAGAAACTGAGAAGTTGAAGAAGTGTCACCTTTTTCCTGCTGTATCCACTGTTGCGCCGCTCTGATCGAAGTCATCAAATTACTGTCCTCGATGGAGTTCAAACGCTGCTGACTCAGCACATTACCTCACGCTGTTTCACTGTTGGTGCAGAGTCTGTTGGGACGACGTTAGTGTTATTCTCCTCTTCGAGCATCGTTGCCCAGAGGCTAATGTTCCGTCCTCTGATGGTTTTAGTTCTTTTTGGTTTAGTTTACTTTAGTTTATTCTATTTTTGGAATGAATGACTTGGATGACCGAGAACATACACAGATTAGGTGAATTTTCCCACAATTTCTATAGAACTTTAGATAGAACTAATACAATATCTTATTGTTAGTGGTGTTAGTTTGTCATAATTCTTCATTTCAGCTCCATCCATCCATTGTCACTGGATTATCACTTGGTCACGAGGGGAACAGTCTCTAGGACTGCCACCCAAAACACATTGCATCACACTTTACTTAAACTGGATCAATCATATGTGTTAACTATACTATATAACTATATAACTACTATATATATAACTATATAACTGTTTAGAACCCATTTGGTCCACTGTAGGATACTACAGGGAGAATTCCTCTGAATCAGAAAAGTTAAGTAAAACCCTGGAGGCAGCCATGTCGATGGACTGTTGTCATCACTCAGCTATTGGATTGGTTCAGCACAATTATATGTCGCACTGTGCCCCCATTCACAGACCGATATTTTATTAATGAACTTTTTTGGCGTAAGATTGATGTGACATGTTTGCTTTTATGAACTTAAGATCGTGTAGTTCACGAACACGGGTGCAAGACGAAATGACAATAGGATTTACGCAGCTCTCTGAGCAGAACATAACATGAACCTTTTCATTCATTTATCTTCATCCACTTAGCCGTTTGCATGGGCAGCAGTCTCCACAACTGCCACCCAAATCACATTGTAACATACTGAGTGCCTCCCTGTGAGTGGTGGGCCATAAAATGAACTCTTCATTGCTTAATTTAAGAAAAATAAACTAAACAAAAACTTTTCCGACTGACCAACCTTTTATATTTTCTTCTTAATGATACTGGAAATACATAATTATTTATTTGGACTTTTTGATTGTGTATAAATAATTCTGGACAAAAGAACTTTACTGCAAAGACATTTCATGATGTCATTCTAATAACTTTTTGGAATCTTCTATGACATTCCATAATGGGATGTCAGCATTTGTCACATTTCTACCTGGATATAATTTAAGATAAGATAAGACATCAGTAATGCCACTCTGGGGAAATTCACAGTTTCGAAGAGGTGTTTGGTGAAGGGTTATAAAGCACTGAGAGGTACTGGTACATAAACCCATCACTGCTGAAAGATTAACTTTTATATTCCACCCTACCTCAGCACTGGTCACAAGGGAGAGGCTTTGGCTCCACTGCAACAGAAGGAAGACTTTTTGTCTTTGAGAGGCGTCTTTTGTAGAGACCTAAGAATACCCCCCACCTCCAGCCCCTTAACACCTTAATCATTAATTTATCCAGGCAGTCCAACAACAGCCTATTTATAGAACCCTTCACCAAACATCTCTCGCTACTGTTCAGAATTTTTTATGACCAGGTAGACAAGGTCACGTCTTCCCTTCTGGTCTATGCCGGCCCTGTGTATTATTGTATTTAGATGTGTTTCTTTTTTAATAACTTTGACATTTATTTGCATCATTACGTTATCTTTCCTTTTTCTCACCTGTCTCAATTTTCCTGTGTTCTTGTACCTTTTGCATTTTGGTCTGCAGATGCTCCTTATGTGTGGATTCCAGTTGTGTCGGCCCTCAGAAATCTGTCAAAAGCACAACGTTTTTAAAAAATGACTTTGGTAAACTATAGGTTCACTACTTGGTGTTTTGTGGGAGCATTTTGTAAGAGCATTACGGCTACTGTAGTCAGGTTCAATATCATCCTATACTGTGTTTCAACAGAGTGAGTAATGCATACTCAGCCTTAATGCAATGTAATGATTTACTTATACATTTATATGTATGCATTTAGCAGAGGCTTTTATCTAAAGCAAATTAGAGAAGAGCTTTGACATTATTAGACTTGTGGTTCTTCTCTCTGCTTCTCTGCTTCAGTCGCAGATGTTCTACACTAGTAAACCACATGATGTCTGCATGATGTGCATGAAGGCCCCAAAATGCCACCAATTAAGAGTCATGCTTATGAAACCCAAGGCTGGAATCATCATTGAATAGCAAAATAACAAGACTGGCTCAGATGATATGGAACTGCAGGCTTGAAACATTGATATCCTGCAACTGTTAAAGTCGGACGAGTTTGGTGTTTTTTTTTATTCTAAAATTGCTACTAAGGTGTGGTTAAGTGGTTCTAAGTGGGCAACCTCTTGGGCAAGTTTGAATCCTGGTAAGGGTGAAGCATTTCAGTGGGTTGACCAACCGCAGGAAGGTGTGGTGTGGTGCAATATGATTTGGGTGGCAGTCGCAGAAACCGTTGCCCCGGCGACCTGGTAATGTACAACAGAATAACAATGGATGGATGGTTTTTCCAAGTAAGGAGTGATCTGACTGGTTATGTTACAGCTTTTTATGTGTTTAACTTAATTGACCTGATAATACGGTGCATCTTCTGTGTGAAAATAAACCGTTGACATGACAGTTCATTTCTATTATGCCTTATGGTCTGGAAAATATGCTATCAGTAAATTTGGACAAGTTTGTCAGGCAAAATAAGAAAACCAAACCACAGGTCTATGGCTCCACGACTCAGTTTGTGTTCAAACAAATGATGTTCAAAGGTTTCTTCGCAAATAACATCGAATTGTTGAATCGTCTGTGTAACGTGAATAAAAAATGTTATCTTTTCTTCTTTATCTGTAAACTGAATGGTGAGTTAATCTGCCAAACCATCAGTCATTCTTTTCCTTCTTTTCTTCTCACTTGTTATGGTGCAGCTGTTTATCAGTCTTTATGGCTTAACGTCCGTCACATGTGCTGAGACAGGCGTGACCTCTGACACAACACAGACAGTTTGGACAGACGGTGAATTGACAAAATACAATACAATACAAAAAAATGATTAGACCACTCTTTCTTTAATTTCTTGTCCATTTAAAAGTCTGCTTCCACTTAATCTACATTAATCTGGACAAATATAATAACAACAAAAAAGGTTCATAATTCAGTTTAATTTCACAGCTGATTTCTGTCCATTTTGCATGGTTTTATTGACAGTGACAAAAATCACTTCCGTTCCTACATCACTAGCAATAACATTGTACTGACAAATACAGTGCTTTTAGT
>JAFBJS010001492.1:278310-299609 GCA_016785265.1 Paraplagusia blochii
TTCATTGTTTCCCCCAGGTGATAAACCTTTAGTGGAACAAGGCATTAAGATGAACAAGGAATTGAAGAAAACAGCAGAGTGGACTAATCATTTTTTCCATGACTGTAAATGTCAGGTTATGTGGTGAAGTAAATTTCCATAAATGATACTCAGAATGTTGTGAATTTCAACTGACAAATGTCATCTTTATGTAATTGTACTGACAATGTGGGCAATTTTGAAATATAATGTCAGGTTTAGAAGACTCCTCTATTTTTCCTGCTGTCAGAGGGAGACGATTATTTTGCAGTATCATATGTATTCAGGCACAGTTGTGTTAGAAGTATAGAAGTAATGGGTTCCAAGTTCATGATGTTTCATTGTTAGTAGCAATACATTTTAATGAATCACTGCCATTTAAGGTCATTTAAAGTCTATATTATATATTTTATTTTAAATTACAAAGTACTGTTCTCTAAAATTGACCAGAAACAATTATAGGACATAGAACATATAAACAGGATTATACGAAAATAACCATTCTCATGTCTTGCTTTATCATCCGTGATAGATAAGGGTGACTCGTGACTCGGTAAAATAGCCAGGAGTGGAACCTGATGCGTCGGCAGTGGTGGCCTAGTGGTTAAGGAAGCAGACTTGGGTTTGTAGGGTTTCAGGTTCGAATCCACCAGCTGCTAGGTTGACACTGAGGTGCTCTGAGCAAAAGCACAGTCCCGACCCACAGAATGTCTTGTGGGCTCACCACCCACTAGAAGGCTCACAATATGGTGCAATGTGACTTGGGTGGCGCTAGTTACCCCTGCGACCCGGCAATGGACAAGCAGAAGAAGATGATGAATTAATGAAAGGAACCTGATGCTGAGATTCTTCTCTCAGAAACATGAGCAAGAATGGACTGAGCAGTGATGCCGCTTGAGTTGTGTCAAAATGAGAAACAAGTTTGATGTCAGGCGTGGTTGAAAGTAAAGAATTGTCCATGCAGTACAGTGTTTTAACGAAGATGGTCAACGGTTGTTCAAATTTGTGCCTATTCAGAAGAGACATGTTTGTGATTTGGGCGTCTGCTGTACCACTAATACAGTCATGTTAGCTTTCTTCAATTCCTTGTTTTTTTTAATACCTGGTCCTACTAAAGGTGCATTTCCTGAAGAATACAATGAACAGAAACAGAAACATAGAATCCCAAATAACAAATAATGTTTTTGTCAGTACAATGCCATAGCTATTGATGTAATGACTGAAGTGAAAACAATGGAAATGGCAGGATATCTTTATATGTGTCCAAACAAATGTACCTTTAGTGGTAACATGCATCGGACAGGATCAGGAATGAGGTGATTAGAGGGACAACACAGACAGGAAGGTTTGGATAAAAAAGCTAGAGAAGCCAGATTGAGATGGTTTGGACATGTTTAGACGAGAGACAGTGGATACATTGGTAGAAGAATGATCCTAGAGATGGAGCTACCAGGTAGGAGACAAAGAGGATGATTCGCTGTGGCATACCTATATAGAAAGTCAAATACCAGCAATCGAATGACGTAAGCTCACATTAGTAATTTAATTTTTGTTCCAATATATACTGTAATTTGACAATTCCCCATATTGAAAATTGCTGTGAAAAGGCCTATGAGTACATACTCTTTGTACTGTATATCTAAGTTAGGTGAGCTGCTGGATTGTAATCATTTCACTGCATCTTCACAATGGCTTGGAGAACTTATTTGAAATCAAAGTGTAGAGTTGACAGGTTTTCACTGAAAGCGTAGACTGCTGCTGGTCTCACCGTCACTCCTTTAATTGCTGTAAAAGCTTGAAGAGCTTCATTGACCTGATGGATCGCCATCCTTGTGTTGGACAGTTTGTGCCCAGCAGAATAAACAGCAACGATCTTCCACCAGCAAGAAGATTAACAAAGTCAGTGAAGTTAGAAATCTAATAGAGAGGAACATCCATTACTGAATGGGCCACTGGTCGAGCCAAGAGAGAGCCATTAAAGGAAAGCAAGGACTCAGCTCCCCGAAGACAACATTTATGAGCGGCCCTCACTAATGGGTCAACAGAGACGAGTCTCTTCATCACTCAGACTAATTGGCATGTGTGAATCTGCAGCCTAAAGAAGAAAAAGAGAAACCTGCTCGATTTTATTGACCACTTTTTCTGCACAGGACTGGAGATGTTTACATGTCTTTACATTCTACATAATGCGATGCATTAGTCTTCCCTCTCTGTCTGAGACAGCTCTACAGGCGCTGCGGTTGTCTCCCTTGTGGGACCGGGGACGAGAGGAGGATATCAGACACCTATTTCAACCTTCTCCTCTTACCCCAGACATTTGGATTCACAGCGGCTGTAATTACTCTTTAGGGGAGGGGGGCCATCAAGTCCCTGTAATTGTTCATCATTATCTGTCCCCCCTTTTATTGCTGCCAGAGGTGGCGGTGCCAAGCATGTGGGTAATAGAAGCAGGCTAAGCCAACAATAAACACAGTGTTAGCCGTGCATCACTGCCCGGCTCAAATGTGAAGGTGGAGGTCGCTCAATAAAACTAATCAAATGTGAATTTTTAAGGCGTATCGATTGTGTGGATCCAAGAAGTGGAAGGAAGAAAGGAAGGGCGGCGGGGTGGGATTGAAGATCAAAGGCCAGCTTTCAAGGGCAAGGGTAGATGAGTGTGTGTGTGTGTGTGTGTGTGTGTGTGTTTGGATCAGGAAGTGTAGAACTGTTTTCCTCCTGAAGTGTTCACGCAGCCTCTCAAACGTGTTGCTTTCGGAGGATGAGAGATGTGGTGACACAGTGTTATTCCTGTAGGAGAGTGGAGACGATGGTGAGTTTATCAAGTTGTTGTCGTGTCGTGTCTGTGAGTCCTCACTTATCATTGCTTTAATCAAATTCAGTGTGCGGAAACATCTTTTAAACTGCTGCAGCCCTAGCATTTGTCAAATAAATCAAAGTTTTGTGTTTCAAAAGAAAACTTTCTGCTGGAGTCTGAGGTTGCCTTGTTTTTTTTAAATACCTAAAATATAAGGGGAAAAAAGGGTTTTCAATGTCCAGAAAATAATAACGCACTTTTGTCTCTTATTTTGTAAAAAAAAAAAATAATAATCAAAATGGACTTGACATGACGTTTTAATTCTTTTCTAATTCAAACACATCATCAGAAATTTATTTTTTACAAGAGGTAATGTCGTCAGAGCAGGAGAAAAAAATACAGGATTTTCATTTGGATTATGAAAAATGAAGACAAGTAACATCCTAGGAATATAATAATAATATTGTATAATATTGTATGTAATGGGTGGCAGTGGTGGCCTAGTGGTTAAGGAAAAGCACATGAGTCAGCAAGGCTTCAGGTTCTAATCCGACAGCAGGTTGCCACTGAGGTTCTCTGATCATAGCACTGTCCCAACGCACATGACTTCCAGTGGACTCGCTACCCACAGGAAGGATGACAGTATGGAGCAGTGTGATTTGGGTGGCAGTGGTGGAGACTGCTGCTTCTGACACCCGATTAAGGATAATAGGATGGAGATGAATGAAAATTGTATATAATATTATTATATTTATAATATTCTTTATAATATTGTATTTTTTTTCTGTGACCTACTGTAACTTAAAATATTTTATTCAAATTGTAAGTTACTTTGGATAAAGGCAACTGCCAAATGTTATCTTTGTTCTTTTGTTTATCTCAGTTGCAGAGACTGAAGCGCTCCCTCTCCTTAAGGACGGTCATGCGCAGCAAAAGCGTGGACAACTTTTTCCAGCGCAGCAACAGCGACCCTCGTCAGCCGCCTGCCATCATCACCACCGCCCCACTTCAACCGACTCCCGCCTGCTTCCCCGAGGCGGCGCTCATGTACGAGCACTCGCCCTCGCTGTCCCCTAACGTCAGCCCCAACCCGTCTTTGTCCTCGCAGTCACCCGCCATCAGTCCCTCACTGTCTGTCACTCCAAGCACTCAGCCAAAGACCCTGGCTCAGCCGACGCAGACACTGAAGACCCACTGTTTTCAGGAGCACATCTTTCGCAGGTCCACCAGCTGCCAGCGATGCAAACACATGATTCATGGTAAGGCTGCAGATCACAGAGTGGCATTTTTAAATCTTAATGTTGTATCCATCAGTGTTTAACTCACCTTGGTTCACACAAGCTGCATAGTAAATTTACAACATGAAAAAAATATAAATAAGTCAATTTGTTTCACCTTTGTTTCTTTTTTTCTTTCTTTTCTTTCTTTTTTGTTATTAATCATTTAATATCCTTTTAATATCTTATAAAAATCTTTATTATTTAACGAAATATAATTTTACAAACAATATCCTAAATATGGTGTGCTTGTGTTAAATTCACCATTAAGCCACATTGTTTCCCAAGGACTGGCTTGCGGCCCTCATGCGTGTCAAAATAAATTTTTTGGGGGGTCATCTTGCATCATGTTCCAGACAGGAAGGTTTGGAGAAAAAGCTACAGAAGCCAGATTTGGATGGTTTGGACATGTTCAGAGGCTGTCTCTTATACACATCTACACACAGAGAGGGAGGACATGGAGGTAGTTGGAGTTAGAGGAGAAGATACAGAGGACAGGGTGAGATGGAAAATGTTGACTCACTGTGGCAACCCATGAAAAAAGGGACAAACCTTGAGGTAAAGAAGATCTTCTATCATGTTACCTAGGAATACACGGCCATTTTTGCTATACTGTTTTCCTTTTTTTAACTTGATTAATAGTAATTGTTCAGACATCACCCAGTCAATAGTCAAACATCCTCATTAATGTTCAATATGGTCAATGATTTACAACTAATGTCTAAGTTGGGTTGCAAAGGTTTGTGACTTTAGGAAACATAAGCCTAGGGTCCAGCTTGGGCCTCCAGGCCTTATGTTTGACACCCTGGTTTAATACAGTCATGCAGTGATTATTTAAGACTAAATTTAGACTACAATTTATCTAAATTGGAACCTCGAATGTCTTAAATAATCATTACAATTTGCCAGGAGGTGAAAATACAATTTTGCAAGCTGGTTCAAGTGGAGGCTTTTTTTTTCTTCTATTTTGGGACCGAACATTAGAACCAATGTTTTAAAAGTATATCAGCTGCTGGACTAATAGCTTACCCGTTGATATTTCCCCCCCTGCTATTTTATAAGCCCTTCTGCACCTTCAGCAGGTTTCTTAAGGTCAAAGCTTTTTCAACCTTTGACTGGACACAGTCCCACTGACTAATTTACGCTTCACCAGCAGAATCTGGACAGTGGTTAACAACATGTTTTAGCTGCTCTCAGCTGCTGCCACCGTCTCTGCAGTGGCCTTCTTTAGTTCTTTAGGTACAAGACCCACTTTCTAGAAAAAAATAGGGCACCGGCAGTGGAAGAATGAGCTTTGCTTGACACTAATGTTTTACACATTTATATCTGCAGCTTCATTGGTATCATAAGATGTGGGGCAGTGGTTGATTTGTGGTTAAGGAACCGAACTGGGTCCGGAAGGTTCCAGGTTTGATTCCACCAACTGCCAGGTTACCACTGAGGTCCACCGAGCATGGCACCGTCCTCACTAAATTTCCATAGCGCTCAGAGCTGCCTACTTTTCACTTTGGTGATGGGTTAAATGCAGAGGCAACCTTTCGTTGTGTGCGGTGGTGTGGATCACAATGTAAAAATGACAAGGAATTATCTTTTAGAAACTAAAACCATGTTACATATTTTTACATTTTACAGGAAACTCCAAGCAAGGGCTACGATGCAAAGCCTGCAAGCTAGCTGCCCACCTCTGGTGCTCCTCAGAGCTCTCCCAGCTTCCCTGCAATGGCAAGGTACGAACACATGAGGCTGACCAGCAAACAAACAGCATTCAATTAGCTTTTAAGAGCCCATGTTTTTGCCAGGTGATTGTTTTGGTGATTTTAATTCATTTATATTATCTGTTGTGTTATGGGAGAAATGCATTAGTGCTGCGATTCCTAACTACAGGGCTGTGGCCATAGTTTGGACCATCAAGAGGAAAACAAAAAAACCATTTGGATTTTCTATGTTAAGGCTTTTTTTTCAGGTTTGGATGTAATTTTGGATGTCTGATTTAAACTATTTGGTAAAATTTGCTAATATTTCCCCAAAAGCTAATATTACTGTTCCATTATCAACCTCTGCTGGTATAGCAGAACAGTGGTTGCCTGGTGATCAAGGAAGTCGAGTGCCATCTGCTCAGATGATGGGTTAAAGCAGTGTTTCTCAATTATGTTTCTCAGTTGTGAGTTCCCTAGGGGAAGGCATGGCTTTTTTTACCCTCCCCCTAAATCTAAAATACTAAGCTCCTGGTAATTTTCTCAAATGTATCCGTGTACTCCACTTTATTAGTTGCTGGCACCATATAATAATAAAATAATGAAAGAAAATTAGATCAGTGGTGCTTTGGCCCAGAGGCAATGTCTCTGTCATTGGTGTGAAACTCCAGGGTTCACCTCCTGGGCAAGATTCCATCCCAGTTAGGGCAGTTGGCTAACCACCTGCAGTAAGGGTCATGAGGGGCTGGTAAAGTGCAGTGTCATTTGAGTGGTGGTAATGGAGCAATGTTGTGCAATGTTGTTAAGATGGATAAAAATTTAAAAAAAAAAAGATTAGCGTATTTTTTGGACTATAAGTCGCTGTTTTTTTCATAGTTTGGCCGTTGGTGCGACTTATAATCCGGAGCGATTTATGTGTGAAACATTACATGTGAAATGTACGTTATTTTCACACCAAACCGCAAGATGGCGCGACAACTGAGAAGGGCTAAACAAAATGGCACTGAAAAGAAAGTCATATTCTGTTAGCATGTTCTTTGTGCTAGAGTTACCTGAATAACTCTTAATATGTTACGTCATTACTGACATTACCAGGCATGTCTGTCATGTAACATTACTATTCCACTTATTCAGCCTGTTGTTCTCTATTTTTTTTATTTTAAAATAAATAAATAAAGATGTCATGTTTGTTTTTAGTGTTGGATTTTATCAAATAAATTTCCCCCAAAATGCGACTTACACTCCAGTGCGACTTATATATGTTTTTTTTTTTTCTCCTTAATTATGCATTTTTTTGTCTGGTGCGACTTATACTCCGGGGTGACTTATAGTCCGAAAAATACAGTATTAAATTGAGCTGCATTGCTGCCATTGAGTTGGTTTCACTGTCAGATATAGCGGTTTGACAACCTGAGTCTGAAGCAGCTGAGATGAAAATTAGCACCACTTAGTCTGAGACGGTGGTTCTCGATCAGAAAAAGGTGGTCTGCAACCTACAAGTTGAGCTGGGGGGAAGTGTCTTGGGAGAGGGAAGGCCTGGTTGGGCAGATGAAGATGGATAGCAACAAATCAAGATATTGTAACAAAAAGCAAAACATGTAAATTTTTAGTGTTTGTGTTTTTGAAATATTATGGGAATTTTCTGTGTTGAGACAAAGCTGTAAATTATTGACAGTAGAATAATAAAAAAAAAACAGCCTCTGGGTGCTGTTATTGTGTCTCAGTCTCTTGGCACGGCTCTTAGTCCCGGTTATATGTTTAGCCTCAAAGCCTCTATGGTGCTAACAGAATAAATCCCAGCTCAAGCGCCAAACATCAGAAGCACCACTGCTATAAATGGAATATGAATTAACTGACATTTGGCAAAACATGACTAGGATGCAGCAAATGAGTGTCATAAAAACAACAACAACAGAGTGTAGAAGAGGAGAACCAGCACACTGCAGTTTCAATGGTCAGGCCCCAGTATCTTTTTCCCATTTATTTCAGTTGTCCCAATTCTACATTTCCAATTTCTCCCATTACTGACAGGTCAATATGAAAATGTGTGTGTTTGAGACTCTCTTCATCCCTGGAGGATGTGACAGCTTCCTTTCTGACACTCGCCAAACCATGGATTAGATTCATTTCACATCACGGGCCACAAGCGGCCTGGGTAGATGTCAGTTGGGCTGGACTAGTGATGGGTCCGGCAACACTGACGCGTCGGCACTTGCGTCGAGCTCATGCAGCGAAACACTGTGTCAGTGCGTATCGCTTTTAGAAAGTCACGTGACCGATAAGTGATGGGTCGGGCAACACTGATGCATCGAGCATGTCGCTTTAGAAAGTCACATGACCGATACAGGAACTGTTTTGAACTAACATGAACGCACCAAACTGTGTCTGTAAGGACGCGCTCTGTCAATAGGGTTTTATCGGCCACAACAAAGAATCTCCGTTGTGATCTTATTCCATCTCATCATTGAATTATGGCGCAGCCTCCAGGAAAAAGAAAGGTTTCCACCATTTTGATCTCATATCGGAAAATAAATGTATATCCTTTGTCAAACTTTACCAGTTGTCCTTCCAATTTCTCTGTATCCCAGCTTCATCTGTGCCCTGTGTCAGCGGGTGTTTTCTGCAATTGCCGAAGTAATAATAGTAATTAAAAAAAAAACTAACTTCAAGATGTAGGGGAAACTTCTTATTTTGAATGATAAAAAAACAGTCCAGAAGTATCCTTGTTCACAACACGTTAACTTTCATTCTCACGTTATGAAAAATGTTCAAAATATTCATTGATTGTATCTGAAAATATTAAGTATTAAGTAAATAAGTATTCTAAATGTGAATGTCAAAAAAGGACAAAATACATTATTGATCAGGTCTTTTATTTTTCACCAGTGATTTCTTGATCTTATCTCTTCTCGGTTGTCCTTGCAAGCTGATGAGTCTCGTAGTGGCGCCGAAGATTATATCTCTTACCCAAACTTGTTGCAAACGCACTAAGCACAAAGGCTTACCGTGCGTCTCCGTAAATAAATAGTTCTATTTTTTTTTTTTTTAATTGTACAGTCTTCTTCTCTGTCTTGATAATGACATTTTGGCTAATGAGGTTGCAGCGGGAAGGCAGAGCACAGGGTAGAATGAACGTCGTCACAAGCAGCAGATGGCGCATTGATAACGCCTGCTGTTGGGTTTGTCTCAGGGATGCGGCTTGTCTTCTACTCTGACCAAAAGAGTGGCCCCCTAGTGGATAATTATGGTTTGCATTTATTTAAAAAAATGAAATCCATGTCTTTTATGCATTTTTTTCACTTTTAAATTATCCTGCGGGCCTGATCGAAACCTCCTTGTGGGCCCCTTCCGGCCCGTGGGCCATATGTTTGACACCCCTGGGTTAGACATAAAGACTGAAAGTCTAGATCTGGATAATTTATGTTCACACAGTTGTACAGTAGATTTCGGCTTTGAGGAAAGTTTGGAAAAAGACAGAAAGCAGCATTTGCATTCAATGGCCAATCAATCTGAAAGACACTTAAATAATTAAGGTGTGACGATTTACGATCCGATTCATATCTCGATTCACAGGCTACGATCCGATTCAGGAACGATTCATAAAAAATATTAAGCATTCGAACCAGTTCGATCCGATTTGGGTCAGTTCAATCCAAATTGATCCAAAACGATTAATTTGCACACCCCTAATATACATATAGTTTATATTAGGGGTGTGACGATTCACTCACATAACGATACGATTCATATCTTGATTCACAGGCTACGTTCCGATTCAGGAATGATTCATAAAAAATATTAAATGATCGGTCCAGTTCGATCCGATTCGGTTCAGTACGATCCAAACCAATCTAAAACGATTAATTTGCACACCCCTATTAAAGACTCATTATAGTTCGATTATTTGAGTGCATCTACTGAGCTGCACAGATAATAGCCTTGAAGGGGAAGATACCTCTGGACAGTGGTGAGGAGTTCAGCAGTCTTTTTGCAACTTTTCCTACTTTCACTGAATCTTTACAAACAGAGGGGTAAAATGATCTCTTATCTGATGCATTTGTCCGTCGTCCATTTATGCATAGAATGAAATGTGATTAGAGAGGAAGTGTCGGGCTATCTGATGAGAAAGGGAGGGTCTGTGATGCTGATGAAATCACAAATCTCAGCTTCAGTCCGGAGCTGCTCGCTTTGTCTCAGTTTGCCGCACCAATGGAGGAGATGAGGCCAATTGTTGCTCACTAATTCCAGTAATCTGACAAAGAGATTGGATTTATCAAGTCTTCCTACAGATTAGGTTTGTGTCCTGTTTCCTGCAGAGAAAAACTATAAAACAAGTAACCATTAAAAGGTTTTTCGGAGTTGGTTTCCAAGCATCTGTTAATGTTTTTTTAGGTAATGGACATCAAGTCAGCATAAAGTATAATATAAACTTTAGTGTAAAAACTGGATTGTATGCTTGCGTAATCTGTCTTTTCTAATTATTTTGATATTACCAGCTGATGTAGTAGCTTTATCAACACCACAGAGTTTAGTTTGCCCTAAAACCTTGGAGATTTCTTATTATTAAAAATTTAATCAAAATGTTCTTAGATGTTGCAGCTCTCTCTTTTGTAAACTGCTGGATTTGCAGTCTTTAAGGGACCTTTACCATGTGACACTGCATTTCACAATTTCTTTTTTTCTTTTTTTACATTAGAGAATGTATTGTCCATTAAGGAATTGAGTCGAGGACATTGCCAGCGAACGACACCCAAAACTGTAGAAGCTGCTATTTTTTATCTTCTTAAGAAGGCGATCCAAACCCTGCAGGACAGAAATTGACTCTCATATTAAATTCAATCTTCTGATGCGATTGTTTCCATATCGTATCTCATGATGAAACGGACGACAGCGGACAAGTGAAGCTGAGATACTATCTCTATAAACTGTTTCTATTTGGGGCACAACAACAGATGATTCACTGTCAAACGGGACTCTGTTATCTCCCGATGATTAGTCATGTTCTGGGGCTGAAGAAAGTTCTGGTGCTAAATAAGGAAACCCAATCACATTTTAAAGCTGATTAGCGCTTTTGGGAGATGTTGCAGATGACAGAACTTGGCCTTTGTTTTACCTCAGTACCCAATTTAAATAGTTAATTTTATCGTCAAAGTCGGTGTCATCAAGTGATTACTCAACATGTTGGTAATATTGTAATATGCATTGAAGTATGTTCAATAGGTGGTCTGCAATCCCAGGGTGGCACTTAGGACGTTATAACATTTTTAGTTGATAAAACATTTTTGAATTTTTATTTTTTGCCTAATTTTGTAATAGCACATGAGAATCAGAACTCATATATTCAAGCTTGAGGTTAGAATAAGCCTCAGGATGGAATAAACAAATCAAACTCACAACTTTTAAATTACATAGCAGCATGTTTGACTTGAGGGAAGGAAGGAAGGAAGGAAGGAAAGCAAACTCCTTGTCACTCGTCACAAAATTTGAGTGGGTGGGTACAATGCCATGCTCAGTGGACCTCAGTGGTAACCTGGTGATTTTGAACCTAAAACCCTATGTAACCCCTCATGGCTACATTTAAGCTTGAGATTAGAATAATCTTCAGGATGGGATTAACCAATCAAACCCACAAGAAGATTAGAAACATGTTTGGCTTGCAGCCTAAGATTTCTTAAAATAAATGTGCTGGTTTGACACATTTTGAAATGTATTTTTTTACACTTACAAGAAGATTCCAGTGCAGCAAATATTTCCTGTGGGCTCACCACCCATTGGAAGGTACAGTACAGTGCAATGTGATTTGGGTGGCAGCTGTGGAGACTGCTGCCCCTTGAAACCTGGTAACAGATAAGCAGAAGAAAGCAGAAGGATGGGTGGATAATTTAATAAAAATGGAACTGAAGGACATCTAGATGACTCTTATATCATCTCTTTTTATTACTACAAGCTGATATTTCTCTTATTACCTCAATCTTATCTTGAAAAGCATTTGATTTCACTTCCCTCTTAACTTTTTTTGCTGTCCTTTCTCTCTTCTGGCTCAGCAGACGGGGGCTTTCAAAAGAAACTTCAGTTCTCCTCTGCTGACCAGTGATCCACTGGGTGTAGTCAGAGAGGCTCCCGCTGCTCAGGGTGAGTAATTCCTTTAGTTTCAAAGTTGGTGTCTTGACATCTGTGATGCTCAAACCCTGATGTTCGTGCAGTTGTAATTATTTCACAACTGTAAATTTGCACATGTTGGAGAAAAAGCTGGAGAAGACGGTTGGACATGTTCATAGGAGGGACAGTGGATTATATTGGTAGAAGAATGATCCTAGAAATGGGGCTACCAGGTGTGGTGCATAATTGGGTATAATGAACAGTCAGTATTTGGGAATTGTTGCTGCTGGACCTGCCATGGTCAGAAACCTTCTGATACAATAAAACCCCCCAAGACAGAGAAGTGTGTCCTGGTCCACACACCAGGACACACTTTCAACAACATATTTGGTGACCCTGATGTGATTTGAACACGCAACCTTCTGGAAAAGAAGAAGAGGAGGAAGACCAAAAAGGAGATGTATGAGGGACAAGCTGAAAAGAAAAACTTTTCACATGTGATATTCACTTCCAGCTCTTTTCTGCTTGTGTGTAGAAGCTGAGAATGGCACTGTTGACCCAGTATATGAGGCGCTGCGCTATGGGACATCGCTGGCTCAGATGAGTCGCTCCAGCTTCGGCAGCATCTCTGAGTCTCCCAGTCATGAGGTAATAAAAGACGCAGACATGAAGTGCAACCCTGACATCAGTCTCAAAGGATAATACTGACTTTTTCTCTTTGGTTTTATTTTTGAAGGCAGAAAAACAGCAAGACAAACTAGAAAACCAACCCATACCTGAAGAGGAACACATACCAGGAAGTAAGAAGAATGATATTCCAACATTGTTTATATATATTATTGCAATCAGACCCATTTAAGTTTGGAAATGTTATCATTTAGTTCTGACATTGCATTTTTTTTCTACCATAGTCTCTTGAAAAAAGTCAAATCCAACAAAGAAGACATTTTTTATTTGCATCTATATAACATTATTTGCTGAACCACTTCAGTGGAGGGGGTTTTGTGCAATAGCCCAGTACTTTTTCCTTCCTGCCTTCAGTCCCAGGAGAAGGGATCAACTCTGTTTGTTCTGCTGCCACTTCACTGTTAATAACCTTCTCCTAACCTTGCCTCTGTTTGCTGCAAAGTGACTCAACCTCTCTCCGTCTCTCTTTCCTCTCTGCACACATTTCTTTTCTTTTTTTTTGTCTTCCCACCTTTCTATTTTCCATGTGAAATACGTATTCTTCCACATCTTTGCGTTCGTCTTTCCAGTGCTCACTCCTCCTGAAAGTGAGAAAGCTGATTCAGAAGACAGAGTCAGCCTGAAGGTGAATTACCTTACCTTCATTTATGGTGAACTTCATCATCCCTTCATTTTCCTGTGCTTATAAAGGTTTTTTTTTTCTTTTCCTTACGCGTCAGACGCCCAAGCAGCTTGATGTCCCCTCTATCCACACCTACGTGGCTCTGTACAAGTTCCTGCCTCAGGAGAAGGATGACTTAGAGCTGCGGTCAGTTATTCTTCTTCTTTTTATATTTCGTTCAATAGAGGACAAAGTGTTTACCTGGGTAGAATTTACTGCTTCTCACTACACCATCTGTCTTCTCAGCGGTATGATCACAGGGGGGGTTACAAGGTTCAGGGGGGGAGGGAGGAAGAACACATCGGAGTCCAAGAAGGACGATAACCTGCGAGTGTGTAACAGTCGTAAATGTCCGGGTGTGATTGTAGCTGCGGGGGAAAGTGCTGAGTGTGGTTTCACACCGACCACTGATCTGGAGAATGGTGTATGTGTTCACCTGGACGAAGGAGTGCAACTAAATCAGATCTCAGTTCTGCTGGTAGGGTGTTTGATGAAATCCAAGGACATGACAGTCGAAGATTAATAAGGGTGTGTGTGAAGACAATGAAAGTACCGTAGAGGGTAGAGGAGAACTGGTATTTTGTTCTAAATTAAGCAATATTGTGACACGTAGCTCTGCCAGATGGATTAACATCAACTGTGAACATAAAGAAGGTAGAGAATAGAATAATAGAATAGAATAGAAATACAGGAGGGTGTCAGTTGTTATAGTAGGAATGTCCAAAATAAACTTTTACCAATATCAGATTTTGCTAGCGTTCTCTAAACACCTCATATCTAATTCTGAAATAACGAATACCAATATACACAAATTTGTTTTCAAGATTCAAAAAAACGAATCGAACTGAATCGAATCGGATTGAACTGGATTGATCGTTTAATTTTTTCTTTGAATCGTTCCTGAATCGGATCGTAGACTTTGAATCGTGATATGAATCGGATCGTTATGTGAGTGAATCGTCACACCCCTAGTAATTATCCTAACATGGTGCTGATAACATCAGCTAACCAATGTTGCTGGACGTTCCTAGGGGCAGTGGTTGGTTCGGATGCTTCCATGTTTGAATCCATCAGCTGCAAGGTTACCACTGAGGTGTACAGTACTGAGCACGGCGCTGCCCCCACTGTTCACTTTGTAGAGGTCACATTTCTTCGTGTGCAGTGGTGTGGATCACAATGGCAAGGAGTTTGCTTTCCTTCCTTCCTTTATGGTCATGATGTGTTTATGGTCCTATTGAATGGATTTATTCTGGGTCCATGTCATTGGATGATACTGATTTTTTTTTTATTGTGACCCAAGTTTGAGGACAAAGAATAAACTTGATCTGTACTTATCTGCACGTGTTGGACAGATAGAATTCCATCCGTGCGTCCATTTTTTTCCGGTCCAATATAATTCTTTGCAGGGATACAGAAGAGCAAGGAGATGAAACTGACCTTGGGTTAGGGATAGATCACTGGTGGCCTATAAATGGATCAGGATCTAGCCAGAGATCAGGATCTAGCCGCAAATAGAGTGTTAGAAGTTCATGAGCAAAACAGCAACATGTATATAATGTATAGGTGGTGGTGGCAACAGGGGAGGTAACAGAAGCCATGTCCTGTAAGTGAGATGGTTTTTCCAAATCACCAGTAACGGAGGAGGTGGTTGGCGACACAATGTATTGCCTACTTAAAAATCCCCTGTGGGAAAAATACCAAAAATATTCCCCTCTCAGCAGCAATAGGTTGCTCACAGGAAAGAGACATGTGACCAAACCACATTGACAGTGACTGTAACAACCCATCAATACCCATCTAACAACTTTACTCACACTTCACAGGTCCACCCAACAGGAGGGACCTGAAACACCCCTTCCTCCTCACTCACAGGATAGAACTTCTGTTACTCCACACTGATAGTTAGAGCTGAAGAAGCCTCTTGGATGAGAGGAGAAACCAAAAAAAAATAAGCTCCAGTTGCCTGACAAAACTCTTTGGCAATGAAAATATTGGGAAGATATTGCAAGACTCGTGTGAAATTTGAACCCAAAAAAAACCTGCAATGCGCTAACGAAGCAAAAGGAGTGTAATATCTGTAATAAATGTGCTCAGATTTCCTGACTGAATACACAGTGTGTATAAAGTTTTCAATATATACGTAGGTGGATCCTTTTAGCCTCACTGTTGAAAAGGCATAGATGTGACCCACTGCAAAATGTCGGTGGATAAAGTCTTGTTAATAGGACAGACGCATGTTTTTAATGGGCCAAAAAACATGGGTTGAAATATATGTGTATTTATGTAGCAACTTTCATGCCCGCCTTAAAAGCGTTGTGAGGATAAAATCTGCTGAATGCGTAAATTCAATGTAAGTAATGGATTATTTTAGGTAAGCAATACCAATGCCCTAGAATGATGACAGGCAATGTTGCCGCGCAGACACCATCCAGTCTCTGGCCTTTAAACACCTGCGTGGATGTGTTCTCTGGGATTTTTTTATTTTTTTTATTTTTTTACAAATCACAATCCAGACACATGTGGTTTTAATGTGGCTTCAGCTCAGACTGCAGACCTGTCTGGAGTCTATTCATGGCTGCTACTTAGTACCAGCTGTAAATGAATCAATGCAGTGTGACTGTAGCCTATATTAATGCAAGACTCACAAAGTGTTTTGTCTGTTTTGAATTCAGACCTGGAGACAGGATTAAAGTCACCGATGACTCCAACGAGGACTGGTGGAAGGTAAGCTGTAAATGCAGTGGCTAAAAATAATGTCTCTTTCCTGTTTCCTAGACGGAAATATTCATTTATTCCACAAGGTGTTCAGAGACAACGGCACAAAAGAGTGTGTGGGTGTTCTTAAAGGACAGCAGGAGTGGTTCTTGGCAGAACTACTTCACATCCAAAGGAACCTGACAGCTCACAGCCATGTGTCTAATAAAGCAACATCATATCTTAAGCTTTTCCTTCCATGAAAAGAAGCATCTAGGCAGCAGAGCTTAGGTGGCATTGGTGGACACAAACTATTTAATCAGTTGGAGAAAATTATTAAGAGATAAGAGAAGAGGAGTGAAGTAGGAAGGCAGAGTACATGTGTGAATAAAAGGGAGAACAGTGAAATGGTGTTGTTACAAGGAGCAGAGGTGGAGAAGGTGGAGGAGTGTAGATACTGAGGATCAACTGTTCAGAGCAGTGGAGACTGTGGAAGAGAGGAGAAGAATAGAGAACAGTCAGGATGGAACAACTGGAGAAAAGTTTCAGGAGTGATCTGAGATAGAAGAGAGTCAGCAGCTAAGGTGGAGGGACAGGTTTACAGGACAGTGGTGAGACCAGCCATGATGGATGGATTAGAGACACTAGGAATAGGTAGAAGACAGGAGGGAGAGCTGGAGATGGAGGAGTTAAAGATGCTGAGGTTCTCTTTAGGAGAGACAAGGATGGACAGGATCAGGAATGAGGTGATTAGAGGGACAACACAGACAGAGAAGTCAGATTGAGATGATTTGGACATGTGGGACAATGGATCAATAGCAGAACAATGATCCTAGAGATGGAGCTACCAGGTAGGAGACAAAGACAAGATTGATGGAAGCAGTGAGGGAGGACATGGAGGTAGTTGGAGTCAGAAATGTTGATTCACTGAGGCAACCCCTGAAAAAAGGACAGGCGGAAAGGAAAAAAAAAGAAAAATAGATAAAAATGCCAGGATTATTGATAGCAGTTCAATGATATACAGAATACTTACTCATCCACCTTGTTTTTGGACTGTATGGCTCATTTTCCTTAAATTTTTCAAACATGACCCCCATAAACAATTGCAACTTATCTATTAATTAAGGTTGTTCTTACTGAACAAAACAATTCTATGTTAAATGAAATGTGTCAAATGTTTAAATATGACAATGTAAAGTTACAAACAATACTGCTTCACACAGATAAATGACAGATTGTCCCGATTCCTTCGAAACACGTCACAGCAACGAATTCAGCACTTGCCAATATTTAGAGGTTTAAGTGTGAGAAAGAGACAGAAAGCTAAAAACAATTAAAAATTAAATTATATACTCTCAACTTCATTAATATTACTATTAAAGTGAATAAATTACTGTAGGTTGTCGTTTTCTTCTTCCAAGGGTATCCACTTAATTGTACCTGCGCGTGTCTTTGTTTCTCAGGGGAAGAGTAGAGAAAAAGTTGGATTTTTCCCAGCCAACTTTGTGCAGCGAGTCCGGCCTGGTGAGAGAGTATGGAAGGTCACAGCCGGTTTCCATGGCAACAGAGACAAAGGGCAGATGACTGTAAAAGAGGCCCAGGTGAACAGATGAAACACACACAGATTTATGTTTTCTCGTTGGCGCTTGACCACAAACGCTATAATTGCAGCAATAAACGTATGCGAATCCATCAGGAATGTTCCCCCAGTCACTTCCAGCTTATTTGGTGTCAGGTCACAATCTCCGTAATTCCCTTTCCTACTGACCTTTTTGCAGATCTGCGTGGGGAAGAGCGAAGAGGCCGATGGTTTCCTCCGCCTGACGAGTGGAAAGAAGCGCGGCTTGGTCCCTGTGAAGTATCTCATGGAGATTTGATGGCAGCCCGTTCCTCCGTGACACACATTTTGACAGACATGTTGAGCAAAAAGTGTTTACCCGACACGTGGTTGACCATCTGTTCAACCACCAAGACCTCCTCCTCCAGTCGCCCAGCAGCTGGATTGGGACAACTGACCATGTTGTTCTGGACCGCAGGGGCTTGGAGAGGCTGGGATAAGGGCAGGCATACTGACAGCTCTTTTTTTTACTGTAGCACAACTGGACTTGGTTTATTACAAACTTACTAAAAACAATATGTAGCATTGCATACAAGGGGTTACGTGGGCAGAAAGCCTGGTTACCTCACTGGCCATTTCTTACTGGCTTGCTATTCGCAAAAAATAAATATACATAAATACAAAGTAATGACATTCCCAATGATGTCAAGGCCCATATTAATGAACTTTTTGATCAAATTGTCTGCACTTAATTTTTTTGTGACAACAAGAAGAGAGCGTGTAATAGACTGTAGCTATGTGTAGTAGTGACTTTTTTTTTTTTTTTTTAGTACGTTTGTGTTAATGAAGTTCCATCCTCCTTTTTAATTATTTTTCCAGACTTCACCTCATTTTCTCGGGTTACAGATTCACAAGGCTGATTTCAGGTACTTCAATGCAGCTCCACTTTGGTCAAATGAAAGTCATAACACACTTATATTTGGACTGTTCTCCTGTGATTAGATTACAGTTGAGTTTTTTTGTGCTTCGCGGCTCCGATGTGACAAATGTTCTGCGTGCACCTCAGGGGAGCTTCTTTCTCAGTACGTCCTTCAGTCACACTGACTCTCCACTCCTCTGGTTTTAACGTTCATGCGGCGCCGTGTACGTAACTAAAATCAGTCACGACTATCTCCTTCCTTGTTTTTTTCCAGATTCATCCTGCTTTATGGATTTCGTGTTTTTAATGTCCTGCATCATGTTGTTGTGACAGCAATGTGTGATTTTCTTCCAGGAAAAAAGGAGAGAGGTTATATTTTCCTGAAAATTCACACAGATGAGCTAAAACCAAACTGAGTGTCAGTCTTATCAGCACACACAGCTACACAGAGGTAACTGCGCAGATGTTATTGTTGCTACAGTGGTATGGGACAATAGGCAAACCACCTTCCATCACCTGAGTTATTGTTTGGTAACAATAAGCCCTAAGGCAGGAACACAGTGAACACACTGCCTTTGTCGCAGCAATAAGTGTAAAAACAAAGATATGACAGTATTTGTAAATAGCCTTTAATAAGAAGCTTCATATGTATTGACTCTGCTCTGACCCGGTAGTCCAGAAAGGGGGCGTTGACTTCAACTCTAAATACAGATTCTGCTTTTTTTCTTTTTTTTTCGGTCAGCCTTGAAAATGTACCGTATGTAATGCACCTATTCAGCCCTGTTAGCACAAACCTTTTCAAGTACTATGCACAACCACTGGGGTTTTTTCCAATTTATTTTAAACTGTGCTTACGTCCAGTGTCTGCGCTCACACACACACACACACACGCACACACACACACACACACGCACACCTGTCAGTGTACAGTATATGTGCACCTTTGCTTTCTCAATGAAAACTCAGATTTCTAACTACAGCTGCAGGAGCATCTGCCAGGTATCCATTCATGTTATATCCAAACATTTACAACCAATGACTAGCGCTGACTCAGGATCAGTATTCAGGTAAAACCACCATTACCACAATACAATAATGCACACTACCATGCCTGTCCTCTGCATGGCTGGCTGTTCCCTGGTCCTTACACCTCTCAATAAAAGTCAGATGGAATTGAAGTCTGTGTCTTTGTCTAAATAATTACAAAGAACATAATGTTTAAAATTGAAATGTTGTTTTTGTTCTGTTATTTGAACATATTAAAAGCAAGAGTTTGTATTCATGAAGAAACTTAAAATATCCAAAGTCCCAGCATGCATTTGGTGAGGCTTCTTCCTCACTATTGTGAGAGGAAAATGTCTTCAATTGTGACCTAGTTCTGTTGTCAAACTGAATCGAACAAGGTTTTTGTCTCTGCAAAGGAAGCTGGTACTTGTACAGAATCAACCTCACTTTTCTCTCATCCTTTTTATTAATCCTGGCTCCAGCAGAAGTGATAAGCACTTCCAAACCGTCTGTCTTCTTTACACCGAAGTCGTCAATATCTGGGGAAGAGGTGCACACGTTCCTTGCTAAATTTTTTAAATGGCTCCTACGTGACCTGGATGAGCGGGGGGGTGGGGGGGGGTTAGGATCACAGCACAACGATAGAGACAGGAAGCAGGAGCAGAGAAGCAGTGCAGATGCTGGGTAAAAAAAAAAAATCCTGGCTTAAAATAGCACTGGATTATGCACAGAAGCAGAGAGAGGGGAAGGATTAAAGGGGGCAAGAAAAGCCTTGTTGTGTGAAAAGAGGAAGCGACTGCACGAATGATACAGTCGTTAAAAATAATCAGCCGTGAACCCTGACCACCTTCTAAGTCCAGTGTTTTCACGTTGAATGCTGTTCAGGGGCACAGATTTATGAAGCCCGCGGGCTGACGTGTGACCTAGTGACAGTTGGCACGGCTTGAATGAAGTTCAGTAGAACAGACTGGAGGTCTAGGAAGGGAACGCCGAGTCAGCAGAGGATTTCTTATGTCTTGGAGGGTTGATGAGATGAACTGACGCATGAGCAGGTGGTCTGTGAGGGTGGAGTCATCAATGTACACGGAGACGTAGTCTGGTGCTTAAAACATGAAGGTGACTTTCGGGACGTTTACCCATACTTCACTTTGTCTCCAGGATCATGTTACATAAACCACTTAATGCTTTATAGCGATACCTTGTGACCAGTGAGAGTCAGCGCTCCATGATTTCCCATAAGCCATGAAGTTGAGTTCATAACCTACGGCAAGGGTGAGAAAAAGTTGACTTTATTTAACAGTCTTGTAACTAAAAAATGAACACGTTATTATTGTATCATATTACATTTATTCGCCCTTGTCATGTGACATCACCATCGAATCGCGTCATGTTATGTAAACATTTCTTCAGACCCAATAAATGTTGAAGGCTTTGAGGAACAGCATGTTTAATGTATGGTATCTTCTCTTGCCTCCGAGGCTACAGCATCTTGGCTTCGCCTCTCTAGAGTGTAACTCGCTCAAACACTATCTCAGTGACGTGACTGGTTCCTGCGAGGCACCAGTCTTGAATTGAATTGAATGCTTTTATTGTCATTGCCCATACATACATACAACGAAATTCGAGTGCTTCTCTAGTAAGGTGCATAAAACATTAATAAATACTGTAATAATTTACACTGTACTGTAGTCACAGTGGGCCCAAGGTTCATAACAGGCTTTAAAAACAGCAGTTAGATGGTGGTATTCAAGAATAGCATATCTATAATTATCATTTAGATACTAAGGATGAATTTAAATACTTAGGATAAGAGCAGTGGAGACTGTGGAAGAGAGGAGAAGAATAGAGTACAGTCAGGATGGAACAACTGGAGAAAAGAGTCAGGAGTGATCT
>JAFBJS010001492.1:299614-359578 GCA_016785265.1 Paraplagusia blochii
AGAGAGTCAGCTAAGGTGAAGGGAAAGGTTTACAGGACAGTTGTGAGACCAGCCATGATGGATGGATTAGAGACACTAGGAATAGGTAGAAGACAGAAGACAGAGCTGATGGTGAGAGGAGAAGTTAAAGATGCTGAGGTTCTCTTTAGGAGAGACAAGGATGGACAGGATCAGGAATGAGGTGATTAGAGGGACAACACAGACAGGAAGGTTTGGAGACAAAGCTAGAGAAGACAGATTGCGATAGTTTAGACATGTTCGGAGGAGAGACAGTGGATTCATTGGTAGAAGAATGATCCTAGAGATGGAGCTACCAGGTAGGAGACAAAGAGGAGATTGATGGATGCAGTGAGGAAAGATGATACAGAGAACAGGGTAAGAAGGAAACTGTGGCAACCCCTGAACGTTGCACAAGCTGAAAGGAGAAGAATATGCATAATTATCAATTATTCCCACCTTCTTCAATTTCTTGTTCATTTTAATGCCTGGTTTCATTTGCTCAACAGTACATTTGCTCAGACAAATATGACAAAAATAACTTACAAGAGTGTAATTTCAGGGCTGATATCTCATTTTCAATGATTTTCTTGACAACAAATCACTCGAGTTCTTATCTCAAGAGCTATGGCCTTGTTCTGACAATAGCAGTGCTTTAAGGCATGAGCATTATTAATATACACTTCTGATCAAATAGAGACTAATTAAGATTAATTAAGAAATGGGTTGGATGGTAAGAAGGTTCTAAGTAAAGATTCATGATGGAAAAAGAAGAACAACAGCATTTAAAAGACAAAAGCTGTGCACATATTTGAATTTCCGGTTATTTCCTATCAAGACATTTTAATGACAAAAGGCAAAAGAACTTACTGACCTTGATCTTGGGGTAATGATGGCCTAGTGGCCAAGGAGCCGGTCTGGGGTCCCTAGGGTCCAGAAGGTTCCAGGTTTGAATCCACCAGCTGCCAGGTTACCACTGAGGGGCTGTGAGCCTGGCATCGTCCCCACTCACTGCTCCCCAGGTGCTCAAAGCTGTCGACTGTTCACTTTGGCGATGGGTTAAACAGTGGCCCGTTGTGTGCAGTGATGTGAATCACAATGACAAGGAGTTTGCTTTCCTTTCCTTCCTTCCAAAAAGCACATCAGTTCTTGAGAGTGGATGCTCTTCATGAAGCCATCTCCACCACTAGCCTTTAGTAAACACTAACATCAAGCAAACCAATATGAACCTTTTAAGTCAACAATAATGGTGAAGCTACTTATTATCGATTTTGTTTTTTAAACTTAAATATTAGTTTTACATAATTTTCTGGATTGGTCTTATACTGTACAGTGTTGAGACTAACGTGTTACTTGTAACGCCGTTACGTAACAAAATTTATATTCTTGGTAACTAATAACGTAATGCGTTACTTTTAACGTTACGTAACGCCGTTATTGTTACTGTGGTGTGAAGGGGCTCGTTACTCGTTACTATCTGTGGTCCAAATGGACGGTTTCTTGCAGCCATGGAGAGAGGACTGTGTGGCAGTGGAGTCTGTCTGCTGCCTGTCAGTGTGTGTGTGGTTACTCTCACAGTCATAAGTGAAAGACGGCCGTGCACACTAACTGAACCCATGCGTTGAAAAGGAGCAATGATTGGTTGACATAGGATAACATTTCAGACTAAGCCAATCAGAAAGAGAACTGGGCGGGTCTTCTTGCCTTATAGGGAAATAAACACACGGGTGTCGCGGTACAGCAGCACACACCCACAAGCAAGACGACAGCAAGTGGCAAGTTGAGGTTTCAATAAAGATGCCTGTCAAAATGACCAAACATCTACTTGTTTTTAATGTACCACAACATTTAAGTATGATATTTGCCACACAACACAATGTAACTAATTATTAGTTACGATTAGTTATGATTTAGTAACTAGTAACATAACAAGTTACTTTTTCAGAGCAGTAAGTAGAAAAGTAATACATTACTTTTTTTAAATAACTTAGCCAACACTGGTCTTATACATTTCGAAGCTCTGCCAACCACCTCATAAGGATCCAAGATATATCTATATATTTATATATAGATATAGGGACTATATATACATATGAGGATTTGTGATTTATTACCAAGTTACAGTCCATGAATCACCATTTTTGCAAAGTCGAAGACATTTATTTTGTCAATGATTATTGCGAGTAAATGACTGATGGAGTGGCTACACCCTGTCAACATTTAATTGTTTTTTTTTTCCACCTACAATTGTGAAATAGATTTCTGCTTTGGTTGAATTGATCCTGTCAAGCTATATATCAATCAAGTCAAATATATAGAAAAAATATATTGTGTTTGCAGGAACCAGAACGATCAAATGTCCATGTCAAAATTGTACAGACCCTGGAGGCATTGTTAAATTCTTTTCTTGATATTTTAGTGTTAC
This sequence comes from Paraplagusia blochii, assembly GCA_016785265.1. NCBI lineage: Eukaryota > Metazoa > Chordata > Actinopteri > Pleuronectiformes > Cynoglossidae > Paraplagusia > Paraplagusia blochii. Next base: position 302,037 of record JAFBJS010001492.1, read on the forward strand.
TCTAATATATTTGACATTGATGATGAAGTGAATTCTTACCTTTCTGGATCATTATAAAAATGTTAAAAGTTAAGGTTTAACTAGTGTTGCACGTTACCGTTTTTCTCACGGGGACAGAACTCTACACTGACCTTGTTGTCTTCTTCTTTCTGCTTGTCCCCTTTTCAGGGGATGCCACAGCGAGTCAACTTTTTTTTATCTCCCCCTGTCCTCTGTATCCTCAACTTTGACTCCATGTCCTCCCTCACTGCATCCATGAATCTCTGTCTCCCACCTGGTGGCTCCATCTCTAGGTTCATTCTTACCAGTGTATCCACTGTCCCTCCTTTGAACATGTCCAATCCTTCTCAATCTGGCTTCTCTAACCTTTTCTCCAAATCTTCCCGTCTGTGTTGTCCCTCTAATCACTGATCTTGTTGTGATTTCTTGTATTTAAATAATTAAATATAATTGCTTTAATTTAAGACGTTGAGAATCATTTTGAGGAAATAATTTCTCTCAAGAGAAACAAAGCTGACTGGGCCTCGTTGCGTCACGTCACAGATGATTCTTTTATGAAGGACCCGACATTGAAAATCCAATTACGGATTAATCACTTCATCCCCGCCCAACAATCAGCAATAATCATGTTTATAAAAACTTGAACACCCCCTGATTCTCCTCCATCTACCATTCAGCTCCTCTTCACTTTATTGTTGTTGGTCTCCAGAGTCAAACACAGCAAATTGACAGAGGTCGAGTGGCCTGTCGACATCAGAAGGTCAAAGGAACAAATCTACACTGGAGCAGAGTGGAGTGTTTTTGAGGGCTTCACTGTTGTTTCAGATCAGAATGGTCTAAAGAATGTATTTTTTTTGTACTTTAGTGGCAGTATTCTAGTACACTACACTGATTGTTTTACCCAACACTATAATTTGCTGTGTCCTGGAGTAATTTCAATCAAGAACAATTGTTTACTCACGTCACAGTGTCCTACTTTTTCTTCTCCGGACATATTCATCTCCTACAGGGTGTACAGTACAAATGGCTGCAATTTTACTTTTTTTTTTTAATTATTGTATCGTAGGCTCCCGAACATAGTAGAACATTGCAGATAGTATCAGACTTTATCTTTAGGACATCTTTAACATGTCTTTACCTTGTGCATTGTTGTGAACAAACTAACGTTTTTCTAGGGCTTTGCTTCATTCTTTTCACATAAACCTTTGTGACTATGAGTCCACCCTGCTGTTTTCATAATTTTTATGTTTATTTTGATGCCTGTTGCCACTTTTTCTTTTCCTCTATTTAGGGGTTGCCACAGCGAATCGTCCTCTTTGTCTTTTCTCTTTGTCTCCTACCTGGTAGCTCCATCTCTAGGATAATTCTTCTATTATGTATGTATCCACTGTCCCTCCTCTGAACATGTCCAAACCATCTCAATCTGGCTTCTCTAGAATTTTCTCCTACTCTTACTGTCTGTGTTGTCTCTCTTGTGACCTCATTCCTGATCCTGTCCAATGACTTACCGCTAAAAGTACTTTTTTTTGTTTTTAAACAAAGATATCTCACATAAGATTGATTTAAGAGCTGGCATTAAGTCATTTTTTTCTGTTCCATGTTGTCCTGTTCATCGTACTCTTTCGGCAATATATCTTTAATGACTCATTAAAATAAAGAAGCAATTGAAGAAAATAGGGCTATTTCATCCAAATCCAACAAAGTAGGATTAATAATCTGGACTGATTTTCTCTTTTACTGTACCTTTTTTTTCTGTACCTGTTTTACTTGATGGTCTCTTAATGGTCACATGTCACTTGAATATCTCTGCAACTCTCCAATTGTCCCTCGGGGACAAATAAAGTTTTTCTGAATCTGAATCTCCTATTGTGTTTAAAGTGCATTTGCGGAACAGAAAATATTCATTTTTATACCGCTGGCCTACACTCACGCTCTTCTATTATCCAATAGTTGCATTTGTAATACTTGCAATGCATTTGTAATCTATAATATATGTGTCTGACTTATAGACTATATTGATATTGTGGAAAACTGGGAGGAAATCCATTCAGTCACACAGATATGCAACAGCATCTTCTAATTCTTGAGATAATTTGATAATTTGACATTACAGATCACCGAAGTTCAACCATATTATGCTTTTTAAAGCAGATAGAATAACAAATCTTTTTGTGTATCCCGATGATTACACTGTGTTTGGCATCACTGGTGTAAAGACACAACAGTCCTTGTGTAGAACCTGTTAGATGGCTGATATATACACCGCATACAGTAAGCGTAACCAGTTGTTCTATTAAATGCCTCACATAATCATATCTCACCTGAACTTGTGAGTGCCTCATCCGTTTTTGCCTGGGTTGAAGGCCAATAAAAGAGTGTGCGATAAAGTCTCCTGCTTCACATCATCCGTATTCCTCTCCTTATCTAATCCCATTAAGGGTGGCGCTTGAGGAAACAGCCGCGCCTCCTGGTAATGAAGAAAGACATTAACTCAGCTACAAAATAGCCTCACTGCACAGAGACCGTTTTCCCCTCCAGTAATCCCTGTGATCCTGCACCCATTCTAATGACTGTTTTTGTCTATATTTATACAATACAGATGTAATTAAATAGTCAGAGGTAATATTTGGAGCTGGGCTGCACAGAGTCATTAAACCAGCAGGTTAGGCTGGACCAAGGCTTCGAGTTGTGGAAGAATTTATTGAATCTATTGGAATTTGCAGGTCATTTGACCCTCAGGTGTTTTGGATGCAGAGACATGTCTCTTTTCTCAGAGGTTGCCACAGCAAGTTAACAATTTCCTGTCCTCTGTATCCTCAATTCTAACTCCAACTAACTCCACGTTCTCCCTCACTGCAGCCTTCAATCTCCTCTCTATCTCCCACCTGGTAGCCCCATAGGATCATTCTTCTACAGTACGTATTCACATATCCACTGTCCCTCCTCTGAACATGTCCAAAGACTATTCCAATTTGGCTTCTCTAGCTTTTTTCTCCAAACCTTCCTGTCTGTGTTGTCCCCAGGAAATGTGACTTTCATCACGACTTGCAGACCAATAGATGTCTTTGTCGTTGTGATCACTGTATGGAACTCTGGATCTGCAGACTTCAGACAAAACAGGTTCTCTGCTACCCTCTAATGGACTTTAAGGGCAATGAAACAATATTTGTCCTGCATTAGCGACATACCGTACACCAAGAGTCACCAAACTTATGCCCGGGTGCTCCTGGTCTATCTAGGGTGCAAGTGAGGTGAGTTCCAACAAACAAAACTAGTCCAAAAAAGGGTAAAAATGGTACTGTACCTGTGCTCTTTGAGCAGAGGTTACCAAAAAAAGTGATATTCTAAAGCAGGTCTGGGCAATTATTTTGACTTGCAGGCCAGAGGTGGTACTTAAACTTGAGTCACAGGCCAGGTCAGAATCAGAAAAAAATTAGTATTTCGGTGAACTAGGATAAATGATAAGTAAAATATTGAATAATGGCTAAATGCTCAAATGCTTTTAGCATCTTCAAGACTATCTATTGCTGGTTCTGCAAGGAAACGGTAAAAGGATATTAATACAAAAGTATAATTTGGATGAGTAGGGCGAGCAGGTTTAAAAAGTCAAACTGGCAGCAACTGACCTTAGTTTGCACAGTTCTGTTCTAAGGGGTGCAATCATGATGGTTGGACAAGTGGTCACTATTGTATGTCCCAGAACATTTCATTCAGTAAGTCTGCATCAAACGAGTAGCTCTTCCTATTACTGCTCTTGAAGTGGCTCTCAGTTTCAAAAGGGATGAATACCCCTGCTGTATACAGTACAATAAAGTCAATGATCAAGTTATGACCAAAAACTGAGCACTGCATTTTAATGGTATCTTTTTATTGTATAAAGTTTCTGTTCACTGTTTTTTTCAAGCTGCAGTAATTAAAAGAAAAAAAATTATAGCTTTGGATTCCTGATGGATTCGCAGACAATAGTCATGCACTGATGGTTGTCTTTTGATTTGAATTTATTGTACAACAAAAAGTTCAATTTGAAGGGTAAATTAATCGACCAAGTTTTATTTTTTGGCAGTTTCTTCCTCCTTTGACAAATTCTTGATGATTTCTTCTTTCTTTGCCAGGAGACGTTCCTCTCTGCGTTTGCGAGCCTCCTTTGTCTTCGAGCGCCTAGCCTCGGCCTGGTCACTAAATAAGCGATAGTGAAGAGAGAAAAGAGATTCAAGATTAACATTTCAAATGCAACCTTTCAGTGGTCAGAAATGAAACTTTAATAGTTTGTAACTTACGCCAGAAGCTTCTTGCGAGCCTTGTCTGCCTTCAGTTTGTGAATGTGCTCCATCAGAATGCGTTTGTTCTTGAAGACATTACCCTTAGCCTTCAGGTACAGACTGTGGTACCTGGTGGTAGCAGGTAGGAAGTGTTTAAACATGGTATATGGATGCACCCATTAGCATCTCTGTAAGGCTGGAACTATTCATGCTTACATGTGCCTGTCAATTTTCTTTGATTCCCTGTAGCGACGAAGAAGACGACGAAGGATTCTCATGCGCCTCATCCATATCAACTTCTCTGGCATACGAGCATTGGCTGTACCCTTTCTCTTACCTGCAGAAAAGAAAAAAAATGAATTGCAGTGTGCATATAACATTGCTGTGTCAATAACTTGGCATTATAAAAATGCCATAAAAAAAAGCTTATACACACCATAACCCATATGACGACCCTTGCGCCGAGCCATTGTGTTCTTGCGGCAGCGAGCACGGGAATGAACTGTCACTGGTTTCCTGATAATTAAGCCATCCTTCACCAGTTTCCTGATCTGCTGACCTGTGGCAAACAGGGATTTTTATATTGTCAGAAAATGGGCAACTGTGAGCGTGAACTTCAGATGACAGGATAAAGCATCAAACCCACGGGAGTTTGCATTTGCAATCTCATTGGTCTCATTGGGATCCAGCCATACTTTCTTCTTGCCACAGCGCAGGACGCTGGACGCCAATCTCTTCTGGAGCCTGAGCATGCTTTGGAGTGAGAAAAAAAAAAATGTTTGATTAGTCTGTAGTTGAGGACTAACATGACTGAAGAAAAGGTGCCATTGATTATAGAAAATCTATTTAATCAGCCTATACTAATTTAATACATTATCTAGTATTCCTTTATTTACAACTAGAAATTGTTTTTTTTCTGCCCCTAGTGGCGGTATTAAGGACTGGATTTATCAGTTTTGTCCCTTGTTGACTGATGGCTTCAAACTTTATATATTTTGCCATTAAAATACATTTGCTTAACAGACATGACTTATCTTTTTTTATGACAATAACGTTTCTTCAATTCCAAGCATATTTTTATCCCTTTGGATAAAAATGGACTGAACCGTGTGGTTATTTTCATCTCAATAGGCAAAGAGGTTATTTCATTGTAAAAGCTCAGGTTACCATTTTCGCAGTTCAGTTTGCTTGACTAGACTAGACGTCGATTATTATTTAAAGGAGAATAATAGACAAAGTACGACCAACAAATGCGACATTGTATTATTTGTGTTGAAATTAACAAAAACGAACATGCTGCGAACATGTTGTGACATGTTTTCGCTCTTAGCCGGGTTAGCTCGACGTAACAGGCCGCTGTTTATACGCATTTCAAAGAAATTAACAACATCGATATTAGTTTACACAAATCTAATGATTACAATGGGGGTTATACGCAACGTCTAACACAACGTTGGCTATGTGCAGCCAATTCAGCTGTAGATTAATGTCAAATCAGGTAGCTTACCTCATGGCTGCCACCAGCTTCAGCGAATAAGCTACCGGAACCGGAAGCTGTGTTCTTTTACCATTATAGACATGGTCACATGGGTAGCTTAGGTTTAGCAGTATTTAAATAGTTTATTATAACTTAATAATTCGAATTATTTGGTCGCATTAACACGAATTTATGATCAATATATCTATTATTGTTATGGATATTAACTCTCATACGTAATATATCACAGTGTAGTACGTTTTCGTAGGTGTCCACTAGAGGGCAAAACGAGAGCAGGAATGTATATCATTGCAAAAAGATAGTAACCATGAACATTAGCATTTTAATTATCAAACATTTTTATTATATTTGTCAACCGCGAACAAAGATATAGTGAATTGGAGTTATTAATATATTTTATTGCAAATCCCAGATACTAATGGTTACAAGGTTTATTAGAAATAAATTCATTGCAAGATATGTAATGTGAAAACATATTATTCCATCCTGGACAGAATTCATGAACAAGTATCACAGAAAATATTTTACTGACATCTTTATAAATATATTAAAATCTCAGAAATAAAATGTTAGAATGTCATCGCCTTCATTTGACATTTATTGACATATGAAAGAATATCTAAATGTTGGGCATATTAAGATTTTGTTTTAATAACCAATTTGTGCTTCATAATACAACCGGCCAGTACAGACTAACTCATCTCAAAGTATTTCAAATTTTATATCCATTAATCTTCATATTCACATCCGTTACCAAGTTGCAGGGGAAGAAGTCTCTACAGCTGCCACCCAAATCACACTGCACCAACACTGTGGGACTTTCTGACGAGTGGTGGAGCCACTGGAAGTCAAATATTAAATTTTTTATGAACAAAATATAATCAATCATTTTGAATTTTACACACCCCATATCATAACAATTCTTTTCTCTGTCTTTTCAAAGGTGTAAAACATTTTCATACAATTCTACTTGTTTTTATTTATTACAATATTGGCCCTGTTGCTGCTTTAATTGAATCAATCTACACAGTCGAGTGGCTCCTCCTTGGTAAAATGAGGAAAGTCTTGATTTCGGTCATAATTATTTCCATATCCTGTTCCATCATAGTTGAGAGAACAGCTGGGCAGCACTGTCGACATTCACAGATTCTTTTGGTGGATTTTTGACAACCTGTGTAAATAATCGCACAAGATCAAAGAGATCTCTTGTTATTTTTTGGGTACACATCAGCATTACCAGCAATTAAATCATTTAAAGCATGGAGTGCGTAAAGCAGCATAGTGAATTTTTCTTCCTATACCTGGATTTGTTTCTGAGGTTTGGGAGCAACAGACTTTGAAACACTTTTAACATCTCTCTGGACCTCTGAGAAGACTTGATTCAGATTCTCTACCCTCTCGTTTTTGACAGCCTTAATCTGTGAAGACAAATCATTGGTTACATACAACAAATATAATGGTATGTTTACAATTCAGAAGGACTGAGAGAAATATCTTACGTGTTTTAGAGTTGTTGTTACAGGCTTTGCTTTATTCTTGCTCTTTAAATGTTTGTTTGCCACTTGGAAGACATTCTTCTGTTTTTTCCCTTTTTGTTTATTCTTCGCCATGTTACCTAGAGACACAAATAACAGATAGCGACATAATATTGGGAATGCTTTTACCGGGGTGACTTTATTTTTAGTTACCCGTTTAATTTCTTAATAAAGTTCCCTGAATGATTATTTCTTGTCATTGTCTTATAGCACCTAATGTACTGGAATAATACAAGATTTTAGTAATTAGTGATAGATAGATAGATAGATAGATAGATAGATAGATAGATAGATAGATAGATAGATAGATAGATAGATAGATAGATAATGCAATGGGATTTTATTAACTTGGTACAAAACAGAGCTGTTAGGAAAGGTAATATAGAATCATTCTCCGTTTACTGTCCAACAGTATCTCTGACGCCGCAACTTGTTGTCATTTCAGCTGCTACTTGCTGCATGCTAAAACCGTAAACACGGCCCTTTCAACGCCGTCGTGATATATAAACAGTAATGTTGGTCGTTGGTTTAAAAAATGAAGACTGGCCACAAACCTCGTAGTAGCTATTGTAGTCCTCTTTCACAAACGTGCTCGCTCTTTTAGCGTGGTGTTTACGCGACAGTCGACGAAATATTGCGTCATTTTGGCCGCTGCCCCAAAACATCGGTCAGTCCTCCTCTCTGTCATACGGCGCTGCAGAGGCGTGCAGCAAAAACCGGTCTTATTTTGCTGAGGCGAGTGGAGCGTGGATACTGTATGACGCTCAAGTTCGTGTCATTCATGTCAAAGATTTCGACGACGAGTTTATTTTTACGATATGAATCAACGGAACACATTAACTGAGGTAAGGTATATTTTACTATACAATCAAGGGCTAGCGCGGCTATTGCTAATGAACCACTGTCACCGGCGCCGTGCGCTTTTTGTCTTGGAAACAATGCAATGTGACACGAACCCTGAACGCGCGTGGGCCGGCTATGATCCATTAGGTCGGTGTTAGGGTTAGGATTTTACCACGTTATCAGGTCGTGTGGATTTACCCGAGCTCGAGAAGAGCTCTGAAAGCATCACGACTCGCGTCCGCTACCGGCGTCTGCGGTTACTGATTCTGACGTTTCACTCACCTGCACACGTACACGCACACAAATAATTATAGATATAGAACAATGTTGTTATGTCGCATAACATTTTGTATTTTTAAAATATTTTTCTCTCTATGTATATATTAATAATTACATTCCTGAGTGCTCATATAATGGCGTTTTTATAAAGAATTTATCATTTTGCATAAAACCGGGATATTTGTATAAAAAGCCAATGTTCTACGGCAGCCCGTGTTGTTCATCTGCACCGGTGTCCGTCCTGCCTGTGTTATTGTTTGTTAGTTACTGTAGTTACTCGCTCCATCTGTCACGTTGAGACTTCTCCAGTTTGACCCGCTTCTGTAGGCAGCTGTCAGCATGTGAAGGGGATTATCCCAGCCGTGGGTTTGAACTTAAATATTGTTGTTGTTTGGTTCCCTGAAGTCTGCTTTAAAAGGAGTCCTGCATAAACACTGGACATGTGTTTTAGATTAGTTTGTACAACAATATATCTATTTTCCCCCTTTTTTAACTGTGAAGTGTATTGCAGCAACATAAAAAACATTTATCAAGTGTGCTTTTGTTTATTCTTAATGTTTCAACATTCATTCGTGGACATTCCAGCCTCAATTAGGATCTTGTGCTTAGAATGCTGTGATAGCTGGAACAAAGCTCCACCTCGGTTATGCTTCTAATTTTAGGAAACCTCCATGTGCCATCAGATTTATGAAAAAGACTCTGTCCCACTGTGGAAACATGACAATTTCCATCTCTGTAGCTTGTTTCATTCAATAAAATACCTAATGTATAATTATGTGACTTTATTCTTGGGGTCTACAGTGCACTACAAAAAGAACTACAGTATGTCTTTAGGTATTATAGTATGTTACTGTACTGGCTATATCACTTTCTGCGAACAGCCATGTCTACAATAGGCGTACTGGAGCAGTGTCCATTCTCTATTGTGTTTAGTGGTATTTGGGGCCCAGAAGGTCCACACCTACTTCTTTAGAAAAGGATTAGCATGACCATTGTCTACTCAATGACAGATGTTCATAGATTTTGTGTCATATGAGGTCACGTTAGTGAATATTGAGTTTGAAATATCATTTATCTGCAAATTATTATTATTTTAGCAAATTGCATAAAATATATTTTGGTATTATGTTTCTTTCTTTATCAGTGCATGCACAGTGAAGCTTTAAAAACCTTTAATATTTAAATAGTATTATTGTTTACATCTCACAAATGTGTAACCTAAACAACCAAAAATACTCCTGAGAGACACAGAACACTGGTAAACACCTCCTGGTTTCTTTGGACACATTCTCAAATAGGCATTAAGACACCAAGACTATTAAGACACTGTCTTTCAACCAATTCAAGCCCCTGTGTAATCTGCATTTTATTAGTTAAATGATGTATGTGTGTTATATATGTGTGGATACAAGTAGTAAAGGTGCTGAAGGTGCAGGAGTTTAGATACTGAGGATCAACTGTTCAGAGCAGTGGAGACTGTGGAAGAGAGGAGAAGAATAGAGAACGGGCAGGATGGAACAACTGGAGAAAAGAGTCAGGAGTGATCTGTGATAGAAGAGAGTCAGCTAAGGTGAAGGGAAAGGTTTACAGGACAGTGGTGAGACCAGCTATGATGGATGGATTAGAGACACTAGGAACAGGTAGAAGACAGGAGGCAGAGCTGGAGGTGGAGGAGTTAAAGAGAGACAAGAATAGACAGGGTCAGGAATGAGGTGATTAGAGGGACAACGCCGGAAGGTTTGGAGAAAAAGCTAGAGAAGACAGATTGACATGGTTTGGACATGTTCAGTGGAGGGGCTGTGGATACATTGGTTGAAGAATGATCCTAGAGATGGAGCTACCAGGTAAAGGCGAAGAGGAAGGCCAAAGAAGATGGTTGGAGTTGAGGATACAGAGGACAGGGTGAGATGGAAATTGTTGACTCGCTGTGGCAACCGCTGAAAAACAGGTTAAGCCGAAAAGAGAAGACTCAGCAGTGCATCAAGCTATCATTAGGTTTCCAACTCATGTTCCTTTGTTGTCTGTGTTTGGGACACATGAAAGGATTCCAGCCACTCTTCTTTGTAAGGCAATGATCGCCAACTATCTAGGTGGTTGCTGGTGATCTTACAGAAGCACACTGGAAGTCTCAGTGTGCTTCTTTAATATGGTCATGATAACTGCTGCTCATCTCGTCCACTTCATTGTAGATTCAGTGCTGGAGGGGTTGGTCTGTAGCACCTTGAAGTTACGGCAGCTATGGGGTGACTTTGTGGGAGAACCAAAAGGTAGAACTAAAACTAGTGAGGACAATTTAATAAAGTTTAATAAAGGGACACACAACCCTCCATGCTGACTATTGTCAGTTAAAGACCTGCAGTGATGCTGATAGTGTAGTCAGATCAGCACTCTGTGTGTATATTTGGTTCTTGTCAGTGTGTGCATCATTAATACAACCAAACTAAAGAATTCGAAAATGTCTTGTCTGTCATGACCAGCGTGCCAGCTAGTGGTGTTTGCCCAGGCAGAAGGAAAAGAAAAGACGGCAGAGGACATGGAGCTGTCTGATGGCCTGTTGCTGCAGGTTAACAATGGAGAGCAGTGGTGTAACCGTTGGAAGAATCCCAACGAGGACTCGGTAAGTTATAGACCCGGATCTGAACCATTCATCTTTGCAACAGGATACCTTTATAGATACAATCAGCCTTGCACTACTTTTCAGTTAATGGCCATTCATCGCCTTTGTTAACCAGGAGTGACCCTTTTATGAGTGCCTAATCCTCCAGTCATGTTGTGTGCTGTTCTTTTTTTTTTTTTTTTTAGGACCGCAGCATTAGTCCCTCAGTCCTGCGCTGCGTTACCAGCACATGGAAGGAGGGTCTGCTGAACAGAAAAAGACCCTTTGTGGGCCGCTGCTGTCACTCCTGTACACCACAGAGCTGGGTAATGTTACACCAACCATAATTAGGTGCAACCTGAAATCATTTGCTGTGACTTTAGTCGTGTCAGGTTTATTGTTTGTTCTACTGTGATGTTTTTTACAGCATCAAGTATGAAATTACAGTCTTGGCATTAAATGAACCATCAAATATGTTTTGTTGAAAAATTTCTTCTATTATTCTTTCATCTTAACCTGTTATCCATTACTTGGTATAAAGGGCAGCACGACTGCCACCCAAATCACACTGCAACATACTGTGAACCTTGGGTGGAGAACCCACTGTAATTATTCACCGTCAAATTATGTCAGGGCCGTAAATACAAAATGGTTACACTTCTAGTTACTCCAGTTACTGCGTCTTAAAATTACAATTTTATGAGTCACAGGGCTTGTCACCATGTTCTCTATATTCGTTGTATGCTGAGGTGCTATACTATATAAAGTAACTATACGTTCAATTAAAATCACACATGTGAAACTTTGGACCAGGGGCCAAATCTGGCCCACAGTTTTATTTTATATTGACCTTGAGATCATATCAAATGTGTACAAGGGTTGGCCAACTGGTAAACAAGCCACTAGATACTAGATACTTTCCTATGACATAGAGAAGGCTAACAGCATATTAGCTTTAATGCTTGATTATGCATTGGTTTATCTTACTTACACATGAACACCCCTATCTATTAGCATTTTACTCAGCCCCTGTGTCCAATTTTAGGGTCCTGGTGTTTCCCTGTGCAAAGAAGGCTAACATAAACAGGGAATTTGAAAGGCTACAGAAAATAATGTTATAAAGAAAATGCTCTATTATTAAAAATATTACTATACTACGACATATCATCAGTAGAGTAAAACTAACCTGTCTCACGGTGGTCTAAACCCAGCTCACATTCCCTATTTGTGGGTAAACAATCCAATGCTTGATAGGATGATAGGAAGAGCCGACATCGAAGGATCAAAAAGGGACGTCGCCATGAATGCTCGGTCACAGCATGCCAGCATATTGAGCTTTGATTGTTCAGGATTTAATGGTTTATGCAAAAGGAAATTCATTTGGGCTATTTTTTTAGTTTGGCCTACTGTGAATTTGATATTTATGCCCCCATTTTTTATGATTAAGTATAGTTTCATTTCAAATTGTATGTTGGTCATTTATGCACTAGACCCCAAGGCAGAAATATGATATAGTGTGGTAATAATGTATAAATATATTTTTCCCACAGGAGAAACTGTTTAATCCAAGCATCCCGTCCCTGGGTTTACGCAATGTCATCTACATTAACGAGACCCACACTAGGTACGCACTGTAAAAGTGTCCATTTATTCTCCTTTGTGTATTTGTTTATTTTCTTTTTGACTTTCACTTTGTTTTGAGCTGTTTTGTCTTTCTAATGATATTTATTGATGACAAACATTGGCCTCCCTAACAGCCTGTGTATGATAAATCCAGAGAAGTGAAACAGTGGAAGGGTAGACGGTTGAATAATTTAAAGTTTTTGTTAACAGATACTGGGACACATGCCTCCTGGGACTGAGCTCAACAGGCAAAAGTCAAGACTCCTTTTATACCTTGCAATAAAGCACAAAAAAATTGGAAACATCCTCTAGGTTAGACGAGACAGTCAGATAGTTTCTGATCATGTGACTGACCATAAATTAAATGTTTGATGTCAAATAAGAAATGCCAGTAGTAAAGATATATTGCACAGGGAAACATACCAAATGGGAACTGGATTAATAACAATAATTGTTGGTGTAATTTAGTTTCTGTTCTGTGTTTTGGTAACTGTTTCACTTCTCTTGGCTTGTCCGTCTGTTGCCTACTTGCTTCTACTTGTTGCGTTCCTAGCATGCATTCTTACTCAAGACATTTACAACCAGGTGTGATGATTTGTGCAAAGTGTTTCATGCTCAGAAGAAGACAAGAAGGCCACCCCCGCAGCTCTAAATCAAGATGTAATCCACAGAGCATGCACACCTGACATGCTGCATGTCCTTTTTTACGTTTTCCCAACATAATGCTTTATTTATGTTTGGTCTTGCAGGCAGCGGGGCTGGTTGGCGCGCAGCTTGAGTTACGTGCTATTTGTAATGGAGCGAGACGTCAACAAGGATATGTTCACCAGAAACGTGGTGGACAATGTGCTCAACAACAGCAGGTGCGAGGCCACAAGCCCGGCTGAGTTACTGTCATTGTTAAAACCAATGCACAGCGAAATACAACCAGACTTTTGTTGAAAGAAGTCCTGTTTTTTTACATCATTGATGGTTATGTACAATACATGGGATGTTTTGAATGATGACCAAATTGTGTGCTCCACTTTCTCCAACAACAGTGTGGAAACTGCTATTGTGAAGGTTGCCACTGATTTGGATGCTGCAGCCAACCAAGCAGGCAAGGAGCACAAAGCTGTGAATAAAGTGAAACAGAAAGCACGGACCTTCCTCCAGGAGATGGTAGCCAACATTTCACCAGCATTCATCAGGTACATGTTTGCTAGAGTGCCTCAGCTGCTGTAGAGAAGGCACAAGCAAAATGTCCAAACATGTTCAAATTTTATAATTGATTTGTATTGTGATTATCCTTCTGCCTTTTTCCTGCAATAGCTTTCATTACATTTCCCCCCATAGATGCCATAGAGAAGACTAGAAGTCCTTTAGCATTTCAGGCTTTTTCCATGGTTTCTACATTTATCTTAGTTTACACAAATGCTCCATCTATCTCCTCTCTGCCTTGTGTCCAATTTTCGGTACAATTTCAGCCCAAGGGTAAAGCGGTTTGACTATGCCTGCTGCAGAATTCAAGCTTTATTTTACTTTGTGTTTTAATGTCCTTTAACAGACTATCACAGTGGTTTGTTTTTTCATTTCTTAGACTGACAGGATGGGTTCTCTTAAGACTCTTCAACGGTTTCTTCTGGAGCATACAAATCCACAAGGGTCAGCTGGAAATGGTTAAGAAAGCTGCTACAGAGGTCAGTGGTATGAAGATGCAAAACTGCAAACAGAACACTTTACTTGTTAAACTTTTTTTTTTCTGACCTATTGCTTATTAACAGATGTTTGCAAATGCTCATCTATCTTAATTTTTTTTGCAGCAAAATGTGCCCATGGTTTTCCTGCCTGTTCACAAATCCCACATTGACTACCTGCTGATCACCTTGATCTTGTTTTGCCACAACATTAAAGCCCCTCACATCGCAGCTGGCAACAACCTAAGCATTCCTATTCTCAGGTAATCAGAGTCAGTGTCAGAGCCTGGTCTTAAGACTGAATAATTAAAAAGATTGTAATGAAGCAAAATTGTGTTTTGCTTGTTTACTAACAGGATATCACATTATTTAATTTTTATTAACATCTTATTAAATCAATTATTCAGTTTATTTCATAGAGGTTTGGGTTTTTTATGATTCCTACATTAGTAGGACAAAAAAACCATAAGGTCAATGCAGGACTTAATAACATAAAGAAGTGACACCACAAATTTTATATTAGTGAAGAAAACAGGAGGGATTATAAATCAGCTGTAAGACATCGAAATTGTATTGCTTCAAGTTGTTGAAAAGTTGGTGTCAAAGATATGACTTTGTCTCCTACTCCCCCCAGAACTCTGATCCGTAAACTGGGAGGATTCTTTATAAGGCGTAAAATGGAGGAAACTGAGGATGGGAAAAAAGATGTTTTGTACAGATCGCTGTTACATGCAGTAAGTCCAGAGAGTCTGTTTATCCCTGAAGCAATGTTTGTAAAAACAAGACAACCTGCGGTTTTTATGTAACTGCAGTTTGTCTTGTTTTTTTTTTTTTTTTTTTTATTCTACCAAACTTTTATCTGTTACCAAAATTGTGTCTTTCAATTTTTTTTCCATTCATTAAACTGAGGATAAGCACTGTGACAGGTTTATTAGATGTGGGGTCCAGCACACAATATATTTCTAGAGTTAATGTGATGGTGAGAGAGTTGAAAGTAGAGAAAACAATGGCCTCTGTGGCTTCCCACCGAGATGGGGTTGTTTTGCACTTGTCTGATAAAGTTTATCAGCTGGAGACACAAGCAGCTGAAGTAACACAAACAACACTGCGAGGACATAAAACTTGCAGTGAGAGACAGCTAGTTTATCTGTCAGGTCAGAAAACTTTGTTTGCCCTCTTCCATTGGTAGAGTCAAAGACTCTTGTCACTTGACTGTCTTGTCATATCTAAACATGGAAGACTAACTCTTCGTGGCTTACTTTAAATGCTACAGCACAGAGTCTATTTCAGGACAAAGCATCTGCTTTCCGGAGTGCTAAATGGCAAAAGACAGCTGTGTACATAGTCCACACCAGGAGGTCACTGTTGCTCAACAGTTCGTCCAGCCTGTGTCCAGTCCACTTGTTTTCGGTTTGTGTCCAGGTCAAATACATTGATGAAAATGACTGCAGTATTCTATATGGCCTCTAACTAGGATCAGTCAACCTGAGGAAGCCAGCTCCATGTGATCTGGAATTCAAATGGAGAAATCTCAAATTTCTAATTAGAAAACTAATAATTATTATTATAGTAGTTATGTATGATTCATGGACAGAATCAGGAATGAGGTGATTAGAGGGACAACACAGACAGGAAGGTTTGGAGAAAAAGCTAGAGAACACTTGAGATGGTTTGGACATGTTCAGAGGAGGGACAGTGGATACATTGGTAGAAGAATGATCCTAGAGATGGAGAAGACAAAGAGGTGATGGATGCAGTGAGGGAGGACATGGAGGTAGTTGGAGTAGAGTTGAGGACACAGAAGACAGGGGGAGACAGAAATTGTTGACTCTATCCCTGAAGAAGGGACAAGCTGAAAAGAAGAAGTAACTGTATGATTCAGGACACAACATTTTAAATAACCCTAATCTTAATTTTCATGAATGTAAATTGAGTTAAAATAGATTATCTGCTGCTGGAGTACGAGTACTGTATTTGCAACACGGTTACAAAACCAAAAACAGTCAAAACATTTGTTTATCTTTGAGTTGAGGTTCACATGCTGTGTTGTCGTTGACGCATTTTGTTTCTACTCTCACCTCAGTACACAGAGGAGTTGTTACGTCAGCAGCAATTTTTGGAAGTCTACCTGGAGGGTACGCGCTCTCGGAGTGGTAAGCCGTCCCCAGCACGTGCGGGCATGTTGTCCATCGTGGTGGACACACTGTGCACCGGGTCCATTGCAGACGTACTGGTGGTGCCAGTCGGCATTTCCTACGACCGTATTATTGAAGGCAACTATAATAGTGAGCAGTTGGTAAGTGTTTGCTGAGCTATACAAGAGCTGTATAAATAAATTATATATATTTTTTATTTCAGAGAAACTAATTAGTCAAATTTAATGTTCACTGTTCTCAGGGCAAGCCCAAAAAGAATGAGAGTTGGTGGGGTATAGCATGTGGTGTGTTCAGGATGCTGAGGAAGAACAATGGCTGTGTGAGGGTGGATTTTAACCAACCCTTCTCTTTGAAGGTGATTTCCACACTTGCAGTAACTATGTTTTAATTTAATTTAACAGTATGCAAGATTGTGTAATAATTCAACGGTACTTTGGTTGATGACACAGCTGAGCCACATTATCATACTAAGTGTCTTGTGAATTGAATTGTGTGTGAATTCAAGGAATACCTGAACACTTGGAGAAATCGTCACGTTCCACCCCCGGAGTCCCTGGAACATACTGTGATGCACGCCATTATTTCTGCACAGTAAGTGTAAAACTAAACATTTCTATTTCAGTCAGAGTGTGAATCTGTTTTCCCATTGGAGTCAAATCTGACTTTTTCCCCTCGTCCTAATGCTTCATAGTTGGATTTGTAAGCTGATGATGTGTTTTTCAGGTTTTCTGTGTAAAAAAAAAAAACAAGCTTTATTTGCTAAACAATATTAGCAAATGTCAGCACGGTTGGTATAAATTGAGTGTTCTACGTGTGTCAAGATGCTATTTTGCTTGCTTTATGGGCCTTCTTTAAGAATTCATTGAATACATCCTCTTAAAAAAAAGCTATTTTAATGCTGGAAAATAAAAGGTGCCTTTTTTGAACTGTATATGTGACAGATATAAATGTGACATCTTATCTTTCAGGCCTGATGCTCTGCCATTTGAGGGACAAGAGGAGGGTCAGGTGAACCGAGAGCTGCCTGATGAAATCTTTAGACGGCAGCTCATTAACAACCTGGCCAAGCATGTCCTCTATAGTAAGTAATCAGCCATTATGACAATTTCTCTTTTAAGTGGTGATATATTTCTAATACGTGTATTATTTAAGTTACGAACCTATAAAGTGCAAAGTTTGTGAGACGTTTCCTACCTGCCTCACAAATTTGTGGTTAATATTTGAAGATGTGCTCCCTTATCTTTGCAAAGCACGGGGCTTATCGTTTTGTTTGTCCCTATGGTATCGGGACACCTGCTCACCGGAGCTACCACCCGCCACACACTGTAATATTATCCATCCCGCTGTGTCCTTTAATTGATATTCAACGCAGCACCGCATCCCTCCATCCTTTTTCACGGCATTCAAGGAGCTTTGCCCTAGGGTAGCACCACAGAAACTGGTTCATCCCTGCTTTTTCATTTGCTCTTTTTCAATCCAACCAATTACAGAGCCCGGAGCCGGATGGCATGTTGTTTTGAACCAATAGGAAGAAGGGGAGGATAGTGAGGCAGTGGAGGGGAGGGATGCAGTACCACTGCTCTCAAATGCCTTGAAAGTGAACTATGCTCAGGAAGACCTTTAGTAACCTCTGTTCCACACACACATGGCCACTCCTTTTATTATTCTCTCCACATGATATTAAGATATGAATCCTTTTTTTAATTAATAAATCAAATAAATTTAGAAATGTTTTATTTGCATTGTTTCTTGAACTAAATTCCTTGTATAAATTTATACAGAATCTAAATAAACTGCCATCCCACAGCTCTCTATAATTCCCTGCATGGCTTTTGCTGACTGTGACCAATTTTAATATACCATTTCTGTCTCTTTCCTGCAGCGGCCAATAAGTCATCCGCAATCATGTCCACAAATATTGTGGCCTGTCTGCTTCTCTACAGACACAGACAGGTGAGGTGTTTTAGTCCGTTTTGTCTTTTGTCTTCTTGTTTTCATGCATGTCCTACGCCAAGGTGATCCAAATGTCAAATACCTCTGCATGACTGTACCAGTTTACGCTTGTTCTACACCCACACTATACCCTATAATGATGAGGTGCTGCCCTCTGCTGGTAGATGGGAGTGCTTACACGGACAATTTTTGCTGTGGTCTGATTCAGGGAGTAGTGCTGTCGAAGTTGGTGGAGGACTTTTTTAACATGAAGGAGGAGATCCTGTCTCGGGACTTTGACCTGGGTTTCTCCGGGAACTCTGAGGACGTGGTGATGCGAGCCCTGCACCTCCTGGAGAACTGTGTCAATGTGACCAGCAGTGCAAATCGAAACGGGGAGTTCACCATCGCCCCCAGCCATACTGTACCAGCGCTCTTTGAGCTCAACTTCTACAGCAATGGCCTTTTCCACGTCTTCATTTCTGATGCAATCATTGGTATGTTAGATTTTCAATAGATTCTTTTAGTGTGGTTTCTCAAAGTCTGAAATTGATTAAAAAAACATGGTATTCTATGCAGTTAATATACACAGAACTGCCATGAATAAGGAATAAAATGTATACTTAATGTTAAAAAGTTTATTTTGTCTTGTCAGCCTGTAGCATCCTGTCACTGCAGCGCGAGTGCAGTGTGGAATCGGCCTCTGACCAGCAGCCAGGTCGGCCTCGAAGTCCTCTTCTAAGTCAGGAGAGGCTCATTCGTAAAGCTGCCACCCTCTCACAGTTTCTCACCAATGAAGTTGCAGTGGCTCCTGTAAGTCCCAGCTTTTTTTTTTTTCTTTTTATTCATTTGCTTTCATTTGCTTTCACCTCTTATATTCAGCATAACAATCAGAAAGAGCAGCTGTAGCTGCATCTGTGCATTCCAACCAAGCAGCAGCACACCTGAGATGATAGGTTTAATCAACTGATCTCAGCCACCAGACAGCTGATTGGTCAAACTGTGTGTTCTTGGTTGGGTGGAACGAAAGCCACATTGGCTCTTTCTGGAACACGTTGACCATGCCCTCACTATAGGGTTATCCCTATTCCTAGATATAGCAAAAAGCATACATTGGCCACTGGTTTAACCATAACCTTCTGTCCAGTCACCATTTTTAGCAGAAGTATTTTTGTTAGGCAAAAATTTGGTTATATAAATATGAGATATTTTTAATAAAAATGTTATTTAATGGAGCCAATTGTCTTGTATTCACAGCCATGTCAGACCATCTACCAGGTTTTCCATGATGCAGTGACGCGACTGATCCAGTATGGAGTTCTATACGTAGCAGAGGTTAGTTCACATACACGTTTGAAAAATATTTTCATATACTGTACTCAATGATCAATAATGATTACTGATCAATATATGTTTTTCGTTTTGTCTGGGCGTTTCCTTTGCTTGTGTGAAAATTTTTGTTTTATGTCATACTAGTCAACCTTAGCAGCCTAGATAAGTAGCTTTTTCAATTTTTTTTTTCCCATTCTTGTCACTCAACTCAGTCCACTTCTGAGTAAGACATTCTTAAACAACACAATATTTAACTGCTGTACTTTTTCCACTTGTTTCTACTATGTAATATTTATGTGAAATGAACTAAGTGGGAAGCTTTTGCGTATCAGGAGGAACAGGAGGAACTGAGCCCCAGCCTTACAGACGAACCCTGGTCCCAGAAATTCCCCGAACCCTTGTCTTGGAGAAGTGATGAGGAAGATGAAGACAGCGACTTTGGAGAGGAGCAGAGAGATAGATACCTGAAGGTTAGGAATTCTAATGCATCTAGACATACTGTATATTAAAGAGACATTGCGTATGTGTTAAATATCTAGAGACTGTTGAGGGTTATTTGTTTTTGTTGTTTGCTTAGGTGAGCGTTGCAGCAGAACCGCAGGGCTTCTTCATTTTCCTCCAGCGACTGCTGAGCCCAGTATTGGAAGCCTACAGTGGGGCTGCCATTTTTATCCACAGCCTGAGTCAGCCCATGGCCGAGTCGGAATACACGCAGAGGCTTTTCCGTTACCTGCTGACCCGCACAGAGAGAGGTGTCGCTGCCTACGGTAATGCCGCCATCACATGGCTCCTTATCCATAATTTCTCGAACATACTAGATTCACATAACATGTAAAGTTCTTCTTCTTTATATAAAGTAGAATTTGTTGTATTAGTTGAATGCTATTCAGTTTATACGGTGCAGACAGGAGAACAGCAGGGGAGAATGTAATCAAAAGAGCTAAGCATCTGGCATGCAGTCTGCAACACAGAGGCAAGAATAATGTTGTCTCGAAACCATAAAAGCAGTAGGTGTTTCCAGTAATGTCTTGTAGAGAACATACTACACGGTGGGGATTTTGATAAGCATTGCCCTACGATCAGAGCGATTGTTAAAGTCTCTAATTATTTCCCCTGTGAAACTAATAGACTATATTAGAATTTGGTTCTCTCCACGGGATACTCTGGGAGCAGAGTATAAATATATAAGTATTATGGTAACTTCAATTCAGGAGATACACTGCAAAGTTATTGTAATAACTTGCGCCCTTTTTCTCCAGAGATAGTCTTTAACTTCCTGTCTTTTTTCCATCTGTTTCAGGAGAAAGTGCTACTCATTACCTGGTTAAGAACACAGTAAAAACATTCAAAGAGCTTGGGGTAAGTCTGAGAAAATGTATTGTTGTGAAACATTTCAAGCGTGGGAACACTTGTTAATGTGTGCTGCTGTTCCTCCTGTATTTTCAAGGTCTTGAAGGAAAAGCGAGAGAACAAGGTGACCACCCTGGAGCTGAGCAGCACTTTTCTACCTCAGGCCAATCGGAACAAACTCCTCCAGTACATATTAGGGTTCGCACTGCTGTGACCAACACCTCGAACGTTACCACTCAGATCCCAGACTCCTCCTACCTAAGGGCTTCTACTGGTTACTTCTAAATAATCCCAGGTGCTACTCTGTGGAACAACTCATCAGGAAGTGCCTTCACCCCAAACCTTGCTACTTGTTACCTGTTAACCATACGAAGTCAGTCTTCCCACAGCCACTGAAAGCATCGCACTCGCAACGTTGACGTCATTCGAAGTAATCACCCATTCTGTGAGATTTTTGCCAGAGATGTGACTGATGTTTAAACACATACGAGAAATATACACAAAACATAAGACACTTGAACAGTTTATAAATAATATAACAATATCCTGAAGAAAACAAGTCAACATGATCTCCGGTATACAAGTTGAAAAGGAAATGGAGGTTAACACTTAACCTCTCTGTTTGTCTGAAGCCCTGCTGTATTATCTCCACTGCATTATCACACACTTTATAAGAACAAGTGAAAAAAATACAGCATCGTCCCTGCTGCAAAATTAACACAAAAACCTGCAATTCTTCTTGCGCAGTTACTTGTTAAGGAAGTCCTAACTCCAAAATTCAAACCTGCTACATTTAAATAAGATAAATTCACAACAAAATATTTATTCTGCCTAAAATACTTACATGACAAACACCTGCCCATGTCCCTGTGTACTCTTGTGTATTTCTGAATACCTAGTGCATTTAGTGAAATGATGCAAGACTCGTTTCGTCCAGATGAAGTCTGTTTTGTACCAATAATGAAACATTAAAAAAAAAGAATATTAACACATGAACAGCAGTAAAAATACTGATTACCAGCCGCGTCACTTGGCTTATATTTAAATACAGCAAACTAATAAGAGGTAGGGTGACCTTTTTAAAGGACATCAGTCAATCACATGTGAATGCTCTACAACATACAAAGCCTTTTTAGCACCGCTGCTGACAAAGCAGTGGCAGTTTGTTAGCCCACGGGCTATTCAATCCACTGTGTAATCTTTTCAGAGTTTGAATGTGCTGTTACTGTTCTATGAGAAACCCTCCACAGAAGGTTGGTTACTTGCTGTCCTGTCTTTTTTCTTTTTATACATAAAGTCTCACCTGTTTTTTTTTTTTTTAGGCTAGTTTGCCACACAGTGTAAATATGTAGTCAATCTGTGAGTAGACCATGTGAATTTGAGTTTTTTTTCCTATTCTTCATGTGAATTGCATGCTGGGACTGTACCATTGTAAATAAAACAAAAAACTGAAAATCACCCCAAAACTATTTACAGCTGGCATTGAAGCCTCAGTGCAAATACTGATGCAGAGGTTTTTAGCTGATATTTATTAGTGATTTACTGAATAGAAAAAGATGGTGGTTTCACAGTGAAGTTATTGGTGGGTATTGAATTCAACTGATGAATAAAATGTGCATTTACTGTATGTTGTACGCAATAGGTGAAGGCATGTGTTTATGAAGGTCATTGAAAGTGAAAGAGTCCTGTTGTGATGGGACAGTAAAACATAACCTTACCATAAAAATGTGAAAAGACTGAATGTTTGAATCAGCGTTCTCCTTTTGTCAGGGCAATAATGTCATTTGCTATTCAATTCAATGGTTTCTATTGATCATTTATACTGAAAATGCTGTTGACTTCATGTCTTATTCATGTTTTCTACCATGTCCAATGTTGACATCCAACCACTGCATGTTTCTATGTGGGTTTTTCAAAGAGAATGAAAAATCAAGTGAAATGATTGGCCAGTTGCACCGATCTTTGCATGTCAAAGAAAAGAGAGGATACGTGTTTGGGGATCAAAAGTGCTGCAGGTCATTGGGAAGATGTGTCAAATCCAGTGCAGACTCTGTGGTGCTGCATGTTTCTCTCTGGTTTCCTTCATTCATAAGCTCAACACAAGTCTCATTTTTTTGTTTTACAGTCCTGTGTGTGATGTGTGTAAAATGCATTAGTATTCATTTGAGTAGAATCAAATCTGTCGCCTCATCCTTACCTTTTACTCATGTACAGTACTTGGTGTGGTCGATACACATTACACATTAGTTTCTTTTCATTGCTGCATAACATCATCACACTACAGAAAAATGAAAAAATTTTGTAGAGCTTCAAAAATGCCTGTAACAAAAAATCAGGTGCATCCTTAATGCACCGTACTGTTTTTTTGTTTGTGTTTTTTTCCGTTATTTTTTTTCTGCATGTTAACCAAAATTAATATAAATCCAGAAAAAATGTAGGTTGTAAAAATGAATTAATTTGCTCACAAAGGGGGAAAAAACATTGTTACTAGAGGAAGAATCACCAGCTCCTCCGAACAAATGTCACTGTTTTGTTCTTGCTTTCTGGAAAGCAAAGCACAACTGGCATTATTCATGATTGTTTTTAAATAAATATGTGATTAACACAAATTTCTCCCTGTTTTTTTGTTACTCTACAATTCCTTTTAAATTCTATGATAAAGTTATTAATCATCTTACAGTCCCAGTTAAGGTATAGACTTATGTCAGCCATTATGTACATACACAAAGATGTAGTGAAAATGACTGAACAGGGGGAAGAAGTTGTAATAATGGACAAGCTGAAAAAACTTTTTGATCTGCTCTCACCTTGTGGATGCTTATTTGATTCTTCCTGAATAGTTTTGGCAAATCATAGCAATATTCAAGTCTCATCAATGGCTCTAATGATATTAAAAAGATTTATTTGATAAAAAATAGAGTATGTTGAACTAAAAAAAGAGACTGTGGAACGATGCTTATGCTTATACTGCCGATATTGAAGAAGAATACTGTTATAACCAGAGACGGCTGATGATGTCTGCAATCTAAAAATTGACGAGGGACGTGAGAAACACAGTCATTGCTTTCATTCTAATAATCCCTTTTCCTCCTAGATGGAATTAAAGCCAATCGTGGATATTTGAACCAACCAGAGTGTGGTGTTCTTGTGTTGTTGTCAAGACAAACATACAGCATTATAGAAAAATTAAGCTCTTTACTTCTATGTAGAAAAATTGCTGTTTTATGGTTAAAAGTACAATGTAGTAAAATAATGTAGAGCCAAGGCCAAAGCAAATCTAAGTGCTTGTACTGCAACTCGAAAACTGCCAATTCCTATTAGGAACAGGTCAATTTAATTAATTGTAAAGACTAGTTATTCTAGTAATCTCTAAAGTCTAGTTATTGTTGTAAAAACGGGTGTATTAAAATATATACGTTTTTATTTTCTGTTCTTTTTAAACTCACGTTCCCTTAAACTACACAAGCTTGTCCAATAGATGGCAGTATTAGGCTTTCAAACTTAGACCACCGTGGCTATTAACAAAGAAAAAGAAACAGAGCCAATAAGCGAGCGGCGGTTGCTAATACGCGGAAGTATGAACAAAACAAAACGTAACCGTAATGTTCAGATGTTTTCGCGTCGCATAAGCATTCATTTATTCACGTAAACACAGGAAGTGGAAATATTCTTTACAGATGGCTCTGTCCTTGTGTCACGTCGTTGTAACGCTGTCTATAGTGGTTTTATGTGTTATTGCACAGAAACAGGGTAAGTGAGCAAGACATAAGTTGAAACATGAAAATAAGAAGAAATAATAACAACTCTATATTTGTGAAGTTGTTGATACTATAGACCTAACGCACCTCCAGGGGCCTAATAGACTGTCATTGTTTTTCTGTAGTGAACCCCCCTCTCGTGGCAGCTGTCTTTGGTTCGTTCTCTCTGGTTTGTGTAACCCTGCTGGTCTGGAGAGACTTCCGGACAAAGATGAGAGGCAGAAGCCGAAGTTTGAGCAGTCTACTCGGCCAGTATGTGGCCCTGAGAGCTGTAGGCTGGCTGGGCAAAAGACAAAGGTTGAACCTGGAGAAGGACACCCAGAATGTGAAGAATGTCCAGGAGGAGACGCTGTTAAAGCGCTTGCGTAACAACGCCGACACCTACTATGGAAGACAGTACAACTTCAGTTCAATAAAAGGCAAGGCGATAACGCATTTTTAATTTATTAATAGCTCCCAGTGAATGTGTTGCGATATTAGACTTGTGCAGCTAAGACTGCCTGATAAACGGAGCGAAGGTTCATGTGTTGGCCTATTTTTATTTTTAACAAGAACATGAACAGGTCCGTCGGACACGCTGAGCAGAATAGAACTCAAACAGGAAGTCGTACTTCAAAATAAGATATACATATATCGTGTTTAACAGATTGAATAATAATATATGTACAATGACCTACAATACGTTCTATTTGTTACTATATTGTGTAATGAACACTATATTGTGTTGTGAAACACTAAGTCGGGGAACGCTACTGGTCCTTAGGTAATTTGGTGCCAGGCCCCAGAGAAATAATGTTTCCTTTCGGCCCCATCTGTCTATTACTTCCACTTGATCCATACCCATATCAACAAAAGAACTGACCAATAGAATGGCTAGGATTCCATCATCAATAATGCAACTATATTTGAGCAGGAAATATTTTCTCAGTGAAGAAAACAACAATAAAAACAAAATGATGCAGAGTTATTGATACAAGAGTCTAACCTTCTCCTACCAGACCCTATACCGGTTATAGGTATTATGCACTTGGGAAACCCTTGTTGTGTCCATGCACAGTTAATTCGGGCAGGAAGATTTTATAGGTAGGAAAATATGACGGGTCCATGAAAATAGTATGAGGCATTTAACTGTGGCGCAAAAAAGGTTGGGTAACACTGGGGTAATTTATAATATTATTTACATGATAGAACATACTATCAATGAACTTCTCATTTTTTTCTAGTTATTTAGAATACAACGTTCTTGTAAAAAAATCTATGCCATACTGTTAAGTTAATCCAAGCTCCTGCAACTAGATATCTGATAATAAATGCATGTTTTTGGGTAGGGGGTTGGTTTATTTCCTCTTTAAAAGCAGGAAAAGGAAAGAAAAGCAAACTTGTCATTGTAATCCACACCACTGCACAAAACGAGACGTGAACTCTGCATTAGACCCATCACTAAAGTGATCATTGGGCAGCTCTGAGCGGGAGTTGGAATGGTGTTATGCTTAGTGCACCTTAGTGGTAACTTGGCTGTTGGTGGAGTAAAACCCTCTTCCCTATGGCACTCTCCCATCTGAGCTATTTCAGCTGTTTCATCAAATGAAACATTTCATTACTTTTCATTTAACCATGGAAGTCTTTGGTGTTAAAACAGCTCATGTGAAGAATTCTTTCCAAAATACACATTTGTCACTGTTTGTTCATAGTAATGTTTATTTTGCAGACAGTGCTACATTCCGGGCACAGCACCCAATAACCAATTATGAGCATTATCGAGAGTGGATTAGACGAATCGCTGCAGGAGAGGAGAAGGTGATCACTGCAGAGAAGCCTTTGATACTAGCCATGACATCTGGCACTTCAGGATCCAGTTCCATGCTACTCAGCACCAAAGACACCAACCATGAGTTTTTTCTGCAGGTGAAGCCACATTTTAGCCCATTTCGATTGTTTAAAAATATACAAAAAGAGTGACTAACATATCCATTGCTTTTTCACCACAGGGTGTCACTGTATGTATGGATGCCATGAGGCAGGCCTTTCCTTCAACAGACAATCTACAGCTCACAACTAAGTTCTTTTACATGCCTACTTTTCGCAAGTCCGAGGGAGGAATTCCCATTGGACCAAACTCTTCAACCCCAGCTTCCTCTCGCTTCATGCTAAGCCTCTACACCACTCCAGCTCCAGCCTTTGAGGTAAACAAACATGTTCATAACTGTAAATGTCAACGCTTTGTAACACAGCGGATGATTTACAGACTTTCATTTCAAGGATTCCTTTGGTTTCACCTGTGTTAAATGTCCCCATTTGTCAAGGTTGTGGATGAACAGCATGCCCTTTACCTCCACCTACTGTTTGCTCTGAAAGATGCTACTGTTGGTACCTTGGAGTCCAACTTTGCTTCTACAATCTTCTATGCTTTCACTGCACTTCAGGTACAGTCAACTTTATAGCTGTTTCTATTCACTCCAATGTGACACATGAGGTAAAAGATTAATTATCTCGTCCTATAGAATCACTGGCAGCAGCTTGTTAAAGACGTTGAGGAGGGAAAAATCAGCAAAGATCTGGCACTGGATCCCAAAGTGAGGGTTGCCCTCGAAGCAATGATGAAGCCAGACCCAGAGAGGGCCGCTCAGCTGAAGGCTCATTTCCAGGAAGGCTTCAGGGGAATTGCCAAGCGGCTTTGGCCTCACCTTCACTTACTGCTGGCAGTAGACTCTGGCTCCAACCAGATCTACGGGGAAATGCTGAGGGAGAATTACTGCCAGGGGCTGCCCTGCTACTCACCCTTCTATGCTGCTACCGAAGGTCAGCAATATGACACATTCATTTCTTCTTATTTTCCTTTCACATGATGTAATTATTTAGCTCACAAGCCTGGCCAGATGAGTCAAAAAATTCTTTTTGTTGTTCATTTTATTGACTGATGGTACATTTTTGTTTGGTCCAAAATAATGATAACAACAAAATGATCCCTAAGAGTATTATATAAGAGCTGATATCTAGTTATTTTTAAGATATTAACCCAAACCACTCTAGTTCTTACAACAATATTTATAGCATTCTTAGACTTAGACCCCCTTTATTGTCATAGCAATGAAACAAACAGTGGATCTGGTAACAAAATGTTGATGCTGAACAGCAGGAGAACACAGTATACGGTGCACAGCTTGTAAACTTTTGGGTAACAAATAAGATGTATAACATGCCAAGAGGAGGGGCCTGTTACACATTGATGTAAAGTATTGTAAATCAATCCATCCATTTTCATCCGTCTTCACAACCGCCACCCAAATCACACTGCACCGAACCATACCTTCCTGCAGGTAGTGATCAGTCAACTCCCCGAACTGGGATTTGAATTTGCCCAGGAGGTGAACTCTGAGGTTTGATACCACAAAGAAATTGCCTCTGGGCCAAAGTGATGGCCTGTATTGTAAATGTATAAAAATATATACGTATAAAGAATAGACAGCGTGAAAACGAATTTAACACAAGCAGTAAGCAAGTAGAAACCTTTAACTTAGACTAGTGTCAATTTTTTTTTTTACATTTTATTTTTTAGTATTCTAAACAATTTGCCTATAATGGCAAAGTTTGTAATGTAAACATTGGCAAATTAATTAACAAAGCAAAATAATAAATCTGACCTGTACGTTATTGTTCACAGCCTTTGTCATGTGACTTAAAATCGTGCTCAGGTGCATTTATTTTCCACTGTTTAGCTTTCAGACATTTAAACAACCTGATTAGTCCAGATAAATTCATCTCATTGGACTTGATTTAAAAGGCAGTGTTGAAGTTGATATTGTAATTCACAGCTCAAATTGCTCGGTAACTATGATAGTTGCCCAGAGGCACCATAATAAAAAAAATAATCTAATGTCTACCTCTGGCCATATTCCAATACTAATGTGCATCTTAAATTGTTTTCTTTTTAATTGAATTATTATTGAATGCATGACCGAGGCAGGACTGATTGGGGTGAACCTGTGGCCTGGAGACTCAGACAACAGACACTACGTCCTGTGTCCTCGTTCCATGTTCTGCGAGTTCCTGCCAGAGGGCAGCCTGGAGGAGGAGAACCCTCACACTCTGCTCATGGGGGAAGTGGAGGAAGGTCAGAACTATGAGCTGGTCATCACAAATGCATCAGGACTCTTCAGGTATGACATCAGGATGTTAAGAACTGGTTTGTCCTTTGGTCTAAGGTGTTTTTCAGTTTATTAAAAAAATTATCTTTTGATATTTTAGACTTTTTCAAACCATTTGGCAGGTTCATTGTAAACCATACAACATTTTGAAAACTTCAGAGAAAAGATGAATTTAGATTTTTAAAAATGTGTCTGTGTCTGTAGGCCTCACACCAGGGGTCTCAAACCTGTGGCTCGTGGGCCATTTGCTGCCTTTGGATTGATATTTTGTGGCCCCCACCTTGATATGAAAGCTTAATGTTAGTGTCGGCCACATGAGTTATACAGGGGTTTAACTGCAAGTCAATAATGCTGAAATTGGTCATGTTGGTAAACACTGATCTGGATGAATGTAAATGGAGACCTCAATTCAGTGGTGTCAAAGTAATTTTTACTGGGTGCCTGTACCTGCATTTTTATTCATGTTACTGCAGTTTATTATCATTAATTTATATCACTAATATTGTTTGCTGTGGTTTAATAAAACGATTTGTTCTCTTTGAAGATAAGAAACTCTGCTGCAATGACATTCTAAAATGTTTTGTAAGCTCCTGCAGGCCATACAAAGTGACATGGCCTGGACATGACTTAGCCCCCGGGCCTTGAGTTTGACACATATGCTTTAATTGGTTGCTCTACTCGCTTTCATCGAATGCAGTTTTCTCATTCATGTTGATTGACTGTCAGGTTGATAAC
Source organism: Paraplagusia blochii (assembly GCA_016785265.1). Lineage (NCBI taxonomy): Eukaryota > Metazoa > Chordata > Actinopteri > Pleuronectiformes > Cynoglossidae > Paraplagusia > Paraplagusia blochii. The sequence goes on from JAFBJS010001492.1 coordinate 331,754, forward strand.
ACACTGATATTACATGTCCAACAATGAGCCTAACTTCAGACCATCACAGTAAATGTTTTTTCCAGATTGATGTACTGTTCAGTACTGCAGTAAAGCATTGTGTGCTTCCCCATTACATTTATGGTAGGTTTTTATATTTTATAGATTCGATCTCCACATTTATCGGTAAATCATTCTCAAACCCTGGACCACGGGCTCCTTCTTGTTAATTTTTTGTTATTTCTTCTCAACATTGATAGTTGATGTTGTCCTTTTTTGATATGACAGTGGGGACAGTTGTCCTCAACTTTCAGTTGAGACCCCTGTTTTCTACTTAGTACAGAAAAGCTTGTCTTTGTCAGAGGACTAAAAGGACGGAGATTGAAGACTGACTAAATTTGTTGTTGTGTTTGTGACCTTGTTGTCTGACTGTCTGTTGTAGAGTCTGATTTATCTTTCAATGACCTCCAGACTGACTGAAATTATGTAGCATGTCATTGTTATTGTGGTGTGACCTTTCTGGATGATGGAACATGTCTCAGGATTTACTCTTTGTCAACTTTATGCCGTTTTAAAAAAAATCATACAATATTTTATTCTGTTCTTTACAATATTTTTGCAGATACCGCCTTGGGGATATTGTCAAAGTTGTTGGCTTTCACAACAAGTGTCCCATTGTGGAGTTCCAGTACAGGTGACAATGAAAACATTGTGCATCTCGTCAAATAGTTTGTCCCTTTCCTGTTTTGGTGAAATGTAAAGAAGTGTATACATAAATATGCCTCCTCTCTTTGTCTTTATTGACTTTAGACGAGGACAGATGTTAAATGTACGTGGGGAGAAAGTGTCTGAAATGCTTTTCCTCAATGCGCTGAAAAACGCTGTGGCTCAGTGGCCAGGTGCTCAGCTGGTCGACTATTGCTGTGCAGAGAGCGGCATTCTGGGTAAGATTTTCTGATCATACATCCAAGTAAATTACAATTGTTTATATACAACCGGACCTGAAATTAGGGTTAGATAAATTATGAGGTACAATGGTATAATAAGTGCTGTCCACAATGTTGAATGAATCCACCATGTGCCAAAACATTGGCCCCTGACACTCAGTATGAACTGCTCCCTGTTCACCCAGGTGACAGGATGAAGACAGAGTTCAACCTTTGATTGTGTCTCTGTTCGATGTATATACAGTTGAGGACAAAATAATTAGCCCCTCTACAAAAAAAATCATTGTTTCAAAAGTATTCCCCCAAGTGCTTTCAACCAGTAGTTAATGTCGTATCCTTTTTGCTTCAGGTTAAGGTCCTTCAAAATCTCCACATATTTCTCTCCATTCATGAATTCTTCCACCTTGGCAAGATTTCCAGTTCCAGGTGCATTGAAGCATCTCCACAACATAATACTCCCACCACTGTGTCTCACTGTGGGGACGGTGTTCTTTGGGTTGAACGCCTCTCCATTTTTTCTCCAAACATAAGCATTGTCTCTGTGGCAAACGAGTTCGAGTTTAGACTCATCAGACCATAACACACGCTCCTGCAGGTTGTCTCGAGCATTCTTCAGTCTGGCTTGAAGGTGTCTTTTCTTCTAAAGTGGAGTTTTTCTTGGTTTGCAACCTCACAGTCCATTTCCGTGGAGAGCTCTAGTGAATGTCTTTTTAGAGACTATGATTCCTGATGTGGCAAAGTTGTTCGCCAGTGTTTTGGCAGTTGTTCTGGGGTCTTTAGAAACGTCTCTCACTAGTTTTCTTTCCAGTGTCTTTCGCTTTCTTTCAGCACAGTGTGGCTGTCTTTGGATTTATGGATTAAACCTCTCGCTCCAGATCTAGACACTTTGAAATGCTCTGATCTCTTGTATATCCTTCTCTTCTTTTGTGTGCATCAACAATTCTTTTTCTCAGGTCCAAACTGATCTTCTTTGTAGTTGCCATGTTCTTTTTCAAACTGACAGATCAATGACCCATACTTTTGTACCATGTTTTACCTTCATTGTGTGAAATCGTCTGGTTTCCCCTGATCACCTTTGGACGCCGCACCTGTGAAGGTAAAGCATATCACTGCACAACGATGGCTTGTGCAAGAACATAATAAAGGGGTCTAATAATAATAATGTCATGGGTCATTTTAGCTTTTTCTTACATAATGACATTTTGGTCCTTCTAATGACAAATAGTTTGGTCAGAAAGGTTCTGTCAAAAATTCCTTGCTCTATCAAAATGGTAATTATATCTTGAAGAGACTTTACATTTCACAGGAGGGCTAATAATTTTGTCCTCAACTGTATATTTATTAAAAAATATCCATCCTCATTTCCCCACTACTATGTTGCAGGAGATTCTACAGGAAGCTCAGATCCTCATTACCAGGTGTTCATTGAGCTGAAGGGTTTGAGGAACTTGACAGAGAAGCAGCGCTGCAAGGTGTTCATACAAACACAGTAAAAGAAACAAACATATGTAATGAAATCACTTTATGATCGTTAACATTTTGTTCTCAACCGTTCCTCCTCAGCTGGACGCCTGTCTTCAGCAGCTTTCAGAAGTCTACAAGTCTTTCCGCATCAAAGGCAGCATCGGACCAGTGAGGGTGCAACTGGTGTTGGAGGGTGCATTTAAAGAACTTCGGGAGCTGATGATGGCCTCCTTAAACACCTCGGCTAACACTTTCAAAATGCACAGAGTACTGCACAGAAAAGAATACGCAGAGTTCCTACTGGGAAAAACGGTTTCCTAATAAGTCATTTCATAGAAAATAGATTTGATAGTGGCAGAGATATTTTACAACCAAATGTTACACAACCTCACAGCCATAAAAATGGTTGAATAACCTGGGCAGTAGGCTGGCTTTGACTCTTCCATGTGATTTTAAATTACAGTGATCCCTCCTCTATTCCTTCACTGTATTATTTTTCCCACACAATTGTGACAGAGAATTTAAATATAAAATCGTCAGGTTAAATAAAATTCAATACAAATAAAGTCAAATTAAATACAAGACAATGAAAAACAATCAAAACTCCATTCTAATTTAAATTAAAATATACTTTCTCATAAAAAGTTCAATATAATTTTAAATTATGATTGAGAACAAAGGTTTAATAGGGAAGAGAGGAAACATTTACACATTTAGGACGTGACAAAGAGATAATATTCTGAGATGGAGATGATGATGGCGGTACAGTATTTACTGTGCAGTATTATATGAGGCTAGTACTACGATACAGGAGCCAGTGAGTATGAGGAACAGAAGAGCATGCTTAAAGTTGTGTACCAAATGTTTTGAACAAAGCTATAGTGATGGCTTTTAGTTTTTGTCTCTGTTTAAACTGTTTATAATTTTAAGAATGCATTTACCATAAATTATTCCAATACAGTGGAAAAACTTTTGCAATCATGATAAAACTGCCTGGCACTGAGGAAGTGAAAGGGAAACTGTATTGTACAGAGGAAACACTGTACATTTACACCAGCAGGGAGCGTGAGCTCAAATGACTGAATGATCTAAAATAGCAATCTTGACTTTGTCAGTCAGGTTAGTTAAAGCAATTTTTTTGCGTGATGTCCAAATTAGTGTTGTCATAACTATGTTGATGACTGCAGACGGCGCTGACTGAACCAGATGATAAATGTAGTTAAATATGTTTTAACAAGCATTGAATCAACAGTTTGCTCTTGAGTCTATGTTTGATTAAATCAGTGTTAAGTTTTATTTTGGCCTTCCATACAGTGTTTGTTTAGCTCTGAAGAGATGGTGGCATTGTGGTAAATCAGAAATAAAACATTAAAACTCTTCATTACAATTGGAGTGGATGCTGATTTTCAGATTCTGATTTTTGGATTCCCTTTAAACTGTGGCGTATGTCCTACATGTTGCGGGCAAAAATATACTTACTTTGCACTTTTTAGTCCTGGCTGCAGACCTCCACCAAACCACATTTGTTGTTAAACTATCCAACTCTCAAAACGCCTTCTGTCTGTTTCCCCTCGTGCTATTGCACGGCACACTTCTCTCCTGCGCTCCCTCCTGTTCATAATGTGGGCTAATATTTTTAGAAATGTCCCATTTCAGCTGCGATTTGACACATTTTTTTCTCTTGCCATCAATCTCCAATGGACTCTTTTTAATTAATATGAAATGCAATTTATTTGACATATATTCTGTTTATAAACTATGAGTGATGAGGACTGGAGAACTGGAGCCTCCCTCTCCTGTGACATTAGCACTTTGTCCGTGTTGTATGTCTTCTTTTTATACTGAAATATTAAAATAATCTTTTTTTTATTTTTTGTCATGACATCCTGAGTATTGCTGTTTTCTTATTATGTCTTGCTCCCTAATCTGGGTGGTCTCGTAGTCAAGTTCCCTGCCGTGCCATTCAGTAGATCCCCAACTCCCACCAGTAATAATGAGGCCTGTGTCAGGGAAGGCATCAGGCACAGAAAGTGTGTCAAAGCACTGAGCAGACTTTCACTATTGAGACCCTACAACACGGGTAACACCAAAACCTCATCATCATGTGCAGTCATTAACCAAAACTAAAAAAATACCATCTGTAATTTGTAATCTTTTCTTTGTAATACCAAAACCATCTAGGAATTTGACAGGCATCAGATCCCAGTCTTTGATTTACTGTTGAAAAAAAAGAAAAAAAATCTGTATTTTTAGGCACAGACTGCAACTACTTTTCATTTGATGTAGTCATTTAAGATCTGTGCTCTGAGTGAGGCGCTCACTCACGTGCCGCCAGGATTTGCTGTGGCGCAGAGCTTGTGTGCACATCTGCTCAGTCACAAGTTAATTCATCGTAAACAGATGAGATTTCAGAATGACAGGCCTGATTTCTCAATGGGTTTGCCGAGAAAAGGAGGACACGTTTAATTGAGAGGAAGGGCTGTTGCATGTGAAGCGAATGCTTATTGTCTCTACCTCTTGCACTTTGTGTCTGGGTGAGGTTTCATTCACAGTGAAAGCGGCAGATGAATCGTTTTTGAAATTGACATTTTCTTCCTGCAGTTACACGTGCGGACAATAATATAGCACGGGTATTATGGGTAACGTAGTCGGAGTAAGAATTTCACCTGGCTGGTTCTGTGCGCCTCGGCTTTATGAGGCTGTGCAGTAGGTAGTGAGCATGTTTAATGAATAAGCCTGTTACTAGTGACAAGAAGAGTTGGATGGACTACAAGTAGAAAGGACAATGAGGGGGCATTAAAAATAAATAGCAGTGAAGAGCTGCCAAGTCTTGAATAGGATCCGAGTGCAAGAACAGTACTGAGTCCATGTAGTCAGTCTCCAACTCTCACTGCTCTATTTTTTTGTTGTTTTTTTTTTTATGTCCTATTCCATCACTCACACCAGGGCTGCTCCGTCCTCTACGTACATGAGTTCATCTGTGTGTTTCCTTTGTCTTTTCTGGGCAGAATTCTCTGACAGTCAGGACTGATGATCGCTTCGTAAAGCACCTGTCCCTCCCAGGTGTTGTTGTGTCTAAATGTCACAAACATATAAGGCAAACATGTCCCATCTCCAATTCAACTGGTAAGAGAGATGTTGAAATACAATGAAAACCTCAGTTTTTTTTTTCCACACAGAGCAGCTGTGTCGGTTTGATTTTTGTCAAGGTCACACACACCCACACAAGGATTTCTGCTTCCTCGTTTTTCATATTTTTCATTTACATGATGAATAACTGCAGTTTGGGAAATAATCCTTCTGTCTATTTTTGTCTTTCAGGTACTGGTGATGATGTTGAATTACTAGAACGAAGAATTTCATGCTTAAAGTACTTATGGCTGCAGTTTTCAGTGGTTTTAACTGCAAAGAGGTGACGTTTTGAGATAGATTCCAGGGTTTCTAGTCCCAGAAGTCCAGTCAGAGTTTGGACAGTTGGGATATTATTTAATGTGTGGAAAGTCCAGTGGAGTATGAGTCCAAGTTCACGTTTATTCCAAATTAACTGTCAAGTATTTCTAAAGCAAAAGGCAAAAAAAGTTTTTACTTGTTCTTGCAATATCCAGTCAAAGTTAATGAGGCAAAACTTAACTGATATTGCCTATAATAAATGATGTGTAAAAGTCACGCATAAAGACTAAAATGCCTGAATTGATTTAGCCTTGTGCATTGCAAAGAAACGAAAGTTACTATGCAAACTGATTATATAATTTAGACAAGTTTTGTGGGCCAGATTACAAAAATGACTGACCCGCCTCTGGCCCCAGGGCCTTAGTTTGCCCATGCCTGGTCAAAGTCCAGACTTCATAGTGTTTGACATGTGCGGAAGACATACAGTCAGAGACATTTGGGGAAATTTTCAGTTTTGTGCTGGATTTCCAGTTACAACTTGTTGGAGTTCAAGTCAATCTCCTAATCCAGAATAAGTAAATTTTAACTCATATTCTACTAGAAAAAAAAAAACAAAAACACTCCTACTGTTTCATATAAAACACCAACATGGCTCGAAACCATTAGTTATTCCTTATGTCAGAGTTGGTGTGTTAAACCATTACATCCTTGTGAAAAACATCTCCAGGCTTATCTTTTTAATCCGTCCCCGGCGGCTTTTACCCCCAGAGCCTTAATTCTCTCATGAGAATACTGCGGTCTGGGGGGCGGGGCTTGGTGGCTGGGGTCAGTGAGCTTCATGTCCATCCATGAGAATGTTAAAAACTTTCTAGCAGCATGTGCAGCATTAAAAGGCTGTGGTTGTGACCAATGAGGAGGAGCATAAAGTGGATATTGTGCATTTTCTTCTGAGCTTCATAAATTCTCCTGTAGTCGTTGCTTCATGAAGCAACAACACAATAGGGTAGAAAAGGCTTTATTGACTAAAATCTAGGTAATCCATCTTTCCTTGATTTGCAGACATGGACACAAAAGCCATGCGCTGATAGTAGCTCTGGGTGTGTAATGGTGCTGTCACCTGCCCCGAAAGCATGTTCCATCCCTGCCCCCCCAGAACCCCTCCGCCCTCTCCCTCTTTCACTTATACTCATGTTTTTTTCTTATACTCTCTTTCTTTTCTCTTCTCTTATCCTTCCTCTGTCTTTTGACTTCCTCTCCCTTTTCAATTAAATATATCCATCTGTCTATCCGTCTCTCCTCACCCTCTACAGATGAAACAGTTCAGCACAGAACATGCCAGCATCCTATTGGCTGTTCTGCCACAGGAGTGGATGGGAGCAGGAGTGAGAGAGAGAGAGAGAGAGACAGGGAGAGGGAGAGGGAGAGGGAGAGAAAGAAAGCTCAAGAAGATGCAACTAATCTGCCACAGCATCCTCACGGAGCGCTGAGCTGAGCGATGAAAGTAAGGAGTGCACCTGTCGTCTTTGCTTCTTTATTTATTGATGTCCTCTCTGCCCACAGATCAGATTCTGACTCCTCTTATAGATGGGAACTGGTGAGGGTTTGTGGGGAGAACTTGGTCCACGTTGCTGCCGTGGGAGTCGGACGAGCAACAACTGAAGTGACTGGTCTCTGAAGTGAAGGACTCTGGATCTCCCCGTCACCTGGACATGACTGCTCTGCTTCATGCTGACTTAGCATCTGCTGCTGACTGCTAGTCAAGGTGGACGGCGACCACACCCCTTCACGGGTGCTTATTCTAGTCTATTTTAGACCTCCACCCTCCGGGCAGCACTGCTGACTCTGGGGGAGACCATGCTCGCAGAAGGACGTCTGTAAATGTTTGTCCCTGTGACCCAACTGTCACCCTCAAACTGTCCTTCTCCCCCTGCTGGGAGCCCCTGGAACACACCTGCTCTGACTGTGGAATGTTGTGATTCGAGGACAGCTGTTGGCTGCCCCACATCTGGGTCAAGATGCCAGTGATGAAGGGCCTCCTGGCCCCTCAGAACACTTTTCTGGACACCATTGCAACACGCTTCGATGGCACCCGTAAGTATAATAGTCTTTTTTTTGTATTTTATAACTGATTTAAGAAAATCACAATTGACCAAGATTTGTTGTCAGTAGCACTGGTGCATTCATTAGGTTAAGTACATTTTTCTTGCTGTCCATCCTGGTTTTCTTTAATTTCTTGTTCATTTTAATGCTGTGTACAACTAAATGTATATAACAATATGCAATAATCACAATAACATGGAGTCCCTAAAACACTGTTTTTGTCAATACAATCCCATAGATATTGATGTAAGACAGATGTTATATATCAAGAAAACCATGAAAAATGACTAGATATCAGCCCTGAATTGAAACTTTTATGAGATATTTTTGTTGTTATATTTGTCCAAACAAATCTACCTTTAGTGATACCAGGTATTAAAATGAGAAAATACCATCAATGTGTATGTAATGCAAACTTGAACACTTCTCCATTTCATTTTTATTAATACACTATTGTGCACTTGGCCTCTGTATCTGAACCAAGCATCATTTCCTGCAGATCCAAATCCGAGATGGACAAAAGTTTGTTTACATGTCACCAGTCAAAGCCTGGCCATGAAATTGACAAGTGTGTTTTTCCAATGGTTTTACCCACATCTTACGCTCCAAGACACCCACTTTCTGCTGCCTCCAACCATTGCTGCTGTTTCTGCTTGGCTTGTGCCTCTTGTTTTGTTACCTTGTGCTACCTCAGGGGAAGTTGTAGCTCATTGTAAAAGTATACCCAGGGGACGTCTGTGTTTGTTGGCTCCTCCGTTCTGCCTGTCCTCACTCTTTGAGTGTAGCGGCAGGTTGAACGAGCAGGAGTTTTTTTTTTTTTTCTTTCCAGGTAGTCTTCATGCCTGGTCACATTTTTAATCTTGCGAATTAAGTGCGGTAAAACTGATGACGTGGTGGCATGATTTACCAGCAGGGTGTGCACCGAGAACTCTGTGGACCTGCTGAAATGGGTGGTGGTCTCTCTGGGGCAAAAAGTTGACTTTTAGCTTATATAACAAGAATTAAGTTATTATATGGGAATTGCTCACTGCAATATACCACATGTTCACATATAGCCTACCTGTCAAAATAAAGGAATTCATTTTCATGATAAAAAATGCAGACTTCAGATACTGTAAGTACTTTAATAGTACTTAGTTTGGACATTTTTAGAAAGCAATTTTTTACAGACTTAAAGTAATAACAAGACAAAAATATATATTATTTTTTATTATATCTTACGGTAAAGAAACACTTATTGTGGTTTGTTTCTCCTCTGATTTGCGAGCACTACCAATTTCATGACTCACTGCATCAACACACAGCGCGTTGGTCTGCAGTCTATTAACTATGATCCCTGTGAACACAACAGCTGTGGCCATGGTTATCGGAATAGTAAATTATTTTAGATTTTTAATATTCATGGCTGACAGTCATTATTCTATCATCCGCTCCATGCTGCTCTAACAGGACGTTTATCGTCTTTTCCTGCATGTGGTTAAATAAGTAATGAAGTTTGTGCTGCACACGAGACAGTGATGTTGTGCTTTTAAACTTCGGGTGAGTTAATGCTACTTTTCAAAGCTGCCATCCGGCTGTGGCACGTACAGGGAGACAGAGGGAATGGCAGAGAGAAAGGCATTGTGCCCAGAGCTCAAAATAGCTTCCTTCCTGTTCCCGGGGAAACAGGGTCCTGCCACTTGACATGGATGATGCTCGAATAATTTGGTCTCGAGCAAAAGACTGGTCTGCTGAGGAAAAAGTGCTTGGATTTGCGTCTTGAGTCAGGTTTTTTGTTTTTAGGAGCAGCTGGTGCCATTGTCTTAGAGGTGGATGTTAATTCTCATGGCACAGTTTGTCCTGCGTCCCAGGAAGCTTTGGTCTCCATCTGACCACATTACCTTTAGGATTTATTTACAAAAGAAGGGAAACAAATATTATTTACGTTTTCTTATATTATCTTGTATTTCAAGCTTGAAATAAAATTTTTACATGTAGTTTGGTTTAAAATGCTTCATTTATTCCAACCTCTAATTAAAATATGCCACTAATTGTTGAATAATCCCTGCAGACCATTTAGTTGAAAGTGTTTGTCTATTCTGTCAATCATAAATTCACTTTTTTTTAAATAATTCAGTTGTATATCTATATCTGCCATACCATTATTATTAATTTAACAAAAAATGATAATTGTTACACTGTCACTGCTGAAAAGATTACTTAAACTTGGTCTATTTACCAAAACCAAACTATTTCCCGCCACATAATCCACATTTATATTACATTAATTTGTATTTTACCTTATGCTCTATTTAAATAATACATTTGATTCAGATTAGAAATGCTATTCTCCTGTTATCAGGTGTAAAATCTTTTATTTATTCCAACCTTAAATTGAACTATAAAGCCTACACATTGTTCTATGAAAAAAATTACTTAAAGTACATACATAACCAATTGATTTACAGTTAACTATTAAAGAATAAGAAATAAAAATACACTTAGCAGCCTTAAAATCAATATTGTTGATTGTATTCGTATAAAAAGCCCTACAGCTCAGTGAGCAGTCATGCAGTCAGAAGTGTTTGTGTCCATAAAATCATTATTTTCATTTAAGGGGGAAAAAAATAGAACATTTTTTTTTTTGTTTCTGTTTAATAACTGCATTTCCCCCGTCACTTATTTATGCCGATGTCAGGCCCTGTGATTGGACGGTACTCTATTTGAGAAATAACATTTAAAAAAAGCCGAGAGCAACTTTTAAGTGGATTTTAATTGAACAGCTACCAGACTGAAGAAATTACTCGACTGTGGCGGAGAAACAACACAATACAATAAAACAAATGTCAGATCAGGTTAAATCACTAACCTTTTGCCCCGCACTGCGCTGTACTGTGTTCACTGGCTCATGGCAATATCACGATGTGTGTGTGTTTGTCATTCATGAGATGCTGATACGAAATGTCTGTGCGTTTGTGACAATCGTTGCCGGCGGAGCAATGACAGCGGTCAGAGGCCAGGGTCATGGGGGCAGAGCGCCACCTCATGACTGAACACTGCTGCGGAGGAAACCAGAACAACACATGCTTGTTGTCTTTGGTTTACTGTTTGCTCCATCGCCCAGTGTGTGTGCACAGGGTGTGTTTTACAATATGCAGCCCTGTCCTTTAAGCCCAAGCCGCCCCCACCTCCCCGGGGCCCCTTTGTACGACCTCCCTGTTGGCGTCTTCATGTTGACAGCAGCTCGCTCGGTGGGCCAGTGTTACCATTGGGCGGCTGCAGGCAGAGATAAGAAGTGGGTTTATTTCCCAGTGAACACTTTTCTGTGAAAAGGCAACTAAAGGACTGTAGGGATGAAGGAAACGACAGGCAGACCAAGGCCATTGTTGCCCGGCTGATGAGCAGATTTTTGCAGGCGGTAGCGGTTAGCGAGGCCTGGGCTATTCTTAAGCTCCATGCTGTGCTGCTCCTTTTGAAATGCATATAGATTTACAAGGTTGTTACAACTGACCACGTTGTTGATATTTGTTGTGTTTTTTTTCTATGTATAGAGGTAAATATGTTGTTGTTCATCCCAAGTTGGGATATTTTGCCTTTGCATTTTACCGGGGGGGCTAGCTAGCTGTGCAGTGTGTGGGCACGATACCATGCTCAGGGCAACTCAGTGGTAACTTTGTGGACCTAAGTCTGTTTCCTTAACCACTAGGTCACTAACTGCCCACAGTAGAACCGACATACTGTATATGTGGATCTGGAACCTGCATGGATGGACTTAAAATATATTCATCAATTATCTGGTGGATTATTAACTGGTCTAATTGATAAATTCATTCTTTCATCTTCATTTGTCTGTTGCCGGGTCTCAGCAGCAGCAGCACCACCCAAATCACACTGCTCCATACTGTCTGCCTTCCTGTGGGTGGTGAGTCCACTTGACCTTATGCGGGTCGGACGGTGCTATGATCAGGGCACCTCAAGGATTGTCTAAAAATGTTAATATAGCTGAGAAAAACTGATGGACATTTTTGCAAAATGTGTAATGATGAAATTTTAAAAGGGGATTCATCTAGAAAAAATCTGTCCCTCCAGTCATTGATCCATGTTCTATCCACAAGGATCATGGAAACATGGATAGATTCAGAAACGCAGGACACAGAAGTAAAGCAGGAGAAGTAATCCAGAAGTAATCCAGAAATGGACTTAAATGCACTTGGTTTTAACATATTAAACATATTTTTTAAGTTATTTTTTAATATAACTTTAGAAGATTGCAGTCCTGTGTGTTATTATTCAATGTATACATAATCAGGGCCAAGTATAATTTGCTAGATTTTTTTTTTGTTTAATCGTAATTACATTGTGCATTATTGGAATTTGATTAATCAATGCGTTAATTATTTTGCAATTGTTTCTTTGAAACATTAAAATTCATTCAATCAATTTCAGTCCTTTTTTCATTAGTTATTTAGTTAGATTTACCTCAAAATACTAGTATAAGTAATAAAGTACTTAAATTACAAATGATCTAATTGGCATGATGATATTTTGGATGTTTTGGTTTCTAGTTTCTGGCCTTAGTACTTCCATTTTTGAACAAGAGTTATCTTTTATCCAGGGAATCTCAAAACATTTATATATATGTATATATATATAAACATATATCTGTGCATTTATATAATGTAATACTTTATATCCAAAGGGCGTCTTCAGTCTGGACTATGTCCAGTTGCCCTTGAAGTCTCTTCTGAAGTATCTTTGGATAATTAAACCTGGATTACACATACTGACTGATATATATAGGAGAGATGCATATATATATATATATATGTATGCATCTATATATATATATATATATATATATGCATCTCTCCTCGGTGTCAGATTAAAAAATGATCTCTTATTTCTTTCATGCGTCTTTAATAAACCAATGACCTTTTCTCCCTGCCAGTCCACTGCTCACCCTCTCCCCCATCTGGTCCAGTAACTAATTACATGCCACTGGGTGATAATTACCCACCTATACAGAAGCCGAGCCTCACGGACTCCATCTCCTGCACCATGTCCTGTGAACATGAGGGTACTGACCGCTGTACGTGCAGCGTGCGGTGCTTGTTGCTAATGGTGTGGCATGTTGTGTGATCATTTCAGATTAGAGTTGTGCCGAGTCAACACAGATGTGTGATTAAGGAAGCTGGCACAGCAGAGCGGCCACTCGGAGTTATATCCCTCAGGGGATTACAGCTTAGAATTGAGGCATTGTCATACGTGTCATACACACACAAAGACGCACATACGTCTAATGTAATTGGTAATTGGTGCTTTTGATAAATACACTGCATCAATTTCATTTTTTGTAATTAAAAATTATTTGCTGAGGTAAAAAAAGTAAAAAAAAAAAACATTTAAAGAAATCTGACGCCTTGGAAAGGTTTACAGGACAGTTGTGAGACCAGCCATGATGGATGGATTAGAGATACTTGGAATAGGTAGAAGACAGGAGACAGAGGTGGAGGTGGAGGAGTTAAAGATGCTGAGATTCTCTTTAGGAGAGACAAGAATGGACAGGATCAGGAATGAGGTGATTAGAGGGACAACACAGACAGGAAGGTTTGGAGAAAAAGCTAGGGAAGACAGATTGAGATGATTTGGACATGTTCAGAGGAGGGACAGTGGATACATTAATAGAAAAATGATCCTAGAGATGGAGCTACCAGGTAGGAGACAAAGAGGAGATTGATGGATGCAGTGAGGGAGGACATGGAGGTAGTTGGAGTCAGAGTTGAGGACACAGAGGACAGGGACAGATGGGAATTGTTAACTTGCTGTGTCAACCCCTGAAAAAGGGACAAGCCGAAAGGAGAAGAAAAAAGAAAGAAATCTGGGAGAATGCAGTGTCCAGAGTAAAGGTGTAATGATTGTTTACCAGGACATACTGTACATCTGGGTGTGTTATGAGCACATCAATTTATTTTAGTCCAAACAAACACCCAGAAAATGTTTGTTTTTAGGTGACGTTATCCTGCAGCAACACAGCAATAAAGTTTTTCTGTTTAAAAAAAAAAACATCCATTCACAGTGATTTACGACCACACCAGCCCCTGACCCATTTGGATTTAGGGTTGCTGAGTAGAGACGGACCTATTCTTAGTTCAACGTTGCATAAACCAGAAATAAACCCAGGACTTGCTGGATCATTATGTTTTTTTTTTGTGGAGCAGGAAACGAAGAAAAAGAAACATCTTCCACCGCCCTCCCCTACCTCTGACGGCTCCATCTCCCAGGTATTCTGTTGGCATGAGAAAGTAAAATTCCTGACACTTTTCAAAGAGCAAGAAATAAAGTTTTTAATCCAAAAAGACACCCCAGTAATCTGCGGTGGGACGAACCTCTTTTATTCCTGCGGATTAAAATCTGTAAAACAGGAAGAGTGTGAAGGTTTAGCAGAAGTTTCCTCTTGATGGATGCGACTAATGCCTGTCTCTTCCCATAATTCCACAGTGACAATTTAGTTGCTGCTCACTGCACAATCAAGAAAGGTTGTCTCCGCTCAGAAAAGACAGCCCCTATGGACTTCCTTCTGCACAGCCTGGCCAATTACAGAGCTAGATTGTAGAAAGTGCGGGAGCAGCTGCTTAATACCCTTCTTCCTCCCCCTCCTCCTCCCCCTCTTCCTCGTGAAGCTTTGCTCTCTACAGAATTCAAACATTTCTCCGTGTCTGTTCGTTCCTTCTCTGCTTGACATTCAGAAAAACTAGGAGTCTGATGACTTCAGCTAAGAGGAGGCAGTAAAGGTCCATGTCTGACTGTACTGTCTTCTAAAAATAATTTCGACTTTTTTAAAAAGGATAGATGTGTTTTCATTTTTTCGGCTGACACTTTCCATAATATCACAGGGATGGTGTTCTGCTCGGACTCGGACTCAAATTATTTTAGACCCTGCTCCTAATGATTTACATCCTTTTTTTTCTATTCCATTCCATCCATTCAACAGAAATAATGAGACATGCATCATATTTGGAGTAACTGTTTTAACACTTATATAGACTAAATATACTTAAATAGTATGTTTGGATTGCGTACAGGACAGTTGTGAGACCAGCCATGATGGATGGTTTAGAGACGATAGCAATAGACAGAAGACAGGAGGCAGAGCTGGAGAGGTGGAGGAGTTAAAGATGCTGATATTCTCTTTGGGAGAGACGAGGATGGACAGGATCAGGAATAAGGGGATTAGAGCGACAATACACACAGGAAGATTTGGAGAAAATGCTACAGAAGAATGCTAGAGATGGAGCTACCAGGAAGGAGACTAAGAGGAAGGCCAAAGAGAAGATTTATGGAAGCAGTGAGGGAGGTCATGGAAGTAGTTGGAGTTAGAGTTGAGGACAGAGGACAGGGTGAGATGGAAATTGTTGAGTCGCTGGGACAACCCCTGAAAAAAAGCCGAAAGGAGAAGAAGAAGGATGTTTAGATTGCTGGTCATCTATACATAACAAATGAAGTGTAATTAATTTCAGAGTTGGTGGCTTTTGTTGCAGAGGTGCTGTGCTTCAAGGTTTCTTTCACTAGTAGTTTTCACCAAAATAGTCAAAAACTGTGTCTAACAAAAAGCCTCCCAGCAGCAGAAACAAATGGGGTCATTTCTAGAAGAAGTTGGAAGAAAGTATGACGTCAAAGCCCAGACTCAAGAGTTCTATGATTATAAACAGGGGCTGAGGTAGGAAGAAGACACAGGGCTGCTGCTGGTGAGCTGTCCATGGTGCTGAAAACAGGAATTCACCAGAGGGCCAAGTCACGGTGGTGCTGATGAAGCAATCGAGAACAGGGTGCTCACATGTTAACCACACAACTACATCACAGACACATTATAACTAAAGATCCATTTTATTCTGATGATAATAAATTTTGGTAATCTTTTTGATTCATGAGGACAATTTAGAGGACAAATGTTATAAAGAGAAGGTTCTAAGGAGCAGCAGTCTCCACCGCTGAAACCCAAATCTAAATAACGATAACTAAATGTATAGTAAAAAAAATTGCTTTAATTTCTTCTTATTTCATCTTATCTAACTCATATTATATTATTTTAATTGTGTTTCTCTTTGACTAAGCTTAATTTCTGATTGAAAGAATATAGCTCTGGAGGTTTTAATATTAATTTAGTTAAAGTTAAAGCTGTATTCATTCTTCTACTTTTCACTTTAACCTTTTTTTTACCATTGAGCACCCAATTTCAAAATTAATGGGGCAAAACCATCATGGATTTGTGAATGTGTCGATCGATCAATTAAACTCAGCCTCACACTCACATCAATAAGTGACCTGTGTGCTCTCTGTAAACCACACTCAGCCGTTTCTCTGTTCTAATATCAGCAGCCATGTCATGTTGCATATTTTTGCGACATGGTTCTGCTTTAGTAGTGGTTTTCACAACTCAACCAACATCACTGGGTCCAGAAATTAGCTGACGACCACCAGAAGAGAATGAAATGAGCAGGAGTCATCATCAAAGCCTGTTTCTTCTTTACTTTGAACTCATGAAGCCAAATTGAACCTCTGACGTTGGTTCAAAGACTTAAACACTCTCTACTTTATAGCATAAGTTAAAAAGCAGACATCAGACCCTAACATCATGTACCCAACTGTTTCTTTCATGCTTTCCTTACAGACAGTAACTTCCTGCTGGGTAATGCACAGGGCCACCGCGGCTACCCCATCGTCTACTGCTCAGACGGCTTCTGTGAACTGACGGGCTTCACCAGAACAGAGGTGATGCAGAAGAACTGCAGCTGCCGCTTTCTGTACGGCACTGACACCAGCGAACATGTGGCCCAGTTGATGGAGAAGGCTCTGGAGGGCCGACAGGAATACCAGACTGAGGTGCAATTCTACAAGAAGAATGGTGAGTGAGTGACAAAAAGGACCTAAAAGTTTCCACACTGAATGTCAAACTTCTGTTTGATTCTTTCAAGGTTACAAAGCAATTACAGTTCTTGTCTTTTGTTGAACTAATCAAAATTTTGAATTGTCTTGGGTAAATGGTGGGATCACTTTGTCCCAGATTCAGTTCAGTCATTATTGGAGAAATTAAAGCTGTGCAGGAGTTTTTTGTCCAGAAGTTTATTTTAAATTTCTTTGGACTTCAGCAGTATAATGCATCCAAATGATTGACATCTACCATTATGAGATCCTGCCAGCGATGACGGATCTAAGATCAATGTCATTGAGCTGACTGATGTCTCAACAATGCCAGTAGCTCAGACATAAAATCTGACAAAAACATATTTTCAGTTTTCAGGTTTTTTGGGAAGTAGACAGAAACATAATGCACATAGAGTAACTCTGGCAAAAGAGAGTAAAGAAGAGTTTGATAAAGAGTCACATTTATTTTATTCTTTTTTGTTAAAACAAGTTGTATTTCTTGCTCTAGTAGCAATGGAGCTGGTCTTCCAATTGCATAATATCATAGTTTTTTTCATTGCATAGTTAATATACCTTACACTGTCCTACATTCTAACTCTCCTTGCTTGCACTAAAAGAGTTGTACAAGTGCTCCATATACACATGGCATTAAACGTAGTGAACTTAGCTGATTAGATACATGCAGGTTAAACAGTTGCAAAATTCTTTTGAGATGATGAGAAGATGATTGAGTCCCTATAAGGATTTATAGAGGACTCACTGTGTCCCTCGCTGTCCCATCTTCTTACTTCTCTTGCTGAGTAATAGCTGGGTACTCTTGCAAATGCATGCATATATGCTGTATACAGTGTATATTATATTTATATTTATTTTCACTTTCTTTAAATAAGCATAAGGTTTATATATATACATTTTCACCAACATGTCAAAAAGCAGAACACGTTATGATTTTAGTGGTGATGTTTGTTTGACAGTCACATAACATAACACAACACCCATAGGCTGCGACCCCACAATGTCAATATAATAATAATCTTTTTAGGTTTTTTTATTCTCGAGGAAAGAAATTCAACTCTCCATGAGACACATTTGACACCAGAGGGGAAGCCAATGGAAAAAAAGAATCTTCTTTGCCTCCATATACATGTCCATTAAGACTTCTGGAAGAAAAGTCCCAATTGCAAATGCAAAATCTGTAAAAACCAAAAAAAAAAAACAGTAAAACTACTTAAATCACGAAATAAACTGCATTGGATTCCGCATTGGGTCTGAACCAAATTAGCCTGACCGTTCTCATTTGGGGAGAGGAGCTTTGATCCAAACCATTAATATTTTAATAACCTGGGGATGAAACTCAACAGCTTAAACGTGTGGCTTGAAATAAGAAGTATCTAAGCAACGAGGCCAAAAAAACAGCAAAGTCAAGAGTATTTGAGTGGCCAATGGCGCCACTCGGTGCCTGTGGCAATTGTTAATGTAAACCAATGGGTTACAGTCTATTTTGGTTTGTAAACCCATGCACCAACGCAGATATTTTTATATGTTGCATTTAAATCAACTCAATTGATGTTGAACAAAGTGAAAGAAAGCATTTGAAACGGAACTGTTTTCTTAACTCGTATTGCAGGAAACCTCACTTGGACCTGTGACGCCAAGATAGAATTACACTGAACCATGACTCTTTGTCTGAGACTTAAGAAAATCAAAATATTCTAGTGTTTTAAGGTTCCCCGCCTGATATTCACACCTGTAGCAGCAGCACTGAGTATAAGTCATTAGTCACGCAGACCGTTCCGACTGTGAAACACTGTGTAATATGCTTTTGAGATAACGTAGACGTGTTTATTAGGGTTTTCTTTTCAGTCATCGCTGCTGCAACTGATAAGGCAAGTGACAGACGTTTGAGAAAAGCCTGAGCATCTATAAATAAATGTAGCTGCTGCAGTCAAATTGTAAAAGTCAGAGCTGGTTGCACTTTTCTAGAATGGAATATAAATGGTGCACTTGCAGTAAACACAGTCAGCAAACAAATGCTCGCGAAAAACAGTGTGCACACACAGCATCTGTGTGTGTTTTAAATATACCTTATGCTAAAACCATCCTATCACTGTTTTCCTCAATTTATTTTTGTTTATGCCTAGCACAAACACACACACAGTCATACCGACACACACACACACAGACATCCTGATCTGATGTGTTGGGAAACATCTGTTTGGTGGCGGAGCACAGCTCCCTCAGTAATGAGCAGGGGTAGAGTGATGTCTTGGCTCTGTGGTGCTTGTTTCCTGCCTTAAGTTGTTATGAGCAGCGCCCCCTGATGTGCTCTTCCTCTTTGTGCCCCAGCCTCCTAAAACATGAGCCATGGCTAATTTGAGGTTCATTTTCTTTGAAAGGCTGCGCTGTACAGTACTCCATGCGTAGACTAACGTTGGATGCTGTAAGAACTTGACAGGAGAAGGACCTCGTCTTGAAGGAACAGAAGCCGCTTGGAAATGAGTTGTGTTGGAGGGGTGTGTCGGGGGGGCAAGGAATTGCAAATGAGAAAAACCACAGAGAGAGCAACAAAACAGGAGATGCAGAGCTGTGTGAGAGAGACACGCACCATGGCTGCTCCCTAAATAGTGTAGTTATTAACCAGTTAGTTAGTCCAAGGAAATTACTCAAGTGATGACGTAATCTCCAAAACTATTGGAACTGAAAGGGCAACTCCTTTGTTTTTGTTGTACACTAAAGACATTTGGGTTTCAGATCAAAAGATGAATATGAGACTTGGGCCAATGCACAAGCATTGAACATGGCCAGTACAACAATTGAGAATGTCCTGAAAAAGAAACTACGGTGTACTGAGCAACAGACACTGAACAGGTCGGACAAGGGTGACAACCACGTTACCTATAAGGGATAACTAATAACGTGACGCGTTATTACTGGTTGACGAGCTCGACCGGTTCATTAGTGGCAGCAAAACTAAAAAAGAGCGGAATCAATTAGATACATATCATGGGCAGACATAGGGCAGTGGGTGTGACTCGAGGACAGGGTAGAAGAATTAAAGACAGTAAAGTCTATGTGCTCATTCCAGGTGCAGGATGTAAAATGTCCCCCAGCTGTCTAGGCCTATAGCAGCATATGTGTAGACTATTTTAATCAGGACATGCCTCATCTAGTTTAGAGGTGGGTTTTGAGTCTCACTTTAAAGGTGGAGACAAAATCTGACTCTCTTACAGAGAGTGGAAGTCGGTTCCACAGGAAAGGAGCCTGATAAAAATAGTGCATGAATGTTTCTTATTTTCTTCATCCACTGCATGGCCAAAAGTATTCGCTCACCTGCATTGACTCGCAAATAAACTTAAGACATGGTTTTCCTAATTTATAGACATCGGTCCACCTATGGCAGTGGTGATGCTTTTAATTCTTCTACAAACGCTGAATTGAAGCACATTTGCACAGTCAGGTTGGCAGAGTAAGAGGTTAGTTCCCAACTCTTCAGACAAGTTCTGCCAAACCCAGACTTGAACTTTAGCTTGTAAGATGGAGAAGCACGATTTGACAGACCTAGAACTCATCTCCACTGCCCTAAAGTCCAGTGGGGACATGCTTTACACTAACACTTTGCATAGCACTTGGTGATTTATGCCTTGGATGCAGATACTGGGTCATTTGAGCTAATTTGTTTAAAAGTTTAATTTGTTTTAAAGTTTGGAAGCTCAGGTGGAGTTTGGAGGTCAGTAGTGATTGACTCTGCAGACAGTTCACAGTCATTTTGCACAATGTGCTCTAAACATCTGCTGACCCTGCTCCATCCGTTTTAGTACTGTTGTTCCCCAAAGATGCCAACTTTTTATAAAAGCGACTGGATTTGTGAAAGTGGCCCTTTATCATAGTTTCCTACTGGAATTCACTGAATTCCTGAGAGCAATTTATTCTTTCCATTATCTCCATAGATTCACCATGATAATGAACATTGTTTGTGTTTTCTTCAGGCGCTGCCTTCTGGTGTCTGCTGGACATTGTTCCTATCAAGAATGAAAAAGGAGAAATGGTTCTTTTCCTCTTCTCATTCAAGGACATCACAGACACCTACGGGAAGGGACAGCACAGCAGCCAGAGAGAAGGTAGGGCACAAGTCCTCGACCCATGAACTCCTGTTATGTATTTACTTAACTTGATGTGATTTACGAGCCAACTTCCATCTGCCCACGGCATTTTTTTTCCCTGTGTTCATCACTGCCGCAGCAGATGTGCCTGTAATGACATTTGTTGATCGAACACTGACAATGTTTCCTACGGGAGTTGCGGTAAAGGCAGCGATGTGTCTTCAAGTGGAACATTGCTACAGTTGCCGACAAATGCTAAGCGCTGCACCAGGAGATCATAAACTGTCACTTTTGCGTAACGTCACTAAATGAATACACATTCTAACCATCTGTGTCTTCCGCACGTCAACCATGTATCCCAAGGGGAAGGTGCTTTAACAAGGGTTCAGCTCAGACAATGAGCCTAGTTTGGGTAAAACAACTTTTATAATTACAATAAATTTGCCAAGGGGACGAGTCAGGAAAGAATAGATGGAGGATTTTTATAATATCAGATAAATTGTGATTCATAAAGCCTGAAAATTTGTAATTAATTTAGCTTTTTTTGGCATTGCAGGGGGAAATGTAGAAAGATAATGAAAATATAACTTCAACTTCAACTTTTATTTATTTATAGTGCCAGATCATAACAACTGTTATCTCAAGGCACTTTACAAACAAGCCTACATAAAAACAAGAATAAAAAGAATATATAGAGATAGCCCCTACCCTTATAGACCCTCACACCAGCTGAGGAACAACTCCCAAAAACACAGACAGGGAAAAAAGGAAGAAACCTCAGGGTGATTGACAGCGGAGGGAATCCTCACCCAGGACGGACAGGCGGGCCAACTAAACAGTAGCAAGTAAAAACTAAATTTCTTTAAGTCTACAAATAAAAGAAGGGCACTATAAAGTCCATTCATGGTCCAATCAAGTTCATATGCTCCATAAGACGAAGTCCAGGGTCCAGATCAGACAGTAGGGTCCTAGGGGAGTTGGGTCAAAGATATACTGGCAGAGTCCTGTGTCAGGCCCAGGACAATGGGATTCCAGGGAAAGAATAGAGACTCCGGGGACGCAAGGTCCTCGGCAAGAGGTGTTAAGTCTACCACAAATAATAGATAGTAGAATAGTTGAATAAGGAATAGAAGGGAGAAAGAGATAGAGGGCAGCAATGTGGCCCACATGGGGTCTACGGCTGGACCCGTACAGCACCATGGGCGCAAACAATCACGATTAATACTATAATTTGGAAAAGTGTGGAAAGCCAGATTAAAAATCCAAATGGGCTGCAACCAGCTCCTGAGCCTTGCCCAGTTCTGCTCCAAAGCAGTTCTGCTAAAGAACTAAATGGAGCAGTAAAGAGAGAATGTGCGGTACTGGTGGCTCAGCAGTTAAGGAAGCGGACTTGGGTCTGCAAGGCTTCAGGTTCTAATCCACCAACTGCTAGGTTGCCGTTGAGGTGCTCTAAGCATAGCACTGTCCCGACCCACATAACTTACTGTGGACTTACCACCCACAGGAAGGCTCACAGTATGGCGCAGTGGGATTTGGGTGGCAGTCATGGAGACTGCTGGATGGTGATGAATGAATGAATAAATGAATGAATGAATGAATGCCTATGAGAACTCAAAACGGCATTTCAAAATGGCTACCAATTCCAAAATGTATTCCAATAAAACGTGTTGGGAAGGTTAGGGAAGAGTAGACAGATCTATTCCTGTGTTTTCTGCCGTCTCTAAATAATCTGTGAAACATCTTGATCTTAAAGACCTTTGACAGTTTCAGATGACAAGCGGTGCAGAAGGAAGAGCAGCTCCCACTTCAGCCAGGCCCGGAAGCGAGGTAGAACCATGTTGTACCATCTCACAAACCAGTTCTCAAGAGGAAGGAAAGGAGAGGTCAACTTGGATGGAGTGAGTACATTTTCTGTTCTATCACTTTACAGTTCAACTACATACTTCAGGAAATTGGATTTTAGGGAAGCGTAACTCAGTGGGTTGGCACTCGACAGATGACTGACGTCCTAATGGTTTGTTTTCAATTCTCTCAAAGTCAACAACAAAGTGTTGTTTGTCCTTCAAGCCCCTGACAGGCCTGATTCTGCCGTTGCGTTGTGTACCCAGGCGTGGTCTGTTGCACTGACACTTGTCTTATTTTGACACAACAAAGGCCTTTGTGAGCGCTGAATAATGAGAAGCGGGCAGCACTCCATGTGATGTGGTTCATGAAAACCAAATGAAGCCTTTGTGGAAAAACTCATTTAAGATAACGTGACCCCTTCTCACCAGGTGTGTATCTGAACATGCCCGTCAAATGTGCCAACACAGCAGCTTCAGGCTCTTATCCATCTTAGAAACAGAAGAAAATTTCAACTCTCTTTTAGTTTTGTGTTTTGTCAAACCAACAGGTGTTTGTTGATTCGCTCGTATAATTGTGTTTACTGTGAGAACTAATTAAAAAATTAGGGAAATGGAAATTTGCCCCAGAGTCAATGTCTCCATCGTTGGTGTAAAATTCCAGGGTTCACCTCCGGGGCAAGTTCAAATTCCGGATAAGGTGGTTTGCTTCCATTGGGCTCACCATCCACGGGAAGATACAATGTGGTGCAATGGGATTTGTGTGGCATTTGTGGAGACTACTGCCCAGTAATGGATCAAGGAACCTAGAACTTACTGATGCAACAAAAAAAACAAAAACTGAAAATAGGGGAACCGAAGTATTTCCCGTACCATATGGGACACTTAAAAAAACAACGTAATTTTCCTCTAAATCCACAGTGCGCCTTATGTGTGGACTCTAGCTGTGTTTCTGACCTTGAACAGCGCTCAGAAATTTGAGTTAAAGATGCTGAGTTGCTCTTTAGGAGAGACAAGGATGGACAGGGTCAGGAATGAAGTGATTAGAGGGACAACACAGACAGGGAGGTTTAAAGGAGAAGCCAGATTAAGATGGTTCAGATATGTTCAGAGGAGGTGATTATATTGGTGGAAGAATGATCCCAGAGATGGAGCTAAGGAGACAAAGAGGAGTTTGATGGATGCAGTGAGGGAGGACATGGAGGTAGTTGGGGTCAGAGGACAGAGGGGTTGAGGATACAGACGACAGGGTGAGATGGAAATTGTTGACTCGCCGTGGCAACCCCTGACAAAAGAGACAAGCCCAAAGGAAAGCAGAAGAACAGCGCTCAGAAATCTATCAGAATGTTTATGTATGACTCTGGTTTTTTCGGCACATCACGGCTACTGCAATCAGGATCCTCGCACAGTAACTGTACTTTTGACAGCACATATTATGGTATGTTTTTTTTGGTAATAAAAATCTTTTGGGAGTACATTTAAATATGTATTTTTGGTGGCCAAAATGCAGTGCATTTATATTTTTATTCACTTTTTAAGGTTGGTTTTTCAACAAATTCTTATTAATTTATGATCACCAAGGGTCCACGTTTGGTTTTAGGTTAAAAGAATCAGGAGTTTTCTCCACTCAACTGTTCAGCAGTGTAGTGCTCTCATGTAGTTACATTAAGAAAAAAACTAAATGTGCTGGGATTTATCAAAACAGCTTCTCACGCTAAGACTTGACCTGCAGGTGCATTTCAAGGATCATCACTGTGCAGCTCCTCCCCACTGTCTGCACAGCTCCGTGCTAGCCTAGTTCCCCCGTCCCACTCCACATACAGATGGTCGAGTGGCGGTTCTCAATGGTGTGATTCACTCCTGCGCCTCCAAATATACCTCTGTCCACAGGGCAGAGACACACACTTGCACATTCATGAAAACCCCGCAGCATAAACTGCAGGAAAGAGCAGCAGGAGAAAGACTCGTCCTCTCACGAGGACAGCATCAACATATGGCAAAAACATCAACGCGCCCGGGGTTTCAGTTGCGCAGTATTTATCATCTTGACTTTTTGCACGTGCTCTCAGCAAGAACCTGTTTTCACGGGAACAGTTTCTCTCGCAAACGAGGCGAAAACAAAAATTTCAAATCCAAGTTTGTTCAGATTTTGCTCTCCGTCTTCACCTGTCAAATCTTCTCACACTTGCAGGAATAACTTTTTTCATACTGAAATTAACTTAAAAATACAAAAATAAATAAATAAAGTAGCTAATATGACAAGTGTTACTCTGCTTGATACATATGTAATGTCTATAAAAATGTTGAAACTAATGACTGTACAAGAGATGCAACATTTTTTTTCCCACCAATGGGCTTTTCAGTTCATCGTTGTGGGCAAAGTTAGTTTAATTGGCAAAATAATTCATGTCAAGAAGAACCAATAACAAAAAGAAAAATGTTCAGGAGATTTTTTATGGAAAACAAATAGGATGTGGCTGCTAAGAACACAGTTATTTTGTTACATCCTAACTGTAAAACAGCAGTTCTGTTGTCACAAAGGGATAAAGCACAGTTTTAGATGTTGACTCAAACAATAATAGTGTTTAGTGTTTGTAATCAAACCAGCTGTGAGGCTGTGAAGACACACTAAAGAGCAATAGTGTCATAAGCCGTACAATTAAAAACTAAATGGTCATTTGGAACGTTGGGTTATTATTAGTAGATAAGCTGCAGATATAAACATAATTAATTTTCTTACACAACATTTACTACTGTATAAAATGCATGGCCACATAAATCACTCCATACACTGGTCTGCTGACTGTGCTGAACTGCACATAAACCAGGACAGGAGTTGTTGCTGTCCGCTAATGTTTTATTCATATATATAATACATACTGTATGCGAATGCCATTGTTATTGTGAGGTGTATATTCTGATAGATAGAGTGATAGAGTCACTTTATTACTTGGAATTACTAAAAATTTCATTTCAGTCGAGTATCGAAACAATATTCAACGTGTCAGTGTTTTTTGTGGGGTGGGCTTTCTCAACAATAGTTGCATCTCCAAATATTGGAGTGCAACAAAATACAGTTTGGAAAAATAATTTTTCTATTTTCCCTATTGCACTGCAGCCTTTACACCTTTCTCTCCATCTGTCGCTCTAACCTCGTCTTGTTGTTTTGTTTTCATCCCTCCGGGGTCTTGCTGTCTTCCCACATGTTATCTGTCAACTCTGTAGCTGTGCCTTTATTTCTCACTTTTAAATGGCTTGAAAGTCCTTGAGGAAAAACTTGGAAAACCCCTTCATGTACAGTATTACATGGGTTTCATATTGTTAACAGAATATAAGTAATATACGTTGTCTTTTCCTCTAGGCTTATCCTCAACTCTGACTCCAACTACCTCCATGTCCTCCCTCACTGAATCCATCAATTTCCTCTTTGTCTCCTACCTGGTAGCTCCATCTCTAGAATCAGTCGTCAACCAATGTATCCTCTGTCCCTCCTCTAAACATGTCCAAACCATCTCAATCTGTCTTCCATAGCTTTTTCTCCAAACCTTCCTGTCTGTGTTGTCCCTCTAACCACCTTATTTCTGATCCTGTCCATCCTTGTCTCTCCTAAAGAGAATCTCAGCATCTTTAACTCCTCCACCTGCAGCTCTGTCTCCTGTCTTCTGCCTATTGCTTGTGTCTCTTATCCATTCATCCATCATGGCCGATCTTACAACTGTGTAAAGAGTTGCATGTAAATAATATAATTTTCATGCATTTAAGGCAAAAAACTCCAATCATTTTCAATTACGCGTTGAGTTTTTCTCTGAGGGATGCTCTTTACCAATTGTACCAGCTCTCTGACTGAAACCCGGTTTGTGCTTGTTCGGTGAGTCTTAATGCCGCCAGCTTGCGAGGGTATCAGATGTGGGCTGTAACTCATCTGAGGCACGCTGTCGAGAAGCTGAAATTTGATTTGAAGCAGCTCTATTAGTCAGGAGGGACTGACTGTCGCCTCTTTGACTTTAACACGCTCGACTTGTCAAGGTGCTAAGAAAGAGAAAGATGGTGCAATCTACAGGCACCCTGACATCGCACTTTCCCTAAGTCTGTGTTTCGTTCTCTTTATACTTGCTCATGCACACAACTCTGCATACACACACACACACACACACTTACGTAGTTGTGTCCCAATTTGGAGACTGCATCCGAAGAGGAAGATTTGTCCCTCCCTGAGATGCAGCACAGAGAACCTGTCAGAGAGGCAGTTGTGGCCTCCTGGTTAGGGAACTCGACTGGGTTTCGGAGGGTTCCCGGTTTGAATCCACCAACCACCAGGTTACCCCCGAGGTCTACTGAGCATGGCACTGTCCCCACTCACTGCTCCCCGGGTCCTCAAAGCTGCCCACTGTTCACTTTGGTGATGGGATGAGTGTAGAGCTCAAATATCTTTGTGTGCAGTGGTGTGAATCACAATGTCACGATGATAAGGAGTTTGGTTCCCTTTTCTTCCTCTCCTGTGTTACCTTTGCTGCATGGAGCAGCTTCGGAAAATTCAGCTTTTCTTCTAAATGCCAAAAAAAATGTTAATAATAACAGGTATAATTTACTTTACTATAATATGTTCAATTTTCTGGAGCTCTGTCACTGTTATAGTATTGAGCACCATCACATCCAGACACCCAAGAACCAGGACCGAGAAGAGTACAGAAAGGACAAGGGCGGAGGCATCCAGTCAAGTGGCCAAAAGCGAATGAGACCGCAGTCTGGCAGCAGCTAGACAACGACCTTAGTACCATTCTGGAAAACTCATTGCGCGGACAGGTAGAATCCAAGCTGAATAGCATTGGGGACATACTCTATGAGGAACTGTCTCTTATACACATCTAGATGTGTATAAGAGACAGACCTACGACACCCTGCCATGTCCCCGAAACCTCCCGGAAGCAGTGGAGGAAGGCAGATGCAGCGGAGAAGGAGGGCTGTCTCTTATACACATCTAGATGTGTATAAGAGACAGGGGTCTGCCGCTGTTGCTCTTACACCCTTGGGCTCAGTTTATGGCTTGGAGCAGACACAAATATGGAGGTCCATGGCCTGAAGGGCTATTAGCGTCTCTGGACC
>JAFBJS010001492.1:359774-437873 GCA_016785265.1 Paraplagusia blochii
TGTGACCCCCAAGTGATTAATCTATAAGCGTTACTGATTTTTTTTTTTTTTTTCACCGTTATACATTAATTACTTTTCTATTACACAGCAATGTGTTGTAACCAATTGCAAAAACTAACATTAATACATATGTAGTTATGTATATATAGTCTGACACTTCAAGGGGAACTGCAGCCTTGCTGCAGCCCTGCATTTCAGATTAAGGGCATACAGTTAACATGACTTGAGCAGAAATTGCATATTTATGTATATTTATGTTTATGTTAAAAAGAGATTATAAATCTAAGACTTAACACTGGACCATAATGTTGGTGGTAGATAAAGTCGTAACTTTATCATCGCAAATACAGAAAAATACTATAAATAATCTACAATAACAAATCACAAAATAATAAAAGAAATTTAAAAAATATATATTTTGTTGACATGTTCTTATCTCGCATTCTCATATCCAATTGCTTCTATCCAGAGCCAACTGGTCCCAGTTGGACAAGTATGAAGGCAAATGTTGAGTCATTAACAAAACTCTATCATCAGACAACCCATTTGTGGAGTGGCAACCTCACATTTGGATGGATTACAGTCTATTTATTTCAGCTTTGTGGGTTGCTCTACTAATTTTCTGTCTCCAAAACACTGTAAGATTCACATGTGCCAAACATAAGTGGCCCTTAGGAGATCTGGGGTGCCATTATTCCCTTAATTGACTTCTCACCTCATCAGAGGAAGCAATTTCATACACTTCACAATTGGGTTTTTTTTAATAAAACATATTAAGCGGGATGAATATGCACCACTTTCCAAAAATAACCGTCTGGAATGGACAGAGTCATAGCACCACCTGGGAATCACAGCCCTAACAGCATTAAGGGGGATGTGGTCGTGTGTAAAATTATGAGGAATAAGTGTTGGTAATAAATTTCCAATTCACTGACCACACTTTTATCTCCAATTGTTACATTTAAAAGGTCGATCAACGTCCATGAGAGGCTGTCAGGGATAAATAACCAGCAGTATCACCCTGTTTGTCCCACTTCAGCTCGGCTGCTCTACTGCACCGTGCATTGTCAACCCACAGGGGGACGCGGTGACATTTATATTTTGTAATTCTGCAGAATCCTGGCACCGCCATGTCCGGATAATCATCATTATTTTCACAGCATCTGGCAGTCAAACCCTGTCTACAGTGGACTTTAGCACGTAGATGACTAACTGTCCAAAATTGAAGACATGAATAAAGAAGGAATTTTTTAAAGCTTTGCTTTGTCTTTCTACTTCATCACAGAGCATCATTGACAAGCCGTCGATACCAGAGTACAAAGTGGCGGCAGTTCAGAAGTCCCGCTTCATTCTGCTCCACTACAGTGTCTCCAAAGCCCTGTGGGACTGGCTCATTCTGTTGGCGACCTTCTACGTGGCTGTCACCGTGCCCTACAACGTCAGCTTCACACAATACGACGATACAGTCACGGCGGCCCGCTCCACCATCGTAAGCGACATAGTGGTGGAGATGCTCTTCATCGTAGGTGAGAGTCACTTTTTACAAACACGATGAACACGGTAAATGTCAACCATTCTATTTAAGGTCAGGATAAAAATGTCAGTTGACAGAAGAGAATATTTCTGCACAAAAAAAACTCATTTTGAATATGCATTGTGACGGGGGGACACACTTGGAATAAAGTTGTGATGGAAAAAAAAAACCACGGGTTGCATCTGTTGACATTTTGCGTACTCTTCTGACACTTTGCGTGCCGGGGCAAAAACAATTGAATTTCAAAGAATAATAATTGTCAAAAATAAGGCTGATAAAAAAAACAAGAAATTTATTTAATAAGAAGTACAATTTAGACCAGGCATGGGCAAACTAAGGCCCGGGGGCCAAATGCGGCCCGTTGAGCATCTTTATACGGCCCGCCAACCTTGTCCACATAAAAGAAATTATGATTATACTTCTGCCCTTTGCTAGTAATGCCTGTGTTTTGGCAGTAAATGGTGTCATAAAGGGTATTAGAAATGTAGCATCAGGTTTTCCACAGGACTTTTACGTGCCAATTGTCTTAGTTCAAACATATGCTCCACCTTTCTGCTCTTGACTCGGCCCTCGTGTCCAATTTTAGGACTGCTTGTGGCCCGCGAGTCAAAAAGTTTGCCCACCCCTGATTTAGACAGATCTCTGTGATCAAGGACAATCCACCTTAATGGACTGTGTCTCCCTCTCTTGCCATGCCAAGAAGGGGAGCTGGACCTGAGATAAGATTTGTTCTTACTTTATCAGAGAGTCAAAAACAACGCCCTTTGGAATACTGGCAACTCTAACTTGGATATTTTACTACAACCAATCAGGTTTTTGTCTATTTATTCATCCTTTTTTGGAAGGACACCAACATTTAACGACAATATTTTGACAGTTTTTAACAGTAGCTGATATAGGTATAATAACAAGGCATGATAACTTAAAGCAAAAACAAAATGTCAAGTTCCCCGCTATTAAAAACATAGATAAAAAATATATCAAAAAGAAAGAAACACAGAAACAGATTTGATTTTATTATTTATTATTATACCACTATTATACCCCACATAGCCCTAACGTTCTAACTTAACCTGTTCTCTGATGAATCTTATGGAGCTCTTTCAGAGGTAGAGACATCTAAGTCTCCTCCTCTGAAAGTGCTCAATAATTCAGTCTGCAATAGCAGCGTTGAGCATCTAAATCAAGCGGGTCTGCAGTGGCTGTTTGCGCCATAGGCGTAGCCACGGTGGGCCCGGATGGGCCTGAGCCCACCCACTTTTCAGTCAGGCCCGCCCCATCCAATGAGAGAGCTGATCAAACTTGGCTATAACACTTTGGGGTTGGCCCACCCTAATTTGTTCTGGGCCCACCTATTTTATGGGTTCTGGCTACGCCCCTGGTTTGCGCTACAATAAAGTGAATATTAAAAGTGTTTAAAAATCACATTTGTGTTTTATTTGGTTATTAGGAAGATTTCATGACAAAATCCAACTGGGAATCTTTCATTTGGGAATGTACCATGAGTAGTGTTTGAAATTATAATCTAGTGTTGGTTGGAGTGTTGAACAGGGAGGCAGCGCAGTCGTAAAAAGGATATTTTGTCACAGAAATGCTTCTGTGCTGCCATTGCAATGGTTCGGTTAGAGTATTTACTCGACAGCAAATACTGAGTTAGTGAGTGAGACACAGGGTGGAGGCTGGCAGCACAGGCTGCCACCAGCTGACCTGGGATCAGATGAAGAGTGAAGCTCATATGAGCACTTGTAACCTGGTCCTAGCTTTATTAAAATGTTGGAATAGTGGATTGGTTGAGGATTTTTGACCAGGGACTGCTGTAATTCTTCACTTCATCACTACCAGTAGGAGGCAGATTTGCACTGATCAGACCTGGGCAAACGTAATGTACTGCAAAAAGTTAGTTTTCATTCAATTAAATTCCGTGATTCCCCTGTCACATTTAGGTCTAATTTTGTTCAACACTCGGAGTCTTCTTGCAATACTTCTCATTAATTTACTACACTTTTTTCATTTGTACCACAGCAACACAATTCAATTTTGTCTGTTTCTAAATATAAATGTTATTTCTTTCTCTCTCTGAGCTAATCCACCCTCAGCCCTGTGTAACTTAATTAAAAGATGTCTGACAGGCAAATTGGTGGAATTAAACTCTTGCACTTACTCCTTTGTCAGTGAGGCTGTTTGTAAAACACAGACTCAATGTCATGTTAAATATCACATTCCCCCAAACAATTAGCTGGGTGTAGTCTTCATATCATTCTTTGCATCTTTTTTTTTCCCCCGTAGTGTGGTGTGCACAATCAAGTCACTTTTACTTACTAAACCATGGCAACCAAAGGCAACTCAAACATCCTTTTCCAATGAGGTTCCCCTTGTTTTATGAAACCTTGGTTTTTGGTCCCTGCAGAACATCCTGCATCTCCCTCTGGGACTGTTCCCTCACCTGATCACCGTTGCTCACCCTCCTTTGGGAGAGATGATCCAAGGTGGCTGAAACTGAGTGTTCCTGGTTTGTTTTCCCTAGTTAAGCGTCAGCCAGTGTTTTGAAAAAAAAAAAAAAAGCAAAATGGATTGGTCATTATTCAGCACCTCTCTTTTTCAAACTGCTGGTAATTTTTAATCTGTGATTGAGCCGTGAGCCGCCTCTGCAAAGACTGACAGCTGGGCTGACAGATGAGGGTCGGTTGCATAATGCCTGCCAACCAGAGGTCTGCATGTGTTTGCTGCAGTCTGACACTAAGGTTAGATGGTCTGTCCCACAAATCTGCTGGAATCAACATGGGAATCAGAAAACGCTGTGCTACAAGTCACTTTTTACAAATAACATAACACAAATCAACAAATGATAAATATATATATATGTATATATATATATAATAAATATATATAATATATACATAATATATGTGTATATATACTGTATATATATATATATATATATAATGAATATGAAAACATGAATGTATAAAAGCAGTTTTTGGCAGTTTGGTGCTATAGATATTGATGATGACACAAAGTGATTTTGGTTACTATCAAGAATACTTGGGTAATGACTAGAAATCAGCTCTTACATCAACCTCCTATGAGCTATTGTTGTTGATATCATTATATTATGAGTCCAAACTAATGCACCTTTAGTGAAACCAGACATTAAAATGACGATGAAATTGAAGAAAACGTTAAATTGAAGGTTGAGTTAGTCAATTTAAGTGAATGAATAAGTCTTTGACAGTCAGGAGTCACTTTTCCGAGACATATAACGCATGTTTATATATATTTCACAGATATTATCTTGAACTTCCGCACCACTTACGTCAGTCAGTCCGGTCAAGTGATGTACGACGCCCGCTCCATTTGCATTCACTACGCCACCACCTGGTTTTTTGTGGACCTGGTCGCTGCCCTGCCATTCGATCTGCTGTACGCCTTCAACATCACAGTGGTGAGTTCTGCAGCTCTCTCTTTGCCTTCTGATTATACGCTTTTGATCGGTGATCATAAACTGGTGGCTCACGGGACAAATCTGGTCCATTGAACAATCCAATCGGGCCAATGACCTGTTACCAACATTTTTAATATTGGAAATAATCAAAATGAAAATGTTTTCATTATTCTCGCAATTTAAGCAACGTAGGAAAATGTCAGCATTCGACATACAATACACAATAATTCTGTATCTCTAGCATAAGCCTGAATTACCATGCACTAGCCCTGTGTTCTGGTTCTATCTTTTTGTTTGTTTTTTTCCTCATCAGACTTCTCTGGTCCACCTGTTGAAGACGGTGCGGCTGCTGCGGCTCCTTCGTCTGCTTCAGAAATTGGACCGGTACTCCCAGTACAGTGCAATGGTCCTGACTTTGCTGATGTCGGTATTTGCTCTGCTGGCACACTGGATGGCCTGCATCTGGTATATGATTGGTCGCAAAGAGATTGAGACCAGTGAGAACTGGGATATTGGTGAGTTAGTTTAGTTTAGTTTAGTACATTACGGTAATCACTTAACCCATTACATGGTATTGTTATAGAAATTTAAAGGATACTTTTTCTGATTAAATATAGGGAATAAAAGTGTTTTGCAGTTTTTCACTTATTAATTTTTTTTTGCGGAGAATAAAACAAATTGAAAGTCACTTCCTGCTACAGTATTATACAATAGTCATTGTTAAACTGCCTTAAATGTGGTAAAATAGTACAGTAGAATCTACCAGTGTCTTAGTTCTGCTCTGTCCTGCTCCAAAATTACAAAAATATTACAATTTGGAAATCACTCTCTTGGTTATTTTAAGGTTGGCTCCATGAGCTGGGCAAACGTTTGGAGACTCCCTACCACAACACTACATTGGGTGGACCAACTGTCCGCAGCTCCTACATTGCTGCACTCTACTTCACCCTGAGCAGCCTGACCAGCGTAGGCTTTGGCAACGTATGTGCAAACACGGATGCTGAGAAGATTTTTTCCATCTGCACTATGCTCATTGGAGGTAGGGTGCCTTGCTGTGACAAATCTATAACATGGTTTATGATAAAAAAAAAAAGGAAAAAATATGCGCTAGACATCAAATCTCACCGAAATGCGATGCTTACTGCCTTCAGTTGATAAGATGTCATTTGTTAATTAACTTTTTTCTCTGTTCACCTGTTCACCAAATAGCTCTGATGCACGCCCTTGTCTTCGGTAACGTAACGGCAATCATCCAGCGAATGTATTCCCGCCGCTCTCTCTACCACACACGGATGAAAGACCTGAAGGACTTCATCCGCGTCCATCGTCTGTCACAACAGCTCAAACAGCGCATGCTGGAGTACTTCCAGACCACGTGGTCGGTCAATAATGGTATTGATGCCAATGAGGTGAGGGGTCATTTTTCATTGTTTTTGTCCTATTTGCATTCTGTGGAAAATGTCAAATAATTTTTCACACATTTAACTTCAACCCTCTTCACTCTTGAAGCTGCTGCATGACTTTCCTGACGAGCTGCGGGCCGACATCGCCATGCATCTGAATAAAGACATTCTCCAGCTGCCCGTGTTCAAGGGTGCCAGCCGTGGCTGCTTGAGATCGCTCTCTCTACACATCAAGACGTCCTTCTGCGTCCCTGGGGAGTACCTGATTCGTCAGGGTGATGCCCTGCACGCCAGCTACTTTGTCTGCTCTGGGTCTCTGGAGGTCCTCAAGGACAACATGGTCCTGGCAATATTAGGTTGGTATTTTTGTCTTTTCACTTCATACTTCTATTTTTTTTTTTTTAATGTTGCTTGCCGTTAATGAATGATTGAAATATGCTTTTTGTGCCTTTTTAGGGAAAGGGGACCTAATTGGGTCGGACCTTCCCAGTACAGAGCAGGTGATCAAGACCAACGCCGATGTGAAGGCCTTGACCTACTGCGACCTGCAGTATATCAGTGTACGAGGCCTCAAAGAAGTGCTGGAACTTTATCCAGAGTATGCCAGTCTGTTCACTTCTGACATCCACAACAACCTCACCTACAATCTGCGTGAAGGCAGCCAGGATGAGGTAACAACAACAGCATCTACACTCCACTGATGTTACTTTATTTTTACCTTTTTCTCCTTGTGTGTGTGTATATATATATATATATATATATGCATATATGTGTGTGTGTGCATATATATGTGTAGAGCAACAGGGTCACAATGCAAAAGCACACCATGATGCAGCCTGAAGACGCTTTTCTCATTCTGATCCCGCCACTGCAGCCACAGGGCCGTGAAGTGGCTGCCTGTCACACCATTAAGCATGTGTGTGCACATCAGTGTCACGCAGCAGCATGAGCTCCCTCTTAACAGGCAGCAGCACAGCAGGGATGACATCACACCTAGACAGAGACCTTAAATTACCACCTGTTACCACTCATGATATAATGTATTTTAAGGAAATAAAAAGGTGCCACCGCAGGCGAGCAGCGGAGTAAAGAATCTGGTAAATTGATCTTCTTATATGCATTTCCGCGCTGCAGCGAAATATACGATACAAATTGGTACCGCAGAGTGAGCAAATACAACCTTCTGTGCATTTTTGGGTTGTCCTTGTCGGTGGATGAAGGACAGACATGTCCAAGACGTGCTTAGAATGAGGAAATGAGGCCTTAAAACACAGAACAATCATCACTGACAGGTTACCAACATGATAAGAAATCATTTTCACAGTTGTTATATTACTATATTTAATCTATTATAATTTTTTTCAACAGAGATTTTTTTAATTTAATTTAATTTACCGTAAATTTTGCATTTTCCATGTTGAGGGTCAGTTTATGCTAATTTTATTCATGTGCAAAGCGCGTTACCGTACATTATATGTCCTCTTCTTCTATGGTGTTTATTGGCGGCTGTGACCTGCTTCTTCCTCAACACCACCTGTCTCACTCTTACCTTTTCTGCTCCAGCAGTTTGAAAAAATGCATACATTAGCCGCATCTCTGCATAAGCCACAGGGTTGAAGTTGGGTGACAAAACATACGGCTTTTAGTCCGGAAATTACGGTAATGAAATCAAGATTTCATATCCTTTGTTGTTTGGTTGGCATAGCTCACATTCTCATTGGTTCTCAGAGGAACCTGTTGGGTCTTGGCAGACATATCAGCTCTGCTACAGTTTTAATTGAGATTGAATTAGGCCTCTCACGGACTGGGATGTTCACAAGTAATATCTTCGTGACTCTCCTACCATCTGCTAAGAGGGATTTTTTTTACATCAGCCTCCAGTAGCCTCTTGACAGGAAGAAGAAGTTTGCAGCTACCTGTCAAAGCTGACTAATCCTTAAGGTTCCTGAATATATATTTCTGAACGTATGCATGTTGTCAGAGTGTGAACATTTGGCCCTGGACGTACAATAACACTAACAAGTCAGTTGTGTGGCAAATTGTCAGACAACTCTATATTCTTTTTAATTTTGTTGTCAGGAGATGTTCCTGGTCTCAATTTGTGGTTTCCATAGTCCTGGTACTGTCATCGGTTAAAATAATGATGAGGATATAAAAAAAACAAATATAAAGCTATAAAAATAAGAAACGTGTGACGAACA
The DNA here is from genome assembly GCA_016785265.1 of Paraplagusia blochii. NCBI lineage: Eukaryota > Metazoa > Chordata > Actinopteri > Pleuronectiformes > Cynoglossidae > Paraplagusia > Paraplagusia blochii. Next base: position 368,355 of record JAFBJS010001492.1, read on the forward strand.
TGAGCAAAAACCCAGCAGTTCAGCTGTAATAATGATATCGTCTCATGTCAGGGTTGTGTTTGTAGGTTTCTGCAGCTGATCCTCAGGCTGCCGAAAGTGGTGACTGCAGCATTTGGAGAGTCTGAATACAACTTCCTGCTCCCAGGAGGAGGGGTTGTGCCGTCCTGGACGGAGTGGGAATGTCATTACTACAGTGGGAAGTCAGCACTGAGGATTATAATGACCGTGTAGCCACAGGCAGGTTAAAAACAGCAGCCGTGGTGTGTGAGAAACAAGCTGCTCAGTCTGGAGAGGCGAGGATTCATGGCACAACAACACAAGTTCAACAATGATGTTAAAAGCAGATGCAGCAGAGGGTGCAAAGAGAGAACTGGAGGTGATATGAGCCATCAGTGACACTGCTGCTGCTGCTGCTGCTGCTGCTGGGTGTGCTGGAAATAACAATCAGGTGTAAGCTGCAGATGAGATGATAAAATGTTACAGGAGATGGAAACCTCAGATGCTGTTTGGGTCACTTAGATCCCTTTAGACTCACGTCTGTCTTTTTCCATCTTCCATATTACTTTCTGTCACTTCAGGTTTGCATTCTGCTGACAACTGAATTCTGTTGACTATGAATAAAGAATTTTCTAAATATTATTGAAATTAAAGTCAAGTTTGAGCACTGGGATTAGTCAAGGCATAGGTAAAACTAAGGCCCGGGGTCCGGATGCAGCCCATTTAGGCTGAAAGTTGTCCCAAATTATATAATAACAATTTGTATTATGATTTTAATGCCTTATCCTTGCAATGCCCTTCAATTGTATCTACAGATACAAAAAAAGGCAAAATAATTTAACATTTCAGCCTTTTACGCATAACCTCCACATGTCAAATGTTAAAAGGTTGTCTGTCCTAAAGTCTAAAGTTGACCATTGTAGCAAGATTGAAGCTGTATTGCAGTACATTTTTGACATGACACTTAGTAGCCACAAAGTTCATTTACAAACATGTCAGTGAGTAAAGGTGTTTGTTTGCTTTTTAAATCATTGTTTTGTGTGTGTGTGTGTGTGTGTGTACTGTATCTAATACAATTCTTTTTGTTGCTGCAGGGACTGAGTAAGTTTTCCAGGTCGCCGAGACTATCGCATGTAAGTGATGCTTCCCATTTGTTGATGATTGCATTGCTGAAATGCATAACATTCATACAAATTTGCTGTAAAAAAATCTGCTTCAACTACACTTTTGCAGGTTTTTTTTGTTTTAGTTTAGTTTATTTGGGGGGGTAAATGGAATTTCATAAACACATGGTTAAATAAGAAAGAAAAGCCTAGTTTTCATCTGTAGTCCCCTGGCCATGATGTAAAAAGGCAAGAAGCACACAATACACATACAATAGAAAATATATATGCAAACACTTTTTATACAATTTAGACATTTTTTCATCTGACATCTCGACATCAAATTGCATGAACATTTGCAAGATTTTTTTACACAATTTGTCAATATGGCTTCTAAAGGAGAGCTGTGAATCTAATATTAACCCAAGATATTTATATACTGATTGATAATTTGTATTTTATCTCCATTAACCAGTATATCAGGATCATGTGACTCTCTACTTATTTTAGTGAAATCCATGCCAACAGTTTTAGAAAGGTTTAGCTGTAGACATCACTCCTGTAACCAGATTGTCACACAGGACATTGTTTTGTAATATAACGAGCCATAGATTCCATTATTGCCTTGGACTTTTCCGAGTTATTGCCGAACTGTGGTTGGAAAAACTTTTCTATTTTATTCTGTCTGCTCCGCTATATATATATATATATATATATATATATATATATGCATTTTTGTATGATTAAATAAAATGACTCATTTGGTCATTAATGCAACCTTGTGCTTTGTGACTCAGGAACCAAGGCTCCCCTCCATTGTGGAAACTAAAGGTGATGACTTCGATGACTCCTTCCATCACTCTCCAACTACTCGTTCTCGCCGCAACCTCCTGCTGCCCAACTTGAGCAGCCCTGTCCGTCGAACATCCCTGGGTAACCTCCTGGGCGACGAGTTACGGCAGTTCAACGCTCTGCGCCGCTGTCGTTCTCCCAACCTGAGCCGTGGGTTCCTTGGCCAGAGCTTATCCCCTCTGCCCTCAGCCAAACGAGAGCACACCATCCTCACATCTGCCACTTCCTTGACCTCAGACCAGGCCGAGTCCACAGCCGAGTCAAAGCCTTCAAAGCTGCTGATTCCAACTCTCACCTGCTGTGGACCTCCTGATTTGAGTCCCAGGTAATGTGGGGACTACTGTTTATTTTGAAGTCTCACAAGTTGCGATTTAAAACAGAAATAATGGAGCATGCCTCATTAAAGTCTAATCATGGAGGAGAAATACATAAAGTTGTTTCCTAGACACATCCATTACCGTTTATTGCTGACCCCTCTTCACAGACGGTATCAGATGGAACTTTATGGAGCAGATTACATCTCTGACTGATGGCTCCAGAGAGTCAGGCACGACCTGGATAAAATACTGCAGAAATCAACACCTTAAGTCATGCAAGAGAAACCTGCGTCATCCACCTGATGTGAATTTCGAGTATTTGCATTGCAAATTCCAACAGATGTCCCTTCGTTATATTACCCAGGCGTCTTATCTCCCTGACCCATTCTGCATTATCTGTATTCATAATGTGTCTCTAAGTCATCCAGTGTCTCCTAGACATAGATGCTATTTCAGAGAGCTCAGGTGTTCAAACTCATGGTCCTCTGCCAGCAGCGGCTCTCATGCTTCATAGGTCTGGGTCATCAACTAACTCCATTGATAATTGAGAAAGCCTGACTGTAACATTAACTCTAGTTTCCCACCTTCTCACCCCCTCCCGCCAGGATCGTAGACGGCATCGAAGACAATGAGCACACGTTCCATTTCAGCATGGAGCGCGGCGGGCCTAAAGCCAGCACAGGTGGCAGCATCCAAGGTAAGCCACACCGCCACCAGCTGAGAGGGTCACCTGGGTGCCAGGTGGCTGAAGGGCAAACTCAAGAGTTCAAACAGTGGACATGGTGACGCTGAGCAGTCGGAAACATGAGAGCGAGAAAGAACGGAACGACAGCCAGGTGTCCAGAGAGTAAGAGAACATGCAAGAGGACATCTGAGGTCAAAGCAGGGCCTTGATCGTCTGCCACCAGCTTTTACTGATGATTATAATGATGATTATAATATCAGGTTCTCTTTCCATCTGATCCACGAGGTGTTTGGAAGACACTTGTCCGGGAGCATCACTATGCTCTATGGATATGAAGCATTACCAAATTAGAATACTACAGTATCATAATAGTATATATTCTGTGTATCTAGTCCACACATAACACATATGCGTTGCATATGTATATCTCTGAGGCTGTTTGTATGGGTATATACAACTTACATATACTTGCGTCTGAGTATCTAAGTATGTAAGTATACATTTGACACAGTAACGTGTTTTTACTCTTGTCGTATATATATATATATATCTTGTCAATTGTGAGACCAGGACAGTTGTGAGACGAGCCATGATGGATGGATTAGAGACACTAGGAATAGGTAGAAGACAGGAGGCAGAGCTGGAGGTGGAGGAGTTAAAGATGCTGAGATTCTCATTAGGAGAGACAAGGATGGACAGGATCAGGAATGAGGTGATTAGAGGGACAACACAGACAGGAAGGTTTGGAGAAAATGCTAGAGAGGCCAGATTAAGATGGTTTGGACATGTTCAGAGGAGGGACAGTGGTTATATTGGGGGAAGAATGCTAGACATGGAGCTACCAGGTAAGAGATGAAGAGGAAGGTCAAAGAGGAGATTTATGGATGCGGTGAGGGAGGACATGGAGGTGGTTGGAGTTGGAGTTGCGGAGGACAGGGGGAGATGGAAATAGTTGACTCGCTGTGCAACCCCTGAAAAACGGGATAAGCCAAAAGAAGAAGAATATATATATATAAACAGTATATATATATTCCTGTCTGCTTCTTGTTCCAGACTCAACAGGACCAAACATTGTCCTCCTAAAGGAGACAGAGGAGGTGAGGCAGAGCATCAGTCAGCTCAACCACAAGGTAAACAACGTCAGTCTCTGGAAATCAGGTTCATACATAAATGACTTTAGGCCAGTCAGACCGAACAAACCACACTATTACATTCATATCTCATCAGATAGTGGGATCTTGATGTCATTAAAGTTCCTAAATCTTAACTTGGTTTTTAAAAGCCTAAAAACAGGTGAAACTAGAGCATCCAGATGGCTAGGTACGTTGCTGTCTGTTGTTGAAGTTAATTAATCAGTTGGGCGCTTCTGCAATGCAGAGTCTTGCCCGGGAACGCTGACTCGACACTTTGAAGAATATAGAGATTCTGATGACAGCCCCGCTCTACTTATTGCATTCTTCTATTCCCTGTGTGCTCCAGTGTGTACTTTACCTCCATTTGCGTCACTTCTCTCCCTGTGTGTCACATTGGATTCCACCAGTTTCCAAGAATATTTCCTGCAGGCGTAGGAAGTACTGTGCTATGTTTGGCTCTCTTTTGGGAGGTCTCTGGAAAAAAAAACAAATCATACACATGATGAGGTCATTTTTTAGAGAAAATCAAACCAAGTTTAAACTAAATTTATTTGATATATACATTATCAGACTCTTTGTTTTTTTTTATTAGACATGGATATAAGACGAATGAAGTTTACCGTCTGTTACGTGTTTTATTTGAGATTACCATTAGACAATGTCATTCCTTTTTGGGATTATTTAAAGCTAGAGGTAAACAGATATCAAATCACATTCCCCATAGTATGATTTCACCAATAGGTGTCACTAATGTACTGTTCATAAATGGCTTAACAAGAATAGAACAGAATAGAATAGTCCTGTATTGTCATAGTAGGTAAGAATCAGTTTATTTCAGGCAAATTATTTCCTTTCTCCACAGATGGGCAACTTAAATCAGGAAGTGTCTGAACTCAGCAAGGGCCTTCATCATATGATGCACCTCCTTCAGACTTATATTTCCGCCCAGCACTACAACCCGTCCCTCCACCCGTATCAGTACAGGACGCATGAAGGTCACAGCCACCATTTTACTCCCCCTACTGGCCACTGGAGCTACAGCGGACCTGCTGAATCCCAAACTGAAAGTCATGGTCAACCCTCGGCATCCAGTTTACCTGTCCACCCTTGTCCTCCTCTGTCCCTGAACTCTGTAGCTGGATCACAGCATGGCTCGGAGTCTTTGACCACGCATCTCTGGGACGCTCCATCTCTTCCCACCAACAGCCCAGGCGTCCTCGGTGGAAGTATCAACTTCTTCCCAGAGGCAAACAAGGAAAACTCTGAAAACAAACCACTTAGCGCTCATTCACCCACCATCAGCAAGTCTCAGCCCACGTTGTTCCTGCAACCTCCAGGTGATAGAAAAGAACATTCCATCCATTTGTTCAACTCCCCAGTTGGTTCCCCTACACGAAACCCCCTGGCCTCTTCCCCAAACTCGTACCCCCATCTCTGTCCACCCCCAGAGTCCCACTTCACCGCATCACAGAGCCCACCTGACAACCTATCTGACCTGATGTCGACCCAAACGTCCCGTAATTTCCTCCATAACACTTCTATTTACCAACTCCAAGACTCATATCCTTTGGTCCAGCCTGTGTCTGTCTCCTTACCTACGTTGACCGGCCACCACCTTGGCTCCTCCCTGGACTCCGGATCACCACAAACGAATGAGCCCCACATCCCGCTTCAAGACCCAACTGCCATTGAACACACCAGTCTGGAGTGCCTACTAGGGAACAGAGGCTCTATGGAGAGCAGGGACAGTGAAAGCATCTCATCACGGAGGTCAAGCATTGGTGTTCAGACACAGAGCACAGAACAGTCATGGTGTCTGGACCTTACGGACTGAAATGGGTGCAAGTCATGGAGCATGAACCAAAAGCAACATCTGTTTAGATGAGACATGGACAAAATGGTCCTGAAACTGGTCCGGAAAGATAAATCACGTGTAAAAGTAATGCTTAAAAGTTTTGCGTCTTCTCAATGCCGTCTATAGGGAAAACCAGAAGTATACCAAGATGTGTAATTTGGACAAGTTTGGCAGGTTGGATTGCAACGCTAAATGGATCGCATATGGTCCAGGGCCTTGGTTTGTCTATGCTTGATTTGGATGTTACTTCATACAGTGTTTCAGGAGATTGGAGCTGGAAATCCTTGCTGCGTGCTGTATTTCCTGTTTATTTGAATGGGATAAATGGGTAGAAAATCGACACAATTTACATTACTTCTATGCAAGCATGTCATGGCATTTGTACATTCATCCGCCTTTAGAGGATTGACATAGACTACAGCGCAGTTGTACATATTGTATGTTTTTCTTACACCTTTGAAGCAAACGTGTGGTTAAAATACCTGTTACCTCCTTGCATGGTAAATATATTTATTCTTTTTCCTAAGGAAAAGGTTTCCAAACCGTTGTGCAATAATCTTCAGGGAGAAAAACTGTAGATTGTGCACAGAGACACTGTATTCAATAGATGGATTGTTAAGGAATGAATGTTTTCACAAGTTTATTGAAGAACTAAAAGAAATATATATATATATATATATATACATATATACATATATATATATTACAAACAGAGCAACAACTTTCAATTGTATTAGATTTTACATTGTAAAAAAGTTGGACGTACGTCTGGATAATAATTATACAATATTATAGTATACAACCAGTTGAAATATATATATATATATATAGTTTATAATAAATGAAGCATTATTAGATGAAAACAAGTCACATTTTTAAAAGATCTCATCTGGTGTCCCTCTCATACAACCATTCTTTCTAGTTTTCTGGGCTTTGGACTGGCAGAATGTGTAATAGACCACACTGGATAAAGTGTCTTTGCTCAAGCACACTGGATTCTAACCTGCCTATCAGCAGGTGGATGAAATGCCCACCTACTGATTTAAGTATTTAAGATTTTTTTTTCTGGTTAACATATTGGTACTTTTGTTCTAAATGGTATTCTTACTGACAATAAAAAAATTAAGTATCCTGACAATGTTTGTCTCTGTGGTGACTTCAATTGACTTTGCTCCTCAGATTAAAAATAAAAACATCTCTTACTTAATAATGTGCCAGTACATGGTACAAGGACAGGACGATACAGGTGATGTTTGTATTACTGTATGTTTAGTGACACTTTGGACTTTTTGACTTTGCGAGAGCGTTGTTGTTGTGACACAAGAATGGTGTTATCCTTGGATTTCCTAGGTTTGTGCTTTCCAAAGTCAATGATTTATTTCAGAGGTTTCACTGTTGTGCAACAAAACCATATATATATATGAATTAGCCGCACTGACAAAAGTAAAAAACTCAAGAAGGACAACATAAAAACAACAACATAAAAAAGAAAAAATAAATAAAAAACAAGTAAGTAACTCTTTCTTTGACTTTTTTTTCTGTCAAATTCAACCTGGAGTTATTTTCTAAATGTGAATGTTTTTTTTGTTTTTTTTTATAAAAATAGATTGCTGTTTTATTCAAAAATCTGGAAATATGAGGACAGTGACTCTGGTTATTTTTGTAGCACTCTTTGTCAGCCACAGTGAGTACATATAAAATGATCTCTCTGTTCGTCCCTCTGTTTGTCTGTCTGACTGTCTTGACACCTATCTTCTACTTCTTCCCATTTTCTTCACATATAGAGATTATAAAGACAAGAGACAGTAGATTGGTCAAGCTAAGCAGATGAGTTTGTATTCTCCTGTCCTCAGGTTTGGCCTTGAAGTGCTACTGTGGAGGCAGGCACGAGTGTCCAGGAGGGATGGAGACCTGCCAACCTGGAGATGATGTTTGTTCTAGTATCGCCTATACTGTTCCCGGTAAGTATAGGCCTAAAAAGATTGAGAAAAATGTTTCATATTTTTTTTCACGTCTAAAATTGGTCTTGTTTTTTTTTTCCCAGGTCCTAGCTTTACTAAACGGTGTACAAACTCTATCTTCTGCAAATTCCTCAGCGATTCTCCTATTTCAACTGGTACTTGCTGCAAAACTGATCTGTGCAATGTGTAAAACAACGGCATTGACCGTAATATGAAGATTGTATATTATGTTGATGTAGCAGTTGTCAACTTCCATGTGATGTGTAAAAATAAAAGCTATATTTTCACTGAATTTTAAACAACTTGTGATGTGTGTTTTAATCGTATCAATCAAATTGTATGTGTGTAGACCATGTTTACAAAAAGAGACCTGTCTTACAAGGCTTCACAGGGTTGGTAACATCCTCTGTCCTTAGACCCTCAGCCAGGGTAAGAAAAAAAGTACAGAGGGAAATATAACCTTTAAACGGGGAACAGAAAACCGGTAGAAACCTCAGGGAGAACCACAGGAGAGGGATCCACTCCCTGGATTGACAGACAGTGCAATGGATGTTACCAGAGCAAAAAAGTACAATGACAACGAATGACATGTATGCATGTATCTAACAAACACAGTTAAAATTCTTTCAGTAGGAAATCAAAGTTATCATAATGTCAATAGGACTGTACAAGTGCACAAGCACAAGTTGCACAAGCTCACCCACCACCGGTCCTTTTTACCCTTCTCTCCCCTTCAGAGAAGAGTTAAACAGTTTGATTCCCCGGTGAACAAAAGAGTTTTTAAGTCTGTTGGTCCTGCTCTTGGGGAGGAGGAGCCTGTCACTGAACAGACTCCTCTGTTTGATGACGACAGAGTGCAGTGGGTGAGTGGCATTGTCCATGATTGGCTGATACGGCTGAACATGTTGTCACTCGCATGTTGTGTTTTGGACCTGAGAAATAAACGTCGGATGTCATTACTGCCCCTGGAACATTAATACACTTTATATTATTATTCTAGGAATAATATCTTCCTAAGTGATACATAGGACAGGGTGAGATGGGTGAAAAATGTAGACTCACTGTGGTAACCACTGAAAAAAGGAACAAGCTAAAAGGAGAATAAGTAGATACACTTTACACTCTGTTTTTAAGGTGATAGTTTATTTTTATTCTTATTTTACCCCTAAAAACTGAAAAAAATAAACAACATATGATTTTGAATGTATTTATTTGACTTTTTTTATTAGAACTTCTAACACAGACTAAAAATGTTTGAAACTACATTTTACAGCACAATACACCTGGTATTATGTTTCCCATATGAACCACCTAACTCCCTTAAGTCCTAATTAAACAAGATGTAATATGATGTATTTTTAAATTTCAAAAGTAAATATCCCAAATTTATATACAGTACTATGGATGTCCTTTATCATATTTTAGGTTATTATGTACCGTGTGTTCTCTATACAAACATTTACATTTATACTTACAATTCAACTTGTAAACAGACAGCCAATCACATAGAAAAATAACCAAAGATCCTCTTTTCTTCTATTTAAAATGTTTGTCGTTGATACTTTTCTACTCGAATTTTTGACATGTTGATTCATAAATAAAAGTTGATAAATGGAGGTTTCTTGCCACATGTTTTTTTGAGCGTTTATAATCTGAGACAATGTTTTTAACCAGCCTCCTCGTTCATTTATACTAAAGGTAAATTAACTTCACTGGTTGTTTTACTTTTTCACCAAGTTGGAAAGAAGCAGTGGTTTTTAACTTTTATTGGTCATTCTGGCCCCACCGGTTGTTCCAACAAAAATGAACAATCTACATCAAAATCCTTCAACAACAGGTATTGTCATTGTTGAAAACATTAAATAACACAATGCATTTGTGCTTGCCATCACTTGAAACTTAAAAATCCCCTTAATATGCCATGCTCACCTGTCAGCTCTCTGTTTCCTGTTTGAAATGTAAAGGCACGTGGATCTGAGGCGGACTCACTCAAGGGACTTTTACGGCTGGAGCAGGAGTTTATCACAATTGACAAAAAAATACCAACAGATCCAAAGAACCAGAGTAGGATGGCAGAACAGGACAAAAAGACCTCAATAGAAAAAATAGCAGCCTGCTATAACAAGTTTAACCCTTCTGTTTATTTACAACACTATTATACTTCACACCTGGCTGACTTCAGCAGGAATGACAGCATGGTACCATGGATACTTGAACGTTTCGCTAGAGCCTTCAAGGCTTAAGATAAAGCTCTTCTGTATTTTCTAAGTCTTCATTACCCACGTTAACAGTGGTCAGCCTTGACTGCCCGGGAGCTCAACGCATACTCCTTATATAACTTATATGACATATTAGAATATGGTGACATTGTTTGCACATTTAGATTAGATTGCAGTGCTTTAGAGTAACTGAAACTGAAACTCTCTTTACATAAGTCCAGTTCCTCAGCCACAAAGCCAACACTGTCCCTCTACTAAGGTACCGGTAATTAATCAAAATGTGCAACAAAAATGACCACATTCGCTGGACTATAAGTCATAAAAAAGTCATGCAAGAAATCTTTGCAGTAAGTCACAAACGCAGCCAAAACATGAAAACAAAGTGCAACATATCCCGTATTTGCACTACTATAAGGCGCATATAAAAGTCTTAGAGATTTTCTTCAAAAATGTGCAGCACGCCCTATAGTGCAACGCGTGTGTGTTGTTGTTGGACGTACTAGAGGCTGCGTGAGGTCATCGTGGACATCCTCCCAATAGATATACACCATCCTCAGCCTCTATCTCCTGATGTCCTTCCTCCAGCAGGGGCAGACTGTCTCGTGTCCTGCTTCTGTCTGGAATGCGCCAGCTCTGACCTGCTTACTTATTCCAGGGCCGTTGCCATCATAGGAAGCATCCTGCGGCCTGGTGGCCATCTTTTACTTGTTGGCTCTCAGGGACAGACTTACTACTATGGGGGACCTGGGTTTAAATTGCCTTCAACTGCAATGGACGAAGAAAAATGTTGTCACTAATAATGTAACAAATGTGTGATGAGCTTAGAAACACATTTGTCAGATCAGGAATACATCAGCAAAAGGGAATGATTGGTAAAAACAAACCGGGAATAAATAAAAACTTCAACAACTGTAAATTAACAGGGTGACTATTATAAAATATATTATTATTACTATTATTATTAGGGTTACAGTGGAGGCCTGGTGGTTAAGGAAGCAGATTTGGGTCTGCAAGGGGTTAGGTTCTAATCCACCATGTTGGCACTGGTGCTTTGAGCAAGGTCTGCCACCAAAATCACACTACTCAACTCATACTATTAGCCCTCCTGTGGGTGATGAGCAACTGCAGCCCACATGTGGGACAGGACACTGCTATGATTAGAGCAACTCAGTGGCAACTGAACAGGTGGTGGATTAGAGCCTGAAGCCTTGTGGACCCAAGTCAACTTTAATAATTTCTTTTTTAATTTCTTAAAAAATAAATTAAAGTTCTATCTATCTAGCTGCTGCTACTGAGATACACGTCATTTGTGGAAGGTGCCTCCATCTAGTGATGTAGGAATAAAGAAAGGTAATAATAATAACAATAATAATAATAATAATACATTTTATTCAAAGAAGCCTTTCCAGACGAAATAGAGTCAAATAGAGATTCAAAAATTGTGCATCAACAAATTGAATTTTATTCAGGCATTGCAGTCAGCATTACATTCCAATGAGTTATGCATCAATGAGCAATTTCACAAACAGTGCTAATCTCTCAGTTGCAGAGATTAGTGTTGCAGCAAGACCCCGTGGCCACTGGTGAAGTGGTCACCATTCTGCAGGCATCTCTATTATAACAGCCCCGGAAGTACGAAGGATCTGAGAAACAATGGAGAAGAGATTAAGTGAAGGTCTAGGTCAGTGTATTTGTTCTGAAAAATGATGGCTTTATTTGTCAGATACAGAATAATTGTCATACTTACGGGCACCAGTGAAGGTGATGCTGGCACAGACTGGATTTGGACCAGAGCAGGTCTCTGTAGGACTGGGGCATCTACGCTTCCCTCCACATTTACACTTCAAGGCTTCACCTGGAACCGCCCACCCCAAGATAAATTGAAAATCTCCTCTTTTGATTTATTTATGTATATATATGTATGTACATATTTATATATTTTTTTTTTTTCGCATCCATAAAAGAGTTTAACTTTGACTGGACTAGCAGCAAATCTATTCTGAAGCTGTTTCTGTCATTTTTCCTGAACATAGATGGGCTTCACCAAATGTAAAATCCCTACAACATCTACAGCAGCTTGTGTCTTCAATTGTAAAATCTTCTAAATCAAAAGCTCAACAATCAAAAAAACTCTACTCACTGTGGCTGACAACCAACACGATCAAAAGTGCAGCAATCACAGTCTTCATGGTTTCAACGTTTATCCTTCAACAACACAAGACTGTAAATCAAGAAGTAAAACTGATTAAGTACATGAAAAGAACAAGACAAAACCCCACAACAAACAACGCAGTGTCTAACCTGGTCAGTTGTTGTCTCTGAGCTCCGATGCCTCAAATGTTTTCTACCAGCTTCAGAAATTCACTTATTTATACCGTGTTTGTTGCAAAACGTAAGAAAACCCCAGGGGTTTATGTTGAAGACAAAATAATGCAATAGTTTTCTTTGACTTTTGACTAAAATTGACAGTTTGTCTCCTAGTGCTGTCGTCAACATTAGTCACATTAGGCAATCAAAACAGGTTTGTTATTAAAGCCAAGTTCATTGAGCAAGTTTGTTTTTTCCAAAGTAAACCATGGCTGGGATTTTAGTCTCTTGTGCAACAAACAGTAGACAAATAAATAAGCAAATCCTGTGGTGTCACATCAAACTTCAGAGGAATCACATCAGGAGTAGGACAAAGGAGCAGGTATGGTTTGTTGGATCATGGTCGTTGAATGTCTACATTATTAGAAGAAGTTTGATGCTGAATTTAAGAATTCTCTTCCTGCTCTCAGAACCATTGTTAATCAACACCATGAAGACTGTGATAATAGCTCTTTTGATTGTGCTGGTTTTCAGCCACGGTAAGAAAGATGGGATTTTCTTGAATCTAAAGTTTATTTAGTCTAATGTTTATACATAATTTGTACAACAGTTAATTGTGAAGGTTCAAACTCAACAACCAGTAACAACGTATTTTGTCTCAAGGTCATAGGACATGATCTTTTGTCACAACAATACATTTATTCCCTACATTTCCCTTCCTCAGGCGAAGCTTTGCAGTGTGTCTGTGGAGGGACCCGCAGCTGTTCATCTGAAACAGAGACCTGCTCCGCTCCCAAGCAAGTCTGTGCCCATATCGTCTTCACCAGTCTGAGTAAGTCAGAGCATCTCTGAAGAAGCTGCTGTTCACCAGAGAAAGACATTATTGTCCCTGTATCCACTGACTCGTCTGATCGTCACCTGTGTCTGTGTTCCCGCCGTCACAGGCTCCGCTTACTTTAAAGGCTGCTTCCACGAAACGGGATGTAAAATGTTGACCAGCTCAGGACCGTCATCTGGCAGGTGCTGCAGTACCGACCTGTGCAACATGGATACAAATCTATTCCGTCCATAAATGTATCCAAAGTTTATTGTGCAGTGCAGTTTTTACAAATAAACAACCCAAAGCTGCCAATGTTGTCCACGTCCTTTGATTTAATTACAGACATTTTTGTGCCCTTGTGAGAAAGTACACAGTACACTCTCTCAAAGGTGATAAACTGTTATGGTTCCAGGACTGACTATCATGACTCCTCATTAAGGGGTGAAATATCAGAAAATTATAAAATAATTATTTGTATTGTTTGTTGTACTCGCTTATTCACTAACCTGTTCCGGTAATGAAAATTATATATATATATATATATATATATACATTTATATACACATAAATATATATATGTATATATATATATATAATTTTTCAATTAATTTTTTATTGCCTCAGCAAAAGCCTACAACCCACCTGTTGAGAATCACTGCCTAAGATGGTTTCTATGAGAATCTGTCGGATTATGTTTGAACTTTTTATACAAAATTGATAATTGTTCATTCATTTCCTGTCTGAAAACAGGAGCAATTCTTCCCTAAATGTCAAGCAATTGTATTTCTTTTATAGGTAACATTATGTGGCATTTACTTCCTTTTTACATTAAGAAATTATCATGAATATAAGACTTTGTAGACCAGCTAGGATGAGTGTTGCTGCCTTAATTAGTTTGAGTATAGAAGTTCTAGCAAAACGTCCATTTCTTTCTCAAATAACTAACTCTACAACTCTATGAACCTTACTACAGGTGGTGAGTCCACTGGAATGATCCAAACACCATAACTGAGATTTGATCTTGCTTAGAAATTAAAACCTGGAGTTTCACACCAATGGCATAGACATTGATTCTGGGCCAACATGCCAAAATATTATAATAGTTATACAACAGTTTTTGTTTTTTCCTGTTGATTATGTCACATGATTGACTGATAATTAATAATTATGTATATTACACTATATTATTAATTTTTTTTTTTTCCATTTAAGTAAGCACCTGCTGTGTGTGTTTTAATGTAAACAATTAAGCGATTGAACTGTAGGAATGAAGAATTATAGTTATTATAGTTAGTTATTTTTGTTTTAATTGTGCCCTGTGACCCATTGAAAATGGATTGGTGACCCACCGGTTGAGGATCTCTACTCTAGATGGTTTCTGTGTGTATGTGTCTATGTGTTGCTTTCCTTTAGTTCACAGTTAAATATAAAAGTTACACGGTGAAGAGTGAAGGTATTTTTCAACGAGGTCTTTATTTTTCGTTCTGTATCTTGTACTTGGTAATATCGAGTGTGTGTTAATGTGAACCTCAATACTGTGTATTGCTAGTTTCACGGTTTGCGGTGGTCTTTGGATGCTGCTGGATAGTTGGAGAGACAACACAGACTTCAATAAACCTGTTAAAGAAATCACTTGCGCCTGCACGTGCTTGAGAGGGAGTCATAGCATGAATAATATTAACAATAATTAAGTGGCAGGATCACTGCCCCAATCTGGAGGGTACTTACAACCTTTTCCCGGTCGAGAATCATGGTCTCGGACTTAGAGGTACTAATTTTCATGCCAGCAGCTTCACACTCTGCTGCAAACCACTCCAGTGCATGCTGTAGGTCCTAGTTCTGCAAACAGCAGAGATGAAATCTGGTGTCTCCCGAACTGGACCCCGCCCGGGAGTGTGATCCCCCGGTAGTTGGAGTACACCCTCCAGTCCCCTTTTTTAAAAAAATAGGGACCACCACCCCAGTTTGCCACTCCAGAGGTACCAACCCCGAATGCCACGCGATGTTGCAGACAGTCAAGACAGTCCCACAACATCCAGAGACTTCAGCTACTCAGGGCGGATCTCATCCACCCCTGGCGCCTTGCCACCTAGAAGCCTAGAAGGAGATTGGTGGATCATCCACTGAGCAAACTGTCTTTCTTTCCTCTGAGGAAGATGTGTCAGTGGGATTTAGGAGATCCTCGGAGTATTCCTTCCACCGTCCGACAACATTCCCCATAGAGGTTAACAGTTTCCCATCCCCACTGTAAACAGTGTGGACGGGAAACTGCTTCTCCCTTCTAAGGCACCAGACGGTTTGCCAAAATTTCTTCGAGGCCAACCAATAATCCTCCTCCATAGCCTCCTCAAACTTTTCCCAAGCCCAAGTTTTTGCTTCTGCCACTGCCCGCGCCGTGGCCCACTTGGCCAGCCTGTACCTGTCCCAGACTCGGGAAAATTAAAGATTAAGATTAAATTCCTTTTTTTGTCATTGTGACGTTGTGATTCACACCACAGCCCACACCGAAATTTGACCTTTGCATTTAACCCATCATCAAAGTGAGCAGTGGGCAGCTAATGAGCGCCCGGGGAGCAGTGTGTGGGGACGGTACCATGCTCAGCGCACCTCAGCAGTAACTTGACGGTGGGGGTATTCAAACCGTGGACCTTGTGGACACAAGTCTGCTTCCTTAACCACTAGGCCACCACTTCCACCTGTAGGTAGGACTCCTTCTTGAGCTTCCCGGCATCCCCAACCTCCGGTGTCCACCACCAAGTTTGGGGTTTTCCACCCCGACAGGCACCTGAGGCTTTACAACCACAGTTTGGACAGCGGCTTATACAATGGATGGGGAAAACTGGGTCCAGTCAGACTCAATGTCTTCTCACTCCCTTGGAACCTGTTCTCCAAAGTTTCCCCGGAGGTATGAGTTAAAGGCCTCCCTGAAAGGGGGTTCCGCTAGACGTTCCCAACAAACTCACGATGCGCTTGGGCCTGCCGGGTCTGTCCAGTTTTGCTCCCCGTAAGCGAAGCCAACTCTCTACCACGTGGTGACCTGTTGGTAGCTCAACCCCTCTCTTCACCCAAAACATACGGCAAGAGGTCAGATGACACAACTACAAAGTCGATCATTGACCTCAGTCCTAGAGTGTACTGGTGCCAAGTGCACTTATGTTTGAACATGGTGTTTGTTATGGACAAACCGTGACTCACACAGAAGTTCAACAACAATGCACCGCTCGGATTCAGTTCAGGGAGGCCGTTCTTCCCAATCACATTCCTCCAGGTGTCACTGTCAATGCCCACGTGGGCATTGAAGTCCCCCAACAGGACGATGGAATCCTAGGGAGGAGCACTTTCCAGTACTCCTCCCAGTGCCTGCCAGAAGGTTGGGTACTCCACAATGCCGTTTGGAAAATAGGCCGCAACCACAGTGAGAGTCCTTTCCCTGACCCAGAGGCGCCCAGAAGTGACCCTCTCGCTCAGTGGGGAAAACTCCAACACACGGCTAGCAAGCTGGGGGCTGTAAGCAAGTTGGGGAGAGATCCTGCCTCAAGAGGAGGAGTTCTTGGGGTCGTGTTTACAAGTGAGGGAAGGATAGAATGCGAGATTGACATGCGGATCGGGGAATCAGCTGCAGTAATGTGCTTGCTGTATCAATCCATTGTGGTGAAAGAAAGAGCTAAGCCAAAAGGCGAAGCTCTCAATTTACCAGTCAATCTATGTTCCTACTCTCACCTATGGTCATAAACTTTGGGTCATGACTGAAAGAATACGATCTCGGATGCAAGCGGCGGAAATGAGCTTCCTCCATAGGGTGGCAGGGCGCTCCCTTAGAGATAAGGTAAGGAGCTCTGTCACCTGGGAGAAGTTCGGAGTAGAGCCATTGCTCCTTCACATTGAGAGGAGTCAGTTAAGATGGCTTGGGCATTTACATCGGATGCCCCTGGGCGCCTCCCACGGGAGGTGTTTGGGTCATGTCCCACTGGGAGGAGACC
The DNA here is from genome assembly GCA_016785265.1 of Paraplagusia blochii. Classification (NCBI taxonomy): domain Eukaryota; kingdom Metazoa; phylum Chordata; class Actinopteri; order Pleuronectiformes; family Cynoglossidae; genus Paraplagusia; species Paraplagusia blochii. The sequence goes on from JAFBJS010001492.1 coordinate 385,584, forward strand.
CAGAGGAAGACCTAGGACACGCTGGAGCGACTATGTTGCCCGGCCGGCCTGGGAACGTTTTGGGATCCCCCCAGATAAGCTGGAGAAAGTGTCTGGGGAGAAGAAAGTCTGGGTCTCCCTCCTCCGAATGTTGCCTCCGCGACCCGGCTGAACTGTAACTTTTAGGCTGGACTACTGCAATTCTTTTTTATCAGGAATTCCCTTCAGGTTTTTAGGGAACCCTGAACTGGTCCAAAATCCCATCTTAGCCTCCCTGCACAGGCTCCCAATTAAAAGTAGAATTGATTTAAAAGTTACTATTAACTTTCTGAATCATTAGATTCAGGTCTATTTGTAGTTCCCAAAATTATGAAGAGTCAAACAGGTGGTAGAGCCTTTTGCTACCAAGCCCCTCTTCTGTGGAATCAGCTTCCGCTTCATGTCAGGGATTCTGATTCGGTCTCTACCTTTAAGGTGAGACAAAAAAAACATCTATTTAATGTCACCAATAAGAACTTTTTGAATGTTGAACACCAATCCTGTAGTTTACACCAAGCTGGTATAGGTTTAAAATACCAGGGAAGGGGGCTCTCACATCGTGCATTTAGAATAAACGCATAGCCTGAGCACACCTCTTCCCTGTCTCACTCTCTGCTCCACACCTCTCCCTCAATCTTATGAAATCAGTTTTGAAACTACCATTGTTTTTTTTTGTTTGTTTGTTTCTCTTTCGCATTCCTGTGAAAAAAACAGGGCCCATTTCTTGCTAGTGAATGGGCAGATGGAAAAACTAGGATAACCAGGACTAGGAGGACCAGCAGTATGGTGACCAGGGTCAAAACCTTGTATTACTATTGACATTATACAGTAGTAGTTACTGGAAGAACTTCAACTGTGTTGTACCATTGTACTGGTTTTATTTTATTGTATTTTTATGCTCTGGTAACATCCATTGCACTGTCTGTCCGTCCAGGGAGTGGATCCCTCTCCTGTGGTTCTCCCTAAGGTTTCTACCGTTTTTCCCTGTTAAAAGGGTTTTCCCCTCGGTAGTTTTCTTACCCTGGCTGAGGGTCTAAGGACAGAGGATGTTACCAACCCTGTGAAGTCCTATGTGACAAATCTGATTTGTAAATGTGGGCTATATATTTAAAATTTGATTGATTGTGTGATTGATAATGGGTATGAAAAATGATATATCGCTAAAAAAATATGATATATAGCCTTTATTGTGGGTAATTTGTTTCCCCCTCCATCAAACCTAGTCACAAACATGTAGTAAACATGTATTATGATAATACATGATGTTTTATCTAGAAGAGACATAACAATATCAATACCATAAACCACCAAATACACTCACTCAGACATTGTCAGGCAATTCAAGCACAACACATTCCCAAACAGACATAATCAAAGCTCTTGAATGACAAATCCCTGCATACTACAATATAACATACACACAGTTTCTCTACGTGTAGGAAAATATTATGGGTAGAAAAATACTTCAGAACAATAGCACCTAGGTTTTATGTTGACACTCAGTCAACATAAAGGTGAAAAAGCCTTGGCCCCAGGTCTCAGGAGGACCAGCACGGCCACCTCCTCTGTTCAGTTGCTCGGATTCATCTTTGCCACTGCCCGTGCCGCGGCCCGCTTAGCCAGCCTGTACCTATCGGTAGCCTCAGGAGTCCTTCTTCAGCTTCACGGCATCCCCAACCTCCGGTGTCCACCACCGAGTTCGGGGATTGCCGCCCCAACAGGCACCCAAGGCTTTACGCCAACAGCTTCGAACAGCTGCTTCTACAATGGAGGAGGAAAACCTGGTCCATTCAGACTCAGTGTCTTCCCACTCCCTCAGAACCTGTTCAAAGTTCTCCCGTAGGTAGAGGTTAAAGGCCTCCCTCACAGGGGGTTCCGCCAGACGTTCCCAACAAACCCTTGCGACACGCTGGGGTCTGCCAGGTCTGTCCAGTTATGCCCCCCGTAAGCAAAGCAAAGTCACTACCAGGTGGTGATCAGTTGACAGCTCAGCCCCTCTCTTCACCCGAGTGTCCAAAACATAGGAGGTCAGATGACACAACTACAAAGTCGATCATTGACCTCCGTCCTAGGGTGTACTGGTGCCAAGTGCACTGATGTACACCCTTATGTTTGAACATGGTGTTATGGACAAACCGTGGCTTGCACAGAAGTCCAACAACAAAGCACCACTCAGGCTGTCTCTTATACACATCTACAGAAGGAGCAGCACAGATACCAGACATATTTAGGGAGGTCCGGGAGGAGCACTTTCCAGGACTCCTCCCAGTGCCTGCAAGAAGGTCAGGTACTCTACACTGCCGTTTGGCGCATAGGCCGCAACCACAGTCAGAGTCCTTTCCCTGTACCGGAGGCGCAGGGAAGCGACCCTTTCGCTCAGTGGGGAAAACTCCAACACACGGCTAGCGAGCTGGGGGGCTATAAGCAAGCCTACTCCAGCTCGTCGCCTCTCACCGTTGGCAACTCCAGAGTAGAAGAGAGTCCAGCCTCACTCAAGGAGTTGGGTCCCAGAACCCAAACTATGTGTGGAGGCGAGCCCAACTATATCTAGTCAGTATCGCTCAGCCTCCCGCACCAGCTCAGGCTCCTTTCCCCCCAGCGAGGTGACATTCCAATTCCCCATAGCCAGAGTGGTTGTCAGGGGATTGGGCCACCGGGGTCCCCGCCCGGTGGGACTGTGGGACTGTACTATGCTCAGAGCACCTCAGCGGCAACCTGGCAACTGGTGGATTTGAACTTGGGACCTTGCGGACCCAAGTCTGCTTCCTTAACCACTAGGCCACCACTTTCACTATCTGTATATATGATTAATTATTTATTTATTTATTGAGTTACCAAGCAATTATCGATTTGAATAGGAACTACAGTCATGGCAAAAAAATGTCTGGTACTACTCAAGGTGTACCTACCTACATACCTGCCTACTAACACTGTTTTGAGCACTAAATTGCCAAAGCTATTGATTTAAGTACTTAGGAGATTTTTGTCACTCTTAAGAAATACGTGACTAGATATTATGTCTTAAATTTAACTAAGCTTTATTTGTTCAGCTATCTTTTTTTTTCTCTTTTAAACCATTGCACATTTACTGGTGCCATGTATTAGAATGAATGAGACATTGAAGACAACTGCAGGGTCCAGTGACTCCATGTGTTACTTCATGTTTTACCCTTAACTATCTGACCAGCCAGTCCAGTCAAGTCTGTAACAAACTGTATTTGCAGAAACTATATTTAAACTTTTATGAAATGTTGTAAATATGTCATTGAGTACCTTAGAAGTTTCTTTAGTATGATTAAGTAAGGAGTGGCAGAGACGTTTGTTAGATTTTGTGCAGGATAAGCATAAGAACTGTACAACAGTGGTGAAGTGTGCTGTTGGAAGGTCAGGAGACTTAATGGTGAAAGTAGGGCAGCATCAAAGATCAACCCTGAGCCCCTTATTGTTTGCTTTGGAGCTGCACCAGGTGACAGATAAGGTCAGACCGGATTCTTTATGGATTATGATTTTGAATATGACATTGTAATCTTTAGTGAGAGTGGGCAGCAAGTACAAGACAGTCTAGTGAACCTGAGGTTTTGATTAGAGTGAAGCGTAATGAAGGTCAGTCATAGCAAATGCACATGCACACATGGGTAAGTGAAAGAGAGAACAGTTATCACCATCTCTAACCAGGGATGATGAAGGTGCAGGTGTTTGGGTACTTAGCAGGATTTTTGGTACTTAGGATCAACTGCTCAGAGCAGCGGAAGCTGTGGAATCGAGATAATGATAAGTGTACAAGCAGGATGGATTAGCTGGAGAAATGTGTCAGGAGAGACTAGTGATGTCAAGAGCCTTAGCAAAGCTGAACAGAAAGGTTAAAAGGATAGTAAGTGTCCAGCCACGATACATGGTTTAGAGCAGGGGTGCCTTCACTTTGTTGAGCTACTTTTCAAATGAACAGGTTGATGTGTTCTGCCTAGATTAAAACTCTAAATATATTTACCTATAAAAACTAGGTATTTTATTCTGTTCGTGAACCCAGCCACTAGGGAGCACAAGCCAGTGCTTTTTAGTGCCGGTCCCAAGCTCTGATAAATGCTGAGGGTTGCGTCAGGAAGGGCATCCGGCGTAAAAATATTTAGCCAAATCTAAGATGCAAGACAACAAAAATATTTCCATATCGGAACAGTCGGGGCCCGGGTTAACAACGACCGCCAACTATGCTGTTAACCTACAGGGTACTGTTGGACTGCTGTTGGTCGAAGACAAAGAAGAAGAGGAGGGAGATTGATTAAGACAAAGTGGAAAGAGAGGAAGGTTAGAAGTGTTGGTCTGAAGGTTGGAACCCTGAATGTAGGTACAATGACAGGAATAGGAGCTAGCTGACATGATGGAGAGAAGAGGAGTGGACGTGTTGTGTGTGCAAAAGAGACCAGGTGGAAGGGCAGCAGGGCTAGAAATATTGGGGGAGGTTTTAAGTTATTCTACCATGGATTACATGGGAAGAGAAATGGTGTAGAAAATTATGCAGGTAATGTGGTGGATGTGAAACGAGTGTCAGACAGGTTGATGTGTGTGAAGGTAGAAATAGAAGGAGTAATGTTGAATGTTGTGAGTGGGTATGCTCCACAGGTAGGCTGTGAGTTAGCAGAAAAGGAGAAGTTTTGGAATGAGCTGGATTTGGTTGTAGAGAGCATCCCCAGGGGAGAGAGAGTGGTGTTTGGAGCAGACTTCAATGGTCATGTAGAAGAAGCGAACAGAAGGGATGAGGAAGTGATAGGTCGGTTTGGAGTTGGGGATAGAAATTTGGAAGGACAGGCAGTGATATATTTTGCGAAAACAAAGGAAATGGCCATGGTAAACACCAAAAGAGAGGGGAACACAGGGTGACATACAAGAGAGGAGGCAGGTCCACTCAGTTAGGTTACATTCTCTGTTAAGTTAATCAGCGGGAGATAAGTGACTGGAAGGTGGTGGTTGGTGAGAGTGTAGCCCAACAACATACGATGGTAGTGTGCAAGCTGACAATAGAGGTGAGAAGAGGGAAGAAGGTAAAGATGAAGCAGAAGATCAAGTGGTGGAAGTTAAGGAAAGAGGAATGTTGTGAAGACTTTGGAAAAGAAGTTAGAAAAGTTTTGGGCTGTGGAGGGGAATGCCCAGATGACTGGGATACCACAGTTAGAGTCATTAGGGCAGGCGTCACTAACTGGCGGACCGCGGTCCCTGTCCGGACCGAGGGGTAATCCTGTATGGACCTGGATCTATAATCTATTTATACGGCAGATTAATTTAACGGGACAGAATTAAGGTGCGCAGCTTTTGCAGTGTTTACGTCCAACGCCATTGTAAACACAGGAAAAGCTGCGCCGGTATCAGGAAAAAAACGGACCCATCGTGTACAGGTTAAATTATCCCACATGGTGCTTTTCAGCCAATCAACTCTCAGCATTCTCGGGAATTAACAGCGGCAGGCAGAGTGAGAGGGAGAGAAACAGCCGCCACAGACGGAGACCTGAAGAGAGAGAGAGTCAAGGGAGACAAGGGAAGTGGGTTCAGAGAAACTGAAAGTGTTTAATTGTTAATTGTTGATTTGTTATGATTTGTATTGTGAAAGTGGTTGAGATTATTCTGACAAGGTGTGTTAAAGAAAAATTATATAAGCTGTTGCTACACCTTATTTCTCTTAAGTTAAGAGCTTTATTTAAAGATGTTAATACTACTACAACATATAACACTCTGGCAAGTTGGACATGATGTTCGGGACCTTTATTTAAATAATTTTTTTTTTCTGACTGGACCTCTTGGCGTTTTAGTTGAATACCCCTGCATTAGGGAGACAGCTAGGAAAGTGCTAGGTGTTTCCTCTGGACAGAGAAAGGACAGAGAGACCTGGTGGTGGAATGATGAGGTTCAGGAGAGTGTTCAGAGGAAGAGATTAGCAAAGAAGAGATGGGATACTGACAGAACAGAGGTGAATAGACTGGAGCACAGGGAGTGCAAGGGAGGTGAAGAGGGAAGTGGCCAAGGCCAAGCAAAAGGCATACGAGGAGTTATATGAGAAGTTAGACATGAAGGAAAGAGGAAAAGAGTTATACAGATTGGCAAGGCAGAGAAATCAATCTGGAAAGGATGTGCAGTAGGTGAGATTAAATAAGGACAGAGATGGAAATGTCATCACCAGTAAGGAAGGTGTGCTAGGAAGATGGAGGGAGTACCTTGAGGGATTGTTAAATGAGGAAAATGATAGGGAGCGTAGGAATAAGGAGCTAGTTCCCAACAGGGAGAAGGTAGATCAGATTAAAAACGATGGTGTTAGAAAAGCTATGAAGAGGATGAAGAGTGGAAAGGCAGTCGGTCCCGATTACATACCAGTGAAAGTATGGAAGTGCTAAGGGAAAGAAGCGGAAAATCTTCTCACTTGGTTCCTCAATTGAATTTTAGAGACAGACAGGGTGCCTGATGAGTGGAGAAGTATCCTTGTGCCAAATTACAAGAAGGTTCATGTGCAGAGTTGTAGCAATTACAGAGGAATAAGGTTGATGAGCCATACCATGAAGATTTGGGAAAGAGTAGTTGAGGCCATGTTCCACTGGGAGGAGACCCAGAGGAAGACCAAGGACACGCTGGAGCGACTATGTCGCCCGGCTGCCCTGGGTACACCTTGGGAGCCCCCCAGATGAGCTGGAGGAAGTGTCTAGGGAGAGGGAAGTTTGGGGATCCCTCCTCCGAATGTTGCCCCCGGGACCTGGCTCTGGATAAGCGGATGAAGATGAATGGATGAGTAGTTGAGGCCAGGTTGAGAAAAGAGGTAGAGATTTGCGAACAACAGTATGGTTTTATGCCGAGAAAGAGTACCACAGATGCTTTGCCTTCAGGATATTGATGGAGAAGTACAGAGAGGGTCAAAAGAAGCTCCACTGTGTGTTTGTAGATTTAGAAAAGGCAGGGTGCCAAGGGAACTATGCTTTTGTACGAGGAAGTAAGGAGTGGCAGAGAAGTATGTTAGACTGGTGCAGGATATGTATGAGAACAGCACAACAGTGTTGAAGTGTGCTGTTGGAAGGACAGAGGACTTTAAGGTGGAGGTGGGGCCTGGAACCCCTTTTTTGTTTTTTTCTAGTGATGGACAGATTATCAGATGAGGTCATACAGGAGTCTCCATGGACAATGATGTTTGCAGATGACATTGTGATCTGCAGTGAGAGCCAGAAGAGAACCTAGAGAGGTGGGGGTTTGTACTGGATAGAAGAGGAATGAATGTATGAAGGTGAAGAGTACATGTGTGTGAATGAAAAGGGTAACAGTGGAATGGTGAGGTTACAAGGAGCAGAGGGGGTGAAGGTGGAGGAGTTTTGGTACTTAGCCTCAACTGTTCAGAGCAGTGGAGACTGTAGAAGAGAGGTGAAGAATAGAGTACGGGCAGGATTGAACAACTGGAAAAAGGTCTCAGGAGAGATTTGTGATATAAGAGTGCTAAGGTGGAGGGAAAGGTTTACAAGACAGTTGTGAGACCAGCCATGATGGATTGATTGACACTAGGAATAGGTAGAAGACAAGAGGCAGAGCTGGAGGTTGCAGAGTCAAAGATGCTGAGATTCTCTTTGGGGGTGACAAGGATAGACAGGATCGGGAACAGGGTGATTAGGTCATCAAGCAACACTTAATTTCTAGAAAATTTAAAATCATTTATTCATTAACTGTGCCGGTGGCAAAGTAGTTGTTGATTTGTTTCGTCTCCACTAGGTGCCGGCGTAGCGACATTTTAAATAAACCCTTCAAAATCAGCCGTGCCATACATTACAGTAAGTTTGATTTCAATGCTGGGAAATCAAACAGTGTTCCATAGCTCTCCTTTAAGCTGGAGAAGCTGATCCGGAAAATTTTGTTTGCACATTTGTGAAAATGCTGGGGTTCGAGGACGGAGAGAAACATCAACATTTTGTGGTCCTGAAATCTATTCTGTATCCGAGAAATAATATTATCCAGAATAAGGTGGCGGAGTTTTTGGTAGTGTGCGCGCAGATCTTCTGGCGCTGCACCGCGTCTTTTGCGAGACTGCATCCACCAGTCGAGACGCAACGTGAGGGAGACGCTGCTTGCAGATTTCATTCAAGAGCTAAGTGCGTTTCGGAGATGTAGATAACGACGCAGCGAGCCCATTTAGATTAGAAAAAATGTTTACACTCTTTAGGTATTGAGGCCCCCTGAGTTAACATTTAATTTAGGCGATGTGCATAATAGTGAATGAATAGGACCATGGGTGCCTTCTCCTCTTTCTCTGTCAATTGAATTTTCACTATACGTTTAGTCCAGATGCCATCACCGCTGCGCCATCATATCACAGTGCCGCAACTTTGTCCAGGGGACTTTCATACTCCTTAAGAAAATTATGAATAAGATCGGAAAGGTCATCAGCTCGTCTGCCGCTGGTTACATCCACAAATTTCACAGAACGCTCCTGGGACGTCACAGAACGCTCCTGGGACGTCACATAACGCAGGACCGCAGACCAAGCTGTGCTCTCCACATTCATCAACCATCACAGCGCAAAAGGGGACACTTTTGTTCTGCGCTTTTATCTCGTCTCACATCAAATCAGCAATAGCATACATTAGGTTATTTGGGATATTTCCTGTTGTCCCAGCAAACACCCGTTAGTGGACAGGTGGTACTGCCACTCTGGTTCGTATTGAGTAAGGAAAGAAAGAAGTTCCACGTAGTTACCTCTATTTAAGGACTGGGAGCTTTCATCAATGAAAGTTCTTGTTTAACCAAAAATATGACACAATCCACCATCTGTCTGTACCTGTAATATGTCCCAAGAAGCCGTTGTCAGACTCCTGGGAGAGCTTATCCAATCACAGCACAGATAGTGTTTCCTTATATGGTAGGTATGCAGGAAGGTCCCAGGTCCCAATTCAGCGTGTTAAACGGCGCTGAGCGCTGTGAACTGTGACGGCTGAGCCCATTCACTTTCAGCAGGCACGGCCTTCACTTTTGATACTGAAGGCCATGGCAGATTTCATGGAACCTAGATAGCTGAAATATGATTGGAAAAAGGTTTTTATCCAGCTTTTAAAATGTAAAAAACATTTTTCTTAACAATAGCTAATAAGATTTTCTTTAAAAAAAAAAAATTATGAATAAATGTATTTTTCTGAGTATGTTTGGGTCGGCAGCGGAGGCCTTGCTAAGCCCTGACGGCCCACCACTGATATATACAGTATATACATATGTTATACTGTGTTACTACCTGTATGAGTCCCACTTTAGCTCAGTGATTAGCATCTTGAAATACAATTATATTTCTAGTTTGAGTTGCTATTATTTTCTATGTTGTTGCCTAGACAGCCAAACTATGGAGAGCCACCTGTAGGGCACCCCTGGTTTAGAGACACTAGCAATAGTCAGAAACAGGAGGCAGAGCTGGAGGTGGCAAAGTTAAAGATTTTCTGATTCTTTTTAGGATTGACAAGGATGGACAGGATCAGAAATGGCCATTAGAGGAGAAACTCGGGCAGAAAGCTTTAAAGAAAAAGCTAGGATAGCTAGATGAACATTGTTTGGACATGTTCTGAGGAAGGATAGTGATTACATTGGTAGAAGAATGTTAGAGATGGATCTAACAGGTAGGAGACAAAGAGAAGATGTATGGTTGCTGTGAAGGAGTACATACAGGTATTTAGAGTCACAGTACAGGGTACATGGAATAGGATGAAATGGAAAATGTTGTTTGGCTGTAGCACCCCCTGAAAAAAGGGATAAGCTGAAGGAGTACATCATCATCATAGACCCTACATCACAATAATTAAGAGTATTGTACTTGTACTCGCTTTTATTTTGACAGTGAAAAGTACTGTTTTATTTTATTTAAGGAAACATTTCTCATTGTCACCATAGCATTTCTGATTGTGGTTACATATTTTTGCCAACACCAAAATGGCTCAAAGTGGATTTTCAGTTTCAAAGTCTTCACTGAAATGACATGATCGAAATAGAAGATTATGATGATGCAACCATACTAGCAGCAAGTGTAGACTTGTTTCTATTTGCCACTATATCTGTGAAGACCTGGTAACAGACAGTAAGTTAGAACCACTGCTAGAGGTTAGGGAACCTGACTGGGGTCCGCACGGTTTTAAGTTCAAATCCATCAACTGCCAGGTTACCACTGAGGTGCACTAAGCATGACATCCTCCCCACACATTGCTCCCTGGATGCTAGAAGCTGCCCATTGTTCACTTTGGTGATGGGTTAAATGCAGTGGTCGCATTTATTTCTGCAGTTGTGTGTATCACAATGTTAAAATAACAAGGAGTTTGCTTTCCTCCCCTTTCCTTTAATAAGTACGGTATATGGTTATTATTTATGTACAGTTATTGTGTTTACTGAAATTGATGTGTTTTACACTAATTTTGTTTGATCTTTTGTATAGGTGGGGTCGAGGATTTGGACTTCTGGGCTCAATCTTTGGGAATAACAGTGCACTGAACCAACCCAACAGTCTCTATGGGATTGTCTTTTATGCCTTTCAGCTCCTTTTAGGTACAGTCGCATGTAAAAACATTTTGTATGGGTCGATGCAGATTCTCAGTCATCCAGGTCATGGTTAAGGTTAAAGAGTTAAGTTAGGCAACTGGACATTCAGTTTTTTGGAAAACGTTTCACCTCTCATCCAAGAGGCCTCTTCAGTTATGAACTGAAGTAAAGACCTGGCAGAAATTTGTCATCAAGTACTTTTAATCCCATACAAAATCAAGGTTAAAGAGTTAAGTTAGGCAACTGAACATTCAGTTTTTTGGAAAACATTTCACCTCTCATCCAAGAGGCTTCTTAACTGAAGAAGCCTCTTTGATGAGAAGTGAAACGTTTTCCAAAAGAACTGAAGAAGCCTCTTGGAAGAAGCCTCCGTGGCAGATGCTCCACCGAACCCCTGAGACAGACTCACTGAACCCCTAGGGTTCGATCAAACCCAGGTTAAGAACCACTGCTCTATACTTATTAGTCTCCTCATTCTGATAGGGTGATACTACTGGTGCATTAACTGACTCTATGTTAGCATATGGCTAACATATGACACTTTATTTCTTTTTTTTTTTCTTACCTTTCATGGTGGCATGAAAGGCACACTTTCATGCAAACGCTTTTCTTTCTATATTTTTACCCGTGGAACTCCTCTCATTCCTGTCTTCTCTGACTAGGGTCTGTGGTTTAGCTTTGTGTTATACTTTTCCCCGTGCTCATAATGAAGTCATATAGACATTGTGCGATTCTTTGTTGGTATGATTATTCAACATGTGCGCTCAATTCCACATTGATTGAATGTAGCCAATTAAACCCTTTGGATTCCTGCACAGCACACACTGATACATCTGAAATTGTTGGTGATTCCACACTTTCTGCCAGCAAGGCTAGAAACATTGGAGGAGGCTGCAAACTATTTTACCATGTTTCGGATGGGTGATGAAATGTAGCAGGGGTGAACCTAAAGGAGGAATAGGTAAGAAATATCGGAGTTAAACACCAGTCAGACAGTTTGACGTCTGTAAGGGTAAGATAGAAGGGGTTAGAATTAGGGATGTCCGATATATCGGTCGACCGATAAATATCGGGCCGGAATCAGCATAATTTTTAATATCGAAATAGATCGGTATTGTTTTTTTCAGCGATATTTAAAATCTGATGCTGCAAAGCCACGGCCTCAGCAAATACGCTTGACTGCTTCATGGGGTACTGAGTCAGCACTGGTGATACTGACCAGCACGTGATTAATGATGTCATTTAAAGGGATAACAACAATGATCGATGCTACAGTTACTGTCCGTGATCTGAAGTTTTTTGTGGATAAAAAATTTTAATTCTTAATGACTGCAAGGAGCTGGTCATGTGAGGGTGGTGGTAAGATTTTAAGACTTTATATACGTACATTATAAAAGGCGTTTTAATGCAGCGAAGTAAAGAGAAAAAATAACAGTGGACGAAGTGGAACAACGTAGCTGCAGCAGCTGTCTCTCTCTCAAAGAGTCAGAATTTAATACATAAAGATGAGACAAGAGCAAATGGAGTTAAATACGAATAAGAACAGAGAAGAGCAAAATAAATCATACAAACTTCAGAGTTCATCATCTTGGAGAACCAGCCGCTCTCTCCCGTTCAAGACGCTGTTTTTACTAAACGTGTCATCTAAGAGAAGAGTCCTTTACGTTGTGACGATGCTGAAATGTTTTTTTTTGTCATTAAAGAGGGCTTTCTACTCTTATACTGCAGCTGTTCCATCTGTGCCCATTTATATTGCCTATTGTTGTGAGGGTTGAATGAGGGCAGTTATAATGTGAATCAATGCTTTTGGAAAGTTACTGTGTCCAACACTGGACATTTCTTGTTTACATCAAATGCAGCACAAATAATTATAGGACTGTTTCAGAAAAAATGGTAAAAAATAATTGTGTAATTTTTCTATAACTAATACTGAAGTAGTGTGTTTATGTTGTACACAATTAGTTATAGAATGCCTTTAGTCTGATATCACAGTAATTCAGGGGAAATCACCTGCATATATCGGTATCGGTTAATATCAGTATCAGGAATGGAGTGTTTGGGCAATATCGGTTAATATCGGTATCGGTAAACGTTATATCGGACAACCCTAGTTAGAATAAAATGAGAGCTTCTGGGATGGGCTGGGTTTGATGATTGACAGCATCCCCAGGTAGCGACAGTGGCATTTGGTGCACACTCGGGGTGTGAATTTTTGCCTCACATAACGATCAGATTCAAATCTCGATTCACAGGCTACAATGCGATACAGGAACGAATCATTAAAATGTCTGATTCATTCAAATGAACGATTCATTAAAACAATCTAATCCACTTCGATCCAATTCGGTTCAGTGCAATTCAATCAAAATTGACAACTTAATTCCCAAGTGTTTCATGTTACTGAGAAGAAAAAAATAGATTTGTATGAAAATTTGCAAGATTATCTTGCAAATTTTCATACAAAAAAAAATGCAATACAAATTGCATTTTTTTTTACACAATTTTTCAATATGCCCTTTAAAGGAGAGCTATGAATCTAATAGTAACCCAAGATATTTATACTGATTGACAATTTGTATTTTATCTCCATTATCAAGTATATCAGGATCAAGTGACACTACTTATTTTATTGAAATGCATGCCTACAGTTTTAGAAAGGTTTAGCTGCACACAGCACTCCTGTTACCAGATTATCACACAAGACATTGTTCTGTAATGTAAGAGCCATAGATTCCGTTATTGCCTTGGACGTTGCCGAGTTATCGCTGAATTGTTTTTTTCCTGTTCGCTCTTCTGACTACTGGCTGTCATCGTTACCCACATCAGTCACACTATGCTTTCTCGCCGGGTTGATTGCTTAGTTTTCCAGTATATTCGATTATCGCTCTATAGAGTCGGTAAATTGTGTTGCTTTTATATATTTTCCATTCTTCTTGAAAAAAACCCAAAATGATGTCCAAACCTTCTATTTTAATTGAGAAACACTGTCAATATCGCTATGTTGTCTGCCATGTTGTTAAAATCACAGAATAATACCCACTATCTGCTTTCCAATCAAATCAGCCTACATCACAGTTCACACACTCCAATTGGCATAAGATGCATAGACATGTAGGGCCTGTATTTTTCCATTTGAAAAAGAGGATTTTTCCGTTTTCCAAAATTATTAATTCCGTTTCTTTTCCGTTTCACAAAATAACCTTTGATATTTGCTAGGGGAAAAATGTTGTATTTCATGAATATACCTGTTCGAAGATATATAACTGTGAGGTTTACAAACTGATCAACTTTCCTTAAATAGAAGATATTATGAATACACTAACAGTGAAAATTTCATAAATACAAATTTCAAAACAAATGATTTGATTTTATATTTTTATTGACATGAAATTACATTGACTAGCTGTATTTTATGAAATATATATTTGGCATATTATTAAATCTCCTTGTCATTTATTGGCACTTGAACAGTTGTACACTGCAACCCACGATTAGAGTACTCTACATTGCACAAGTTAAACAAAATGTCTTAAAATATCTGAATGAAAAAATACTGTTCAGTTAACAGTGACTATAATAACATCATGAATATTATGATACAGAAGTAAATACTGTTTTAAGCAATAGACAGCCAGATTGTGTTAATTTTATCCGCTAAAATAAAAAAAAAATATTAAACCTGTATCTATTGGGTTTGTAATCCACCCTAGAAGAAGATGATAATCTGACGACAAGTTTTTAAGGTAGTCGATGCTGTGTTGGCAGTATTTGCAGAACAATACTCCACTATCGGCATACGTATCCTCAGGGAATTGTTTTGCTCTTTCGCAGGCTGTTACTTTCACAAGTGGTGAAAATGTTCTCCTTTTCGAGTCTGCCGCCGCCATCAAGTATATAGGGTAGACACACGGTTGATATAAAGCTTAAATGTGATTGGTCCATTTTGACACTGTTATACACCTTACTTTAAACTAGATTATCGCTGCACGAGTGACTGTAAAAGACAATATTGTTGTTTTAACGCTTTATTCAAACTTCTTCACTTTTTATCGCAAAAATATTGCATTTCCGTTAGTTTTCTGTTCATTTTTCTACTTTCCATTTATCGAAACCATTTCCGCAAATTCCGTCCATTTTCCGCTATCGTGGTAAAATACAGGCCCTAGACATGTATGAATAGATGTCTATATATGTATATATGTCTATAGAAACGCTATCCTACTAGGAGGAAGCGGCTACGTCACGTCTATGTCTTAACCAGTGGTTCTTAACCTTGTTGGTGCTATCGAACCCCACCAGTTTTATATGCGCATTCACCGAACCCTACTTTAGTTGGATGAGTCGGTGTGTCTTGACCTCCGCGGTGTCTTGATCTCCGCAACAGAGGCTCCACCAAACCCCTGAGACCGACTCACCAAACCCCTAGGGTTCGATCGAACCCAGGTTAAGAACCACTGGTCTAAACATCTATGAGTGGGCGGGGCAATGGAGCTGGAAACCAATTCACGGACAAAAAATCCGAACCATAGGACCATTTTACTGTACTTTAACCGATGGGGGCTTATTGGACCGATACACTCGGATTGTGTAGGTCACAGATTGATAACCAATCAAAACAATTTATCTTTACATCCCTAGTAAATACCTAGTTCAAAAAGAGAGAGTAATGCAATGTGAGGTACAAGAGTGGTGGCAGGTCCACAAGGAAAAATTATACTCTATGTAGAAGAGGTACCCGCTCAACGTACTAGCAGCACAGTAAAACCAAGAGGCTGTAGTGGTCAACATTTCCATATTGAAACATTGGTGACTCTATTTCATCTTTGTTTTCCTTCTAAGCTTAGAGCTATTATATAGTGTTGAGTTTGTATAGCTTTGTTTTGTCTGCGCATCACACAATGTAATAATTAAATCCAGTGTGAAGTGGTTGTAAATTGACAGAGGAAGTACTTTTACATTCTACCAGTTAGTGCTAGGTACTGTTCTATTTTCTTAAATCAATTAGATATGTTATTGAAATTTATTGATTATGAGAATAAATAATAATAATGAGGAGGAGACATCATTCTGTCAATGAGGAAAAGACTGTGCTAAAACACACATTTGTTTTTGTTTTTTTCCTCATTTTACTAGCTTTGCCGTTTCAAAGTTGCAGTATTATGTTTAATTATTGCATTATTGTTTTTATGTTTGCTCTGGAGCCACGTGTTGCTCTTTCATCCTTATGTTGTGGCTCTCACTTTTATTAAAATAAAATTTTGTTGTTTTAAATATAATTCTGAATTTGAAAATTATAGTTAACTTGTAACATTAAATTAACGTTTTTTTTTTTTTCGCCCAAAACAGGGGTCGGCAACCGGCAGCTAGGGAGTCCGGAGTTACCTGTGTCAGATTTTGTCTCTTTTCGTCCTTATGCTGCAAAAATACAATTATTTTCCCAAGCCATACTAAGCTTAGTTGTGTTTTTTAAATGTACATTTTTAAGGAAATTGTATTATTGTGCGCAGTGGTTCAGAAGAAGTTCCATTCACCGGCAGTTTTGAAGCAAGGATACGGAAACTGCCGAACCGAGCGCTTTTCCCCCTTCGCACCGTCACAGCAAAGGAGGGATGAGCGAGCAGGGTGTTCAGTAAAATTACCTTTACTTTTATTTTTTTCAGCATGGAGCAAATGCCTGAGCATCTATAATGTCTGTAATGTGTCGGCATGACTCAGCACCAGGGGCGTAGCCAGACCTAAAATGGGTGCGCCCTGATAAAAAAAAGGGTGGGCCAACCCCAAAGTATTATAGCCAAGTTTGATCAGCCCTCTCATTGGATTGGGTGGGCCTGACTGACAAGTGGGTGGGCCAAGGCCTATCCTGGCCCACCCGTGGCTACGCCTGTGCTCAGCACTATGAACAGACTTCTGCAATAAAGGATAGTAGATGACCATCATACAAATAATTACGTCGAATATACGTTTTAATTTATATTTATTAACTTGAGTTATCATTCGTGTGTAACAGCAGGGTTAGAAATGGGATTGTGTCACTACAGTGAAAAGAACAAAGATGAGATTCAGATAAAGACCCACATCAATCTGATCTAAACAATAAGGTCATCTGTCCTTTACACTGAACAGTTCTCTGTCATATTTTACATCTACAGAACATGGTTCAATTGTTAAAACTTCTTTGTGCAACTGAATAGTTGAACAGAACTGATTCGGGGAGATTTATGAGGTTAAAAAAAACAGTTGTTTATGCAAAGAGTGAAGGTAAAAAAAGCTGTAAAGGTAACAAAAGCATATACTGTGTTATTTTTTTTTGATACAAAAAAATATTTGCGGCTCCCAGTCTTTTCTTTTACATGGAAACTGCTGCCAAATGGCTCTTTGGGTGTAAAAGGTTGCCGACCCCCGAACTAGCTCAAACAGATCTTTGAAGATGGTACTGTGTCTTTGGCAAGCATCTTGTAGATGTATTTAGTGAGTGTCATAGATAAATCTCACAAAGAATCTGAAGATATAATTAAAAATGTCAGAATCAGATAATACATTGACCAATGTACTCGATATCTCCACAAGGGTGCCATTACCATAAATGGATGACATAGAAATTATAGGCTTTCTGACCAATGCCTGTTGTTTTGTGTTTTGTTTTTTGTCTTCTTGCACCGCAAACTACTTGAGCTTCTAATTGTGTTTCTTGTTGTAGGAATGACTGTCAGTGCAATGGCCGCCCTCATTCTAATGGCATCATCAATCTTGTCAGTGGTGGGTTCACTGTACCTGGGATACATCCTCTACTTTGTCCTAAAGGACCTCTGTGTTATCTGCATCACAACATATGTGCTGAACATCATTCTCTTTATTCTTAACTACAAGCGACTAGTTTACTTGAACGAAGCCTGGAAGCAGCAGCTCCAGGCAAAGCAGGACTGATCTGTGGAGAACCACAAGAAACATACAAAAACAACAACCACCACAACAACAACAATAATAAAAAAAAAATATCCTCTGAATATTTAACTTGCCACCAAGACACCCTGCTCCCAAACATTGTTTATTCTGCTGTGTATATCTTTTTAAATGAAGAAATTTGCATAAATGTTTGACCTAACATCGCCCTGTTAAATGGGAAGATAGACAAATTTGTAAGTTAAATATTATTTCTGTTATTATTGTCTTTTACCTCTTTTGACCTTTTATTCATAGATGGAAGGGGGCTCTATCTGTGTGCATGTGGATGAGATAACAGGACAACATAGACCAACAAAGGGCCACCATACAAAGCAGCGGAAGACTAATTTCATTTAAACAAAAGCAGTTACAGCAAAGATGAAATCATATTGAATGGAGAATAACCTTTCATCTGTACTGCTCTGCAGTTCTGCACTTAAACGTATGAAAGAAGTCCCAAAATCATTAATGTTTATATTAAAAAAAAAAACATTTTATTCCTCTGAAATTTTCAGGTAGCAGGATTAGACAGGGGTCAGTAACATTTATACAGAATAGTTTTACTATTCTTGTGTTTAAACTGTGTAGAATATTTCCTTTTGAAAAATACCACTAAAATGGGACATATAAAATGTATCTAAATCAGTCAATTTGTTTCAATTATGTGAATAGCTACTGAGAAATACTCAGATGAGATGATGATTTTGTGTTGACACAAGGGGAAACAACCAACCAACCAGACTTTTAAAAAACCTAAAATCTGAGTGTAAATGTGTTATTCAGTGAATGTGATTTTGTGAAGACACTATTACATCTTTTTACAAGTTTTATGTGCATAAAAAGCGCCCTTGAATTTTTTGTTGGTCTTATGTTATGTGAAAAGCATTACTTTCCACAACAGATGGATTCCCTAGAGTTTTATGGGCCTGAAGGAATGTTGAGGTAAATTACTTTTCTAAAATGTTCTGGTTAGTGTACATACCAGTTTTACTTATAAGGTATAAGGTAGCACAGGCTGATTTACACGTAGGGGCCTGGTGAAATGACCAACTATTTGTTTTCTGTTGCTCTAGTGTACTCTTAGTTTTCATCCATTGTTCAGCCCTGTGCTCATTTGATAACAATATGACCATAGCAGTAGTTGTGCAATGCTTAGTTGAGAATTTCTACAGTCCAAAAACACTGTCATGTGGAGTAATGTGTCTGATTATGCTCCAGCAGGCATAAAGGATGTTGATGGGTTGCTGTCCAACTTGATGTTCATCACATTTTACCTCCATCGGCTACGGTTGATCAGCATTCACACTTTGTTTCTATTGCTAAAGTTATTTTACACTTTGGCAGTATTTCAAGTCAGCCTTTAGTACAAAGAAGCAATCAGACAATCTTAATATACTTACAGCACCGCATAAGCCCCTGTTTTGAAACAATGGAACGTAACCTTTGATATAAAGACCTGCTTACTGACAGTATTTTCATGTCACTAAAAGCAGGGAATACACTCTTGTGGCATTGTGTAAAGTGTTTGAAGTGATGTGCTTCTTAGTACAATGCATTAGTCTGTGTTAATGAAAAGTGGGGAGTTTTTAAGGATAATGACAAATTTGTTTTTATCTCCTACCACGATACAAAAACCATCCCAACCTGATGTGTTTCTATGTCATAAAATTCTTTGTATATCTATGAATGTCATTCGGTGAAGATTTTTGTTCTACTTTATAACATTTATACCAGTGTGCATTTGAATCCTTTTTTATCCAAAGCACTTTTTTGAATCGTTCTGTTTTTGTTAAATCTTGCACTGAGGTAAAGTAATAGAAACAGTACACAGTACCGTGTAAGCCCTAACAACTATAATGAAACAATGAAACATACCTTTGATGTTGCTAGGTATTACATCTAGCACTGAGGTAAACATTAGTTTAAACATGCAGAATTTAACTTGCAGAATAATTTCAGAATAGTCTCTTTTTCAATTGTAACTACATTTGTGAATGATCACAGACAAGTGGCCTTTCTTTTGTGGCCTGTCATGTCGAAGATTTCAATTACGATAATAAAATATTAAACTAAGATATGTACTATTACTTAAAAGGATTTGGATGTTTGTTTGATAGGTCAAAAATGTCAGTTGTGCACACAACATCGTCACAATTACTCCCTTAGAAATATCAGGTTAGTACCACCAATGCTATTCAAAGTGCCTTTTGTCTCTTCACCAGGCCCTGAGCCAAAGATAAGCAACAGTGACAGCCTTGTAAATGAATAATAAGTGTTTGGGCAATTTTGAACGCCTTCTTTAAGATGGAATCTGATGAATTGGCAATTCCCCAAAGAGTTGATAGTCCCAGAAGGCAAATGATACAATTTGCAATGATACAAACAACTGTCCAATAAATGTCTCATCTTTTTTTCTGTGTAGCTGAAAAATAGCAGTTGGCTATAAACACACCTCCATGTGCCATATTTTCTGTTGATATTGCCCTCTGCTTTCCATAGACTGTTAACGTTCTTGGTTGTATTAGTTCTAAATAAAGGTTGAGGTTTGGAGTGGTATGAATCTGTTAATAAATATTGACTGCAAGTCAGAAATCTGGAGAAGGACATAGTAGGTTTGATTCTGTATTGCCAAATGTTTAAAAGTTTGCTGTATTTTCTTACATGGAAAGTGTTACACAAGCGGTTGGAGACTGCGGGAACAAAAAGTAAAATCCGTAAAAATCCATCCTGTGGTAAAAGGTTGACATAAGTATGTTTTTTTATTTCATTGTCTCATGTAAATGATGTACCATTAAAACATTCCTTCTGAATTTTTCTTTAATTCTTTTCTTTATTGATAGAAATAATTTAAAATGAACTGAAAATGAACCAATGGTAACCTATGGTAAAACTTAGGTTGTAAAGTATATGACATACACTATGTAAAGACATTTACATACTGTATATACTAACATATACTGTTTATGTATATACAGTTGGCATGGCAAGTATTGACAGTAAAACAGAATGACAGTTTTGCAGATTTATTTAAAAAAAAACTGAATCCACATGGTAATAAAAATTGGTACACTGTGGCAATCGTCTGTTTAGCTCAGGTGCTGCCCATTTTATTTGATCATACTTAAGATGGTTATACAGTGGAGAAAAGGAGTATTTGACCCCTTGCTGATTTTGTTGGTTTACCCACTAAAAAAGACTTAATCAGTCTGTAATTTTAATGTTATGTGTATTCTAACGTGTGGAGTCAGAATATCAAAAAGAAAATCAAGAAAGCCACTTTGAAGAATTTATATTAATTTATATATATTTTATTAAGGAAAATTAGTATTTGATCCCCTAGTAACCGTCAAAAGTTCTTATTAATACTGACAAGTCAAGACTCTCAAAATTACTTTGTCACCTAAATTGAAGACACCTGATATCACAATTGACTTGTATAAAAGCCACAGAATCAATCAGTTTGACAGACTCCAAATTCTCCAACATGGGAAAGACTAAAGCGCTTTCTGTGGATTTGAGGGAGAATATTGTAGACCTGCACGAGACCGGTATGGGCAACAAAACCATTATCAAGAAGCTGGGCGTTAAGGTGACAACTGTTGGTGTAATTGTGTGCAAATATATGCAGAAACCTGATCATCAACTATAAAAAACATCCAATCTCTGTGCTTGCTAATAAGGGTTTTGCCACAAAGTACTAAGCCCTTTTTTTGCAAGACGATTCAAATACTTATTTTCCTCAATAAAATGCAAATAAATTAATATATTTCTTTAAAGTCGCTTTCTTGATTTTCTTTTTGATAGTCTGTCTCCACAGTGGAATACAACGCACATTAAAATTACAGACTGATCAAGTCTTCCTTAGTGAGTAAACCAACAAAATCAGAGTACGTCTATCCCTTTCCCAGTTACCTTGTGTGGGTTAAACAGTGTGAGCACAGTCACCTGTGTCCTCGTCATTAGTCTCACTTGTGTCACCTGGTGCCCTTAGCATATATACCCCTCTCCTTCACTCAGTCCTTGTTGGACTCTTGTGTCTTGTGTTGTCTTGTCATGTCCTACCAGGTATTGTTTGTTCTTTTGTTTAAATAAATCTTGAACACTCAACCTAAGCCTCCTAGTGCTGCATTTGGGTTTTACCACGTTGTCAACGGTACCAAAACACAACAACCAGCAAGAGATGAAATACCTCTTTTCTCCACTGTACACCTTCTTTTGATTCTAGCTGTGATTGATCTGACAGAGCGCAATGCGTCTGTTACTGGAGCTCCACTGTCCAAGGAATGATGAAAAAATGACCAATATATGGGCAAATAGATTAAATACAACCTGCGTTGTATATTTTGTTACAGGTTTCCATACATCATTTCTGTACATACAGTATAGGTATGGAAAGTATTCAGACCCCTTGAAATTTTTTACTCTTTGTTTCATTGCAGCCATTGCAGTGCTAAAATAATAAAAAAAGTTGTTTTTATTTCTCATGAATGACTCAGCATCTCATCTTGACAAAAAAAATACAATTTTTTTGCACCTCAAAAAAAAAAATCAAAAAACAAAAACATGATCATAAGTGTGCAGGCCCTTTTTTGTGAAGCTCATATTTAACTCACATGCTGTCCATTTCTTCTGATCCTACTTGAGCTACTACCTACTCCTTCAATGGAATCCAGTTATGTTTAATTAAACAGATTGGACTTGATTAGGGAAGGCACACACTTGTCTATATAAGACCTTACAGCTCACAGTTCATGCCAGAGAAAATTAGAATTATGAGGTCAAAGGAAATGCCCAAGGAGTTCAGAGACAGAACTGTGGCAAGGCACAGATCTGGCCAAGGTTCCTAAGAGCAGTGTGGCCTCCATAATCCTTAAGTGGAAGACGTTTGTAATGACAGGAACTCTTCCTAGACCTGGCTGTCCAGCCAAACTGAAGAAAGAGCCTTGGTGAGAGGAGTAAAGGGGTAAAGAAAAACCCAAAGATCACTGGGGCTGAGCTCCAGAGATGCCGTCAGGATCTGGTAGAAAGTTCAACAAAGTCAACTTTCACTGCAGCTCTCCACCGGTCGGGGATTCATGGCAGAGTGGCCCAACGGAAGCCTCTCCCAAGTGCAAGATATATAAAAGCCTGCATAGAGTTTCTAAAAAAAAAAAAAAACACACACATCGTGGACTCCCAGAATATTAGAAATAGGATTCTCTGGTCTGATGAGACGAAGATTGAATTCTTTTAATTTCATTAATTCTAAGCAGTATGTGTGGTCCCCAGGGTTCTGTTGGAAATGGGACTACCGTTGGTAGAAGAGAAAGAGAAAGAGGTGGGTAACTGATTGAAGCAAAAAGGCAAAAGAGCAGTGGTGGGCCATGAGGGCGAGCAAAGCCTTCTCTGTTGTATTAATTTATTATTTTAAAATATTAATTAACATATTAAAATGAAAAGAATATTGACATTTAGAAAGTTGGATAAACAACTTTTATCCAATCATATTTCAGCTAGTGTTGTCAGGTTCCATGAAATCTGTCAGAGCCCTAAGAATCAAAAGTGAAGGCTGTGCCTGCTGTAAGTGAATGAACACAGCCCGTTCAGTTCATCCAGGTCATCTTGCCAGATTGTGACGTCAGTGGCACCTAGCTGGCATGTCACACGATTTGATCACTTGTCCCATGATTGGATAAGCTCTCCCGGGAGTCTGACAACGTCAACTTGTTTGATTTTCTCGGACTGGAAAGTGAACTGACTGTAATGTATAGCATGGCTGATTTTGAAGGGAAAAGTCCCTCTGATCTCCTTGATTTTCTTTGGATCAAATATCTGAGTGAGAGTATGGGAGCGACTCTACACATTGGCATATTCGGCTGCAACCATCTCTGTTCAACGCTCATTCCCGGCGTTGAACACATACGGCAGAAATAAGACCAGACAGACACAGCTTTCAGCATTAGCCTCCATGCCCTTGAAAAAAGACTTGCTGATGGATCTGAAACAAAAAGATAAATGGATGGATTTTATTTTTAAATAAAGAGGCACGGTACAGATCCCCTTTGGTGAGTGCATTTTATATAACATTTTATTTGTATTTTTAATCGGTTTTGTCATGTTATCAGTTATACATTTGTAACAGAGTTAAATAAAAGAAAATGTGGTGTGTATTTATTCACATTTGGAAGAAATTAGAACAATTGATTGGGACTGCAGTAATCTAATCTCCATAAGAGTATTAAGAATTACATTAAGAATCACCTTTGTCAAACCTCCTGCCATATTCTTTCATACTTTGACAACCCGTGGGCAAAGGTGCAGATTTTTTTTTTTTAAATGTCGCTATCCCAGGCGTCGAACCCTGGAAACCAGTAGAGACGAAACAAATTGTCAACCACTTGGCCACCAGCCAATGCTCTGGAAATTAAGTGTTGCTTGATGGGCCAATATTAAGGCTGATACAATGTATTTGTGTGGAATCTCAAGTACTTGTGTCACTTATGTTATTATGAGGCATATTAATTTGATGTCATAAAACAATGATGTCACGGAAAGCCTATAATTGAAATGCACAGCCCACCACTGGAAAAGAAGTGTTGGCCTTGGTCAAGGTGGGAACCCTGAATGTTGTAGCTGTTATGAAGGCGGGAGGAAACGTAGACATTTGCTGTGTGCAGGAGACCAGGTGGAAGGGCAGCAAGGCTAGAAATATTTGAGGAGGTTACAACTTATTTTACCATGGTTTCGATGGGAAGAGAAATTAAGTAGTCAGATCATGAAGGAACAATATGCCGTAAATGTGGTGGGGGTGAAATGAATGTCAGACAGATTGATGTGTGTAAAGACAGAAATAGGAGTGATGTCAAATGTTGTTAGGTGATGTGTGCCCCCGGTAGGCTGAGTTAATAGAAAAGGAGAAGTTGGAAAGAGCATCCCCAGGAGAGAGAGTAGTGATTGGAGCAGATTTTAATAGCGGAAAGTCCACAGAGCCAGTTTATGATAGACTACAGTTTAAAGCAAATTTACAATATTTCTCATAAGTACCCACAGAAGCCAAAATAATTTCATTGTCAGCTCAGTGGGCACGCATCTCCTCAATAACTTCTCCCTAACATAAATCCCTAAATTTTTGCACCTGCCTTGCACTCAACAAGCTCCATCTGTTCTTGTTGTGCATCTGTGGTAGCCGCTGCAGCAGGCTGAACAGCAATGCTCTACCTGAAATAGATTAGGTAACTAACAATAGACTTCAACTATTTTTTTGTCACTTCATCAGCAACCCGTGGCCCCCCTGGTGGTGATACTTTTAATTTATCCACTGTTCCATAGCCCATATACAAGGGCTGGCCTCACAACAATCATTTTTTAAACATTTTCCTTCACCTGACACTCTTCTATCGCAGATCAATCCTAATATTTCAGCTGTATTATTTTGATACAGTGATAATGCCAAGGTTGCGGGTTTGATCCCTGTACGGGCCAACTACCCTTTGGGGCAGTGGTGGCCTAGTGGTTAAGGAACCGGCCTGGGGTCCAGAGGGTTCCTGGTTGGAATCCACCAACTGCCAAGTTAACACTTAGGTCAACAGAGTATGGCACCATCCCCACACACTGCTTCCTACTGTCAACTTTGGTGATGGGTTAAATACAGATGTCACATTTCATTGTGCGCAGTGGTGTCACCATCACAATGTCACAATGACAAGGAGTTTGCTTTCTGCTATCCTTAAAATTCTGCCTGTTATCTGTTCTTTACCTCTCTTCCACAGTCTC
This sequence comes from Paraplagusia blochii, assembly GCA_016785265.1. Lineage (NCBI taxonomy): Eukaryota > Metazoa > Chordata > Actinopteri > Pleuronectiformes > Cynoglossidae > Paraplagusia > Paraplagusia blochii. Next base: position 410,820 of record JAFBJS010001492.1, read on the forward strand.
AACAGCTCTGATCGGTTGGCCCTAAATATCTAAACTCCTGCACCTTCACCAGGCCACTTCTTATATTAAGTAAAGTTTTCTGAATCGTGTAACCTCATCATTACACTGTTCTCTTTTGTTAACACACATGCTGGCTTCTCATCTGCCTACTCTCACTGCACAATGTCATCAGCAAACAAAATTTTCTATGTCTGACCTCATCTGTCAACCTGTCAATCACCAAAGCAAACAGGAAGGGGCTCAGGCAGACCACCAGTCCCACCACCTTTAAAGTATTTTATTCTTCTAAAAGCACGCCTCACCACTGTTGTGCTATTCTTTTACATACATCTTTTACGTTTCTCATCCTGACCTGCAACGAAGATACCTCTCTGCGACTGCTTACTTCATCATACAAAACAACGTATAAGGTACTCATTGTACTCATATTAAACCTTCAAGCTCTCAAAGGTTTAATATGGTTTTGCATACACAACTTGTGAGATTTGTACTTACAAATGTACACCCACGGGTCATATAGCGGAGATATAATGGATAAAACAGAATATGGAGAATTTTTTGTCGTTATAATGCCAGGTACCACAAGTTGTGCATTTTATGACACTTAAACATGTTTATGTGTTCACAGTATTCTTCAGGATATATACCTTGAGTGGCACGAGACATTAAAATAAACAAGAAATTGAAGAAAACAAGGGTGTTTTGATGTTTTTCCATGACGTTACACTGAGATCCAATTTTATTATAGTCTGTCAGTTTACATGTCACTATAATTGAGTAGGAATAATGTACTCAGTGAAGACAACAACAATAAACTCAAAATGGCGCAGACTCATTGATAGAAGATTCAAACTTTTTATATCAGTCTGGTAGCAGAAAGCTATAGGCTGTGTCCACTGTAGAAATCCTTGTTTTGCCCATGCAATTAATTTGGGTAGGAAGGTTTTATAGTGGGAAAATATTTCAGAATAGTGTAAATTTCATTTTATTAGGGGTTATTTATCTGCTACAATTTAATGACCACTCTGTGAAAATAGTACAAGACATTCAACCAGTGTATGATGCTTAAAAAAAGATGTGGAACACAGTACAGTATAGCAAGCCAGAAATGAGAGCTCTGGGTTTCATACCCAGAGAACCAACAGAGGAGGAAAAATCAAGCATGTGGGTGCTTGATTTTTCCTCCTCTGTTGGTTGCTTTGGATAGTGTCTGATAAATGCATAAATGTAAATGCATTCTCTAAATAGAAAAAAAAAAGATATTTGAAATGATTAAATATTGCATTCATCCGCTTTACATTTATATAAATTCCTAGACAGGGTGAGATGGAAATTGTTGATTCACTGTGGAAACCCCTGAGAAAAGGGAAGTCGAAAGAAGAAGAAATTCCTAGAAAGCAAAAAAAAAAAAGACATTTTTTATAAACCATGTATTATTGATACATTTCAGCAAAGTACGGCTCTAATTTCAGAGCCGTACTTTTTCGAGACTGCGTATAACAGATCATATATGCTTAATCCTGCTCATTCATCATTCATATCATTCAAATAAGTGATTTTTTTTTAACAGGTACTGCATTTAATTTGTGGCTGGCTCGGTTTCGAGAGGATCACACACTACGTTCAGGTATCAGAGGTAGCAGGGATATTTAGTCCAAGTGGGTAGTATAGTTTGATTTGCCAGGCTCCAGTATCTTTCCCGCAGTATGAAGGCTGCTGCTTTAGGTTGTCGTTGCCTAGTGAAAACACCCTTCTTGTTTCCCACCACACGAGTGATACCTGCAGTGGAAGGACAGATTGAAAAGAAACATATATAAGGGATCAGATATAAGCAACTGTTACAATGACTGCAGTAGAAGATAGAGAAATTCCATGCTGGAACTGGAAATTAAACCCAGAAAATGTTCCAAATGTCTATGCTTGTATGCTGACCAATCTTGCTTTAATTCAGTAAGTGGAAGGGATATTTCCTGACCAATGACATTGGTACAGATGACAGTAAGGAAGCTCATAGGATGCCCAATGCTAGATACGTAGACACCAGGAAATGTCATTCATCCTTTCTAATGCTGAGGAGTTATGATTGCACAACATTTGCTTTGCTTTCTTACAAACTATCGTCCAATTATTCAGTCATCTGCTTTTTTGTTGATCCAAATAAACTGCAACCTTTACAATTATTCCAATGTCTGAGATAAATACTTGTGTTCACAGTCACTCATTTACCTTCTTTATTGCCTTTTAGTTCTTAATGATTGTACAAATCTAGTCATACTGCATAGCGAGATCTAACATATGAGCACATTTCTGAGCTTTCATATACTCTTTCTTAAATTTAATTCTCACTACATTTTTCCTGCCTTTCTAGATTAACTAACTTGTTATAAGAAAATAAGAGAAATAGCTTAGTGCAGAGTCAGTAGTATGAACAGTTGACAACAAAATTATTACCCCACCTATAAAAATTAAAAGTTTCTTAATTATTTCTTTCTCTGTTAAAATGGTAGTTGGGGGAAATCTTAAACAAAGCATTTCTGAATGTGCTATTTTTCATCAGACATTGCTATTAGCCCCCTTTAAAAAATGACCATTTATTAAGTCCTAGCACAAGCCACCTTTGTGCAGTGATATGATTTACATTCACAGGTGCCATAATCAGGTGAAACCAGGTGATTTCACGCAGTGACGGTAAAACATGGTACAACACCTTGTTAAGCTGGAGCACCCCCTGGCACTCATGAAAGCCCAAGGTCGGCAACTAGAACGGCTCTTCAGAGAACTGGACTCACAGCTCATAAGGACGTGTACAAAAATGCCTCCTACTGTACAAGGACTGCATTACTAGAACAAAATCCAACTACTTCACTGGCCTAATTTGTTCATAACAAGCTAACACAAAATCACTGTTCACAACATTGTCCAAGCTCTGACTCTCTCCCTCTCCATCTATGCACCAACGAACTTTGTAATTCAATTCTATCATTTTTAACGATAAAATCAAAAATATCCACTGGCAGCTCAGCTCACTACCCATCTCTGTTTCTACCTTTTCCCCCTCCCATCAACTCTCTCTCCTCTTTCCAGCTGCCTTCTACCTCAGAAATCTCTGATCTCATCCTCAAGTCGAAACCATCCACCTGTCAGTTGGATCTTCTACCCACTCCATTAGTCAAATCCTGCCTCCCTTCACTGATCCCTCTCATCACCAATATCATTCACTCACCACCGGTATCTTTCCCACCCCGTATAAACTGCTGCAATAACCCCAATCCTGAAAAAGTCTGCTGACCCCACTAAGTTCAATAACTTACGCCCAATCTCTAATCTCCTTTCATTTCTAAAATCCTTGAAAAAAAACTGTCGCAACTCAACTTCATTCCCATTTCACTGACAATAACCTATATGAACATTTCCAATCTGGTTTTTGTCCTCTTAACAGCACAGAAACTGCCGTCATTAAGATCACCAATGACCTCCTCATGACAGCTGATTCTGAGTTACTCTCAATCCTTATCCTCCGGGAGTTACCTGCAGCCTGTCACAATATTTGCCATTCCACACTCCTCAACAGAGTCTCTAAATTGGTTTAATTCATACCTCATTCAGACTGCACTCATTATATCCAGATCAAAACCTTTAAATCTCATCTCTCCTCTGTTACCATGGCTATGTCCTGGGGCCCCTCCTTTTCATCATCTACCGTCTCCCCCTTGGTAATATATTCCGTAATACTCCATTAATTTCCACTGTTATGCGCATGACAACCAGCTCTACATTGCCAGTAATCCCAACTCCATCCTCCCACCTCCCTTATTGCCTGTTTGACTGAATTAAGATCCTGGTTAACTTTAAACCTACCTAAACTAAACAGCAACAAGATTGAGGTTCTCCTCATTGGTACAAATCAACACTGTCCAAAACCAACAGCTTCTCCGTAGTTATTGACAACAGCTCCATCTCCCCCTCGTCACAAGTAAAGAGTATGGGTGTCATCCTCTACAACACTCTGTCTTTCCAATCCCACATCAACACCCTAACCCGTTTTCCCTATTTCCATCTATGAAACATCAACCGCCTCTGCCCCTCCCTCACTCCTCAAACCGACGCAATGCTGGTCCACAGCCTCGTCACCTCTTGTCTGGATTTCTGTAACTCCCTTCTCTTTGGCATTCCCCCCAAAAAAAAAAGTGAAATGCTGTAAAGTTGAATACACAAATTGTAAAGTTAAATACACAGTTGCCAGGATGTAAAAGTGAAATTGAAAATGTGAAATGTAAAAGTGCAATACTCAATATTCTCGACTCTTTATGTACAAGTCCAAGTCAAGTCTCGAGTCTTTGAAGGGCAATGCCAAGTCAAGTCCCAAGTCTTTCGTCCCAAGTCCAAGGCAAGTCTCAAACAGCTGAAAGTTTTCATATTATCCGCTAGCCGAGATAATACTGCATTTCTGTGTTGTTTTGGAATGAAAGTATGTACTGTACTGTAGTATTGGCCAATAATATGTTAATGCACACTACACCATCAAAGTTAATCAAAAATGCACTGTGCATGTGCAATGTAATGAAACATCACAAAAGCTTTAAGCTTGAACAATGTATTTTGTGAATACTACTGGATACTACTACTGGAGTTCGGTGAATTAACACTTACAAGTAGTCCTGCATCCTTGGTTACTTTCCTACATTTTGCATACTACAAACATAACAAATTGGCGACGATGTCTCTGCCTCCGCCTGTACCATTCGTTACATGGAAGAAAATCTTTGAAAACTACCTGTTAGCCATACATGCTAATGGAATTGCTTGGCCTAAGGCTAGACGGCGAGCTCTGCTCATTCATGCTCTCGGTGCAGAGGGACGACACCTGTTCTACACCCTTCCGAATACGGGCACTTCATATGATGCAGCCACGACGGCTCTGGAAGGACACTTCAAAGATTACAGAATACAGTAGTATACAAAGAATACAGTAGTGTCCCGTCACCACTTCAGACAGAGAGCACAGCGCGCAAACAAGACTGTGCCTCAATATATAGCATATTGTGAACTGCTGGTGGATACAGGCTCCTTAGTTTCAATAATACCAGAGACTTTATACGACGAATGGTTCTCTGAATGTTTCCCCATTCAATCAAAAATTAAGCTTGTCAGCTACTTAACGGAAAATATTCCATTACTTGGATGTTTAAAAGCTACTGTTTCAATGGACCCAGAAACTGCTCCTGCTTGCCTCTATGTGGTTCGTGGAGGTTCTGCTTTGCTGGGGATTGACCTGATCAGGGCATTGAACTGAACATTCACTCATCAACTTAACAATGTTTCACCTTCTGCCACTGATCAGACTTTCCTACTAAACCTGCTCCTGCCATGAAAACAAAAATGCTCCCTCATCAGTCCGCTGTGTCACAGGATTTAAAAACAAAGTCAAGGTACGTGAGGATGCAGTACCAGTGCAAAAATTATGTCGAGTCCCCTTTGATTTACGTCAGGCTGTCTGATGAACTTGAAATGATGCTAAGAGAAGGTATAATAGAACAAATAGATGCCTCACTCTGGATATCCCCAATAGTGGTAACAACAAAAAAGGAGGCAGAATTAGATTATGCACTGATCTACGTGAACCTAACAAAGCCATTGTTACTGACAGTCACCCACTGCCCCACATTGAAAAACTTTTAAGTGAGCTTAGGGGTGCCTCAGTGTTTTCTGCCATAGAGTTGGCCTAGGCATACCACCAACTACCTCTGCATGAAGACAGTCGTGACCTGACTGCCTTTATTACTCATAAAGGACTCTTCCGTTACTGCCGTGTTCCCTATGGTCTGGCCTCTGCTCCATCTGCATTCCAGAAAATGATGGAAACAGTGCTAAAAGGTTTGCCTGGTGTACGTAAATTAGCTCAACAATGTTATTGTTACTGGACCTTCGCTGCAAGAACATGACAGGAACCTGTGTTCAGTTCTACAACGCCTGTCTTACGCAGGCTTGAAACTTAATATGCAGAAATGTCCATTCAGGCAGTCAAGTCTCAGATTTTTGGGTCATATTATTTCAGAAAAAGGAAACAGAAAGCGAACTCATTGTCATTGTGACATTGTGATTCACACCACTGTACAGAACGAAACGTGACCTCTGTATTTAACCCATCACCAAAGTGAACAATGGGCAGCTGTGGGCACCGTCCACTCACAGCTCCCCGGGGAGCTGTGAGTGGGGTGCCATGCTCAGTGGACCTCAGTGGTAACTTGGCGGACCTCAGTGATAACTTTGCGTTTATGGAAGCGGACCCAGGTCCTCTTATCTGGTAATGAGATGTGAGCATCGCTACATTGTAACAGTTTCCTTACATGCAACTCTGGTTCACTTAGCACACGACACATACCAAGGGATAGTTTGCACCAAACAGAGGCTATGTGAACTGTACTGGTGGCCTCAGATGGACAAGCTGGTGGAATCTATTATTGCCACATGCCTTAACTGCCAGCTTAATGACAAATCTGCTAAGACAGCACCTGCTCCACTCCTGCCTATTCAACTGCCAGATAAGCCATGGGAGAAAGTGGGTTTGGACATTGTGGGTCCTTTTGAGAACACCCCTGCATCGTGTAAGTTTGCAGTGACTTTAATAGACTATCATAGTAAGTGGCCAGAGGTAGCATTTTCCCAATGTGCAACAGCTGAGGTTGTCATCTCATTCCTACAGTCAGTCTTCAGCAGGGAGTTTCTTACTAGTGGGTTTACTGATTTCCTTTCGGAGAGGGGAACATGTCACCTGCGCAGTAGCGTTTATTGCCCACAGTGCAACGGGGCAGTAGAGAGATGGAACAGGGTGCTTAAGGAATACATTCTAGTCACATAACAAATGCAGAAAAACTGGGAAACTGCTCTGAGTTCCTGCAAGACTACCGTGCAACACCACACGCAACAACTAGTGTCTCACCATCTGCACTCTTGCACAACAGAGAATGAAAACTAAGCTGGATATCTTCCCAGTAAAAGAAAAAAGTGACAAGTGTACTACTGTGAGAAGTACAGTGGAATAACAACAGAACAAGCGTCGTGGTGCAAAAACGCCTGCATTTAAACCTGGAGACTGAGTGAGGATGAAAAGGCCTGATCATGTCCAAAAAGGAACTTCAAAGTTCACATCACCCATGTCCATTCACAGACAGATTAGACCAGGCACATTCTTGTTGAGTGGCAACAAGAAGTGGAACGTTTCATGACTGACCCACTGCCCTGCGGTTCCTGGACCATCTATAATAAAACCAGAGGATACAGCTCCAGTGACTGAGAAGGAGTACCAGACTGGCTACTAAGTCTGCAACCCTGTTGGGCTGAAGGACCTTAGGCTGGTCATGGACTGTAAAGAACTAAGCCAAATGCCACAGTTGCCCGTTAAGCATGTTAAATGTTGAATATGTATTGTGTTATGAAGACACTGCATAGGTATGTCCAGTAACGACTAATATTTCAGTTGACATTGTGTTTTATTATTCTGCCTTATAACACCTGAATCAAAATAGTGAAAAGGAAAAGTTGTGTGGTATTTTCTGTTTTGACATGTTTGAAATATTGGTTATTGTTCTCACTAATGCTGTTATGTTTATGTCTCTTTTGCTGGGTGTTATGCACAATCTTTTCAAGTAAGGGGGGGATGCTGTGTGTTGTGGCATAGTATTCCTGGGCGCAGGGGAATAAACAGGAAGACAGGTATTGATGACGTGTAAGGTGGAAGTGTAGGAGAGTTGGAGATGATGAGTTCGGCAAATAAACACTGTTACAAGTAGTCCTGCTTCCTTGGTTACTTTCCTACATTTTACATACTAGAAACATAACACAATCTTTGTGTGTTCTGAAGTGCCTGAGAATGTTTGACGTTGTTGATCCAGCATCATTTATCTTAACGACAAACTCCTTACAAGTAGCCATCCGCTTACTCGATGTCTGCGCAAAGTCTTTATAAGCAAATGCAATTACAAAAGGAATCGCTCCAGTCTGGCTTACCGTCGCCATGGCAACTGTGATATGAAACCTAAACTTGAGGCAGCACGCATGCATTACAAACCTTAGCACCGCCTGTGATTTTTCCATAGCGCTGGGAAATGCATCAGAAAAAATGAAATAAGTTAAATGATAAATTATATAATTTTTTGATTATGGACTTAATTCACGACTTGTGAGTCATAACTCCCAGGTCAAGTCTCGGCACTTACACGGCAAGTCTCAAGTCAAGTCACAACCCTTTCTTTGTGCGACTTGGGGATTCGAGTCTCAAATGCATCTGGAACTAGAAAACTTGCCAAGGTGGAAGGAATGGAGAAAAATGTGGAGATTTTGAAGGAAAAACTTAAGCCGTCAGTACTAAAACTGGGTGGGGGTCATTGCTTCATCTTCAAACATGACAACAATCCTTAGCACACATGTCTCTTGGTGAAACACTATCTCCAGATGACCAAGTTGAATGTCATTGAATGGCCTGCACAAAGCTGATTTACACTCACCGGCCACTTTATTAGGTACACCTGTCCAACTGCTCGTTAACACTTAATTTCTAATTAGCCAATCACATGGCGGCAACTCAGTGCATTTAGGCATGTAGACATGGTCAGGACAATCTCCTGCAGTTCAAACCGAGCATCAATATGGGGAAGAAATGTGATTTGAGTGACTTTGAACGTGGCATGGTTGCCAGAAGGGCTGGTCTCAGTATTTCAGAAACTGCTGATCTACTGGGATTTTCACGCACAACCATCTCTAGGGTTTACAGAGAATGGTCCGAAAAAGAAAAAAATATCCAGTGAGTGGGCGGAAATGCCTTGTTGATGCCAGAGGTCAGAGGAAAATGACTGGTTCAAGCTGATAGAAAGGCAACAGTGACTCAAATAACCAACCCTTACAACCAAGGTAGGCAAGAGCAGATTGGCTACAGCAGCAGAAGACCACACCGGGTGCCACTCCTTTCAGCTAAGAACAGGAAACTGAGGCTACAATTTGCACAAGCTCATCGAAATTGGACAATAGAATATTGGTAAAACGTTGCCTGGTCTGATGAGTCTCGTTTTCTGCTGCTGCATTCGGATGGTAGGGTCAGAATTTGGCGTTGACAACATAAAAGCATGGATCCATCCTGCCTTGTATCAACGTTTCAGGCTGGTGGTGGTGGTGTGATGGTGTGGGGAATATTTTCTTGGCACTCTTTGGGCCCGTTGGTACCAATTGAGCAGATTCAGAAAACTTTATTTGTCCCCCGGGGGCAATTCAAGAAACAACCAAGCGGCATAATAGTGCAGGTATGAAGAGACATAGGTTTGAAAAGAAAAAAAATAAAAAGACATTGAATGAAAATATAATCAGAAAATTTAATTACGATAAGAGATAAAAATATGTAAAGGAAACCAGTAAATAACTCTGATTTGACAGTGTAATTGTCAAAGCGGACAGTAAAGTTATCAGGGTGTAGTCAAACATGCTATGTCCTGCAGTCACAGTACCTTGTGCAGTCATGAAATCAGCAAAGTTCCAGATGAGTTCACCCACAACATACTGCTTTCTCTTCTGGTCAAACACGTTGTGGTAGCTCTGTAGGACAATCTTTTGGTACTCCTCAGTAAACATCCTTGGTGGATCCTAAGAGGAGAGATGGCTGAGAAACTCATATAGGCTGATAATAAACAAAGCTCTTTGTGTGTATATCCACAAGTCTTTACACTGTGAAGTCCTGACACTGCATCTGCTCCATATTCACTCTGGATTATAGGTTTCTGGTACTTATTATACCAATTTTCAAACTGAGTGTTGAGTTGGATGGGGATGACCTCCAGGTGACCTGGATCATGATACCAGGAGAAGTAACTGTTCACACAAATAACGTCCACAAAGGAAGCCTGGTGACAACAACAAAGAAACAAACAAACAAAAAAAATAGTACAATAAGGTTTAATAAGGTTACAATAAACTTAGTTTGTAATCAATTTAATAGGTTGTTCAACCTATTAAACCTATTTCATTCCTCATTGTAGGAATGAGGAGCCAGCTCCCAACAGGGAGAAGGTCGATCAGATTAGAAAGTGTGAAGTTAGAAAAGCTCTGAAGAGGATGAAGAGTGGAAAGGCAGTCGGTCCCGATGACATTCCAGTGGAGGTATGGAAGTGCTTGGGGGAAGAAGCAGTAAATTTTCTCACTCGGCTCTTCAATAGAATTTTGGAGACCGACAAGATGCCTGATAAGTGGAGGAAAAGTGTTCTTGTACCAATTTACAAGAAGGGTGATGTGCAGAGCTGTAGCAATTACAGAGAGATAAAGTTGATGAGCCATACCATGAAGATTTGGGAAAGAGGAGTTGAGGCTAAATGAAGATTTGGGAAAGAGTAGTTGAGGCTCGGTTGAGGAAAGAGGTAGAGATTTGCGAACAACAGTATGGTTTTATGCCGAGAAAGAGTAGCACATATGCAACATTTGCCCTGAGGATGTTGATGGAGAAGTACAGAGAGGGTCAGAAGGAGCTTCATGGCGTTTTGTGGATTTAGAAAAGGTCTATGACCGGGTTCCAAGGGAGGAACTGTGGTTTTGTATGAGGAAGTCAGGAGTGGCTGAGAAGTATGTTAAACTGGTGCAGGGTATGTATGAGAACAGCCCAACGGTGCTGAGGTGTGCTGTTGGAAGGACAAAGGACTTTATGGTGGAGGTGGGACTTCATCAAGGATCTGCCCTGTGCCCCTTTTTGTTTGCTCTGGTGATGGACAGATTGACAGATGAGGTCAGACAGGAGTCTCCATGGACAATGATGTTTGCAGATGACATTGTGATCTGCAGTGAGAGAGGGCAACAGCTAGAAGAGAACCTAGAGAGATAGAGTTTTGCACTGGAGAGAAGAGGAATGAAGGTCAGTCGTAGCAAGACCGAGTACATGTGTGTGAATGAAAAGGGGAACAGTGGATTAGTGAGGTTACAAGGAGCAGAGGTGGAGGAGTTCAGATACTTGGGCTCAACTGTTCAGAGCAGACTGAGATGGTTTGGACATGTTCAAAGAAGGGACAGTGATTATATTGGGAGAAGAATGCTAGACATGGAGCTACCAGGTAAGAGACGAAGAGGAAGGCCAAAGAGGAGATTTATGGATGCAGTGAGGGAGGACATGGAGGTGGTTGGAGTTGGAGTTGAGGATGCAGAGGACAGGGTGAGATGGAAATTGTTGACTCGCTGTAGCAACCTCTGAAAAATGGGATAAGCCGAAAGGAAAAGAAGAAGTTCAACAAACACCTATTGTATGTCCATTTTCACTGTATAAAACAATGAGCTATTCTAGAGACCTAGGTTGCAATTTACTATTTTCCACAGAATGTAACGGGCATTTTGAAACAGACTGCAAACAACAATTGCACATTAGTTGTCTCTAAAGGCCTGAAGATATCCAGATACTCATCATGGCAATGTCCACTGTTGATTGTGAGGGACTGTGAATGACTTATATTATTGATTATGGGCCTACACTGCTACAGTGGAACCTCTGGAAGGTTTTTATGAACTGAGAAACACTCAATTAGTTATGAGAAAAAAATATTTTGACTCCATTCATGGCTATTAATCTGAAGTAAACGTGTTTGTGTTTTTTTTGTAATTATGTTTAATTTATTTTAGTTTGTTTAATGTCAACTACTACTACTTGTCTGATTTCCCCATGCTGAAGAAAATAAAACCTACTTGCTTATGTCAGACAATGGTAATTAAGTTAAAGAGTGTGTACACTGACTTTTTTTTTTTTTTTTGAGATTATATCTTCTTTTTCAGTCTTTAAGACGCTAACATCCACAAATACAGTACAACTTCTCTCACAGCCAGAAGAATGTAAGAACAGGTCAATTGAAAAGCACTTGGCAATGAGCACAAATGAAAAGATAAGTAAATCATGTCAGGACCTTTTAACCAGGCACTTCCTTTGAATCTGTAAGTCTTGAGCCTCAAATTCATAAGGAGATAGTAACGTATCTTTTTAAATTATAATTGTGCTGTTGGTGAAAGATGCAACCTGTCCATTATCTGATCTTTTAAAAATATCTGACATATAGACAACTTTTGTCAAAGGTTCCCAAAAGCTCAGGCTGCAGATCGGCACCAGTTTGATACAGGAAGATATTGCAAAACTTACATTATTTGTTTTATTTATAATTTTGACAAATGACTAGATTTTCTCTTAGCTGCATCTGTCTTTGACTCAAACTTGCGTGCCAGGATGTTTGCTTTTGTCATGTCTTACCGTACATACACTTCCTTCTTAGCAATAGAACCAGTAGAATACCAAAATACCAGAACAGTTGCAAGCTCATTGTGATGCTACAATGTATTGCTAAACTCAAACATTTTCTTGTAGACATTTCTCAATTAAAGATCAATGGTGATTTCAATGATTTGTTATAATTTTAAAAGAAGAAAATTACACAGTGTTGTTGTGGTGTGTGATGACAAGACTTATCCCATTTTTCAGGGGTTGCCACAGCGAGTCAACAATTTCCATCTCACCCAGTCCTCCGCATCCTCCAACTGCGACCACCTCCATGTCCTCCCTCACAGCATCCATAAATCTCCTCTTTGGCCGCCGTCTCTTACCTGGTAGCTCCATGTCTAGCATTCTTCTCCCAATATAACCACTGTCCCTTCTCTAAACATGTCCAAACCATCTTAATCTGGCTTCTCTAGCCAGATTAAACCTTCCTCCAAACCTTCCTGTCTGTGTTGTCCCCCTGATTACCTCGTTCCTGATCCTGTCCATCCTTGTCACCCCAAAAGAGAATCTCAGCATCTTTAAATCTGCCCCCTCTAGCTCTGCCTCTTGTCTTCTACCTATTCCTAGTGTCTCTAGTCCATACATCATGGCTGGTCTCACAACTGCCCTGTAAACCTTTCCCTTCACCTTAGCTGACACTCTATCACAAATCACTCCAGAGACCTTTCTCCAGTGGCCCCAACCTGCCTGTACTCTATTCTTCACCTCTCTTCCGCAGTTCCCTCAAGTATCTGAACTCATCCACCTTCTCAACTGGGGCAGTTGGTGGCCTAATGGTTAAGGAAGTGGACCTGGTTCGAATCCCCCTACCACCGAGTTATCACTGATGTCAACTGATCACAGCACCGTCCCCACTCACAGCTCCCCGGGCGCTCAAAGCTTCCCACTGTTCACTTTGGTGATGGGTTAAATACAGAGGTCACATTTCGTTGTGTGCAGTGGTGTGAGTCACAATGACAAGGAGTTCGCTTTCCTTTCCTTTCTTCCTTCCTTCCTTCTCCACCTCTGCTCCTTGTAATCTCACCACTCCAATATTTCTCTTTCCATTCACACACATGTACTCGGTCTTGCTACGACTGACCTTCATTCCTCTTCTCTCCAATGCAAACCTCCACCTCTCCAGGTTCTCTTCTAGCTGTTGTCTGCTCTCACTGTAAATCACATTATAATCTGCAAACATCATGGTTAATGGAGACTCCTGCTTGACCTCATCTGTCCATCACCAGAGCAAACAAAAAGGGGCTCAGGGCTGATCCTTGATGAAGTCCCACCTTCACCTTAAAGTCTTCTGTCCTTCCAACAGTACACCTCACCACCGTTGGGCTGTTCTCATACATATCCTGCACCAGTCTAACATACTTCTCAGCCAGTCCCGACTTCCTCATCCAAAACCACAGTTCCTCCCTTGGAACCCGGTCATAGGCCTTTTCTAAATCCACAAAAACACAATGAAGCTCCTTCTTCTGATCTTCTCTGTTCTTCTCTATCAACATCCTCAGGGCAAATATTGCATCTGTGATACTCTTTCTCGGCATAAAATCATACTGTTGTTTGCAAATCTCTACCTCTTTCCTCAACCTAGCCTCAACTACTCTTTCCCAAATCTTCATGGTATGGCTCATCAACTTTATCCCTCTGTAATTGCTACAACTCTGCACATCACCCTTCTTGTAAATTGGCACAAGAACACTTTTCCTCTACTCATCAGTGTAATGGTAAAAAGTGTATTTCATATTACTGCTGATGTTTGATTTTGTTTGCTACCAACACTTTACTGCTATTGTCTGTTTTGTCTAATGCCGACACCTTAAACACACAGGACAGGAGATTCAAGCTGAACCTTGTTTCCTGTTTTTCTTCCACTCAAAACCGTTTCCAGTTGTAGCACCTGCACAACAGGAAGTTGAAACCTAGTTGAAGAGGGATTACAATGGGGACATTAGAAGTTGAAACCAAGGTGAAGACAGGTTACGATGAGGACATTGGAAGAATAGGAAGCAAGATGTACAAGTTGACCATTTTTGGTCAACTAAGAAAAAGAGGAAGTAGGATGCACAAGTTAAAGCAGGATGTGCAAGTTGGATGATATGTTTAGCATCTATTGTTTTGAAATGAAGATACAGACACATTTGAAGGATATGAAAACGCTCAACTGCCTGATCCTATTATGTTATCTTGTATGCTGCTCATGTTGTGTACCTGATCTCATCCTGCGCTGCAGACAGAAAATAAAGAGAGACTTTTTTTTTTTTTTACAGACAAGATTTTTGTTTAGTGATATGTAGTCAAAGCACCCGTGGACACAGAAATTTTCCACCACATCAGGCCTTGGTAACTTCCCTCTTCACCTCCCTTGCCCTCTCTCTATACTCCAGTCTATTCTCATCTGTCCTGTGACTATCCCATCTCTGCTTTGCTAATCTCTTCTCTTGACAATCTCCTAGACCTCATCATTCCACCACCAGGTCTCTTTGTCCTCCTTTCTCTGGCCAGAGGGAACACCTAGCACCTAGCTGTCTCTCTAATGACTCTAGCTGTGGTATCCCAATCATTTGGGAATTCGCCACCACAGCTCAGAACTGCTCTGACTCTTTTTCCAAAGTCTTCACAACATTCCTCTTTCCTTAACTTCTACCACTTGATCATCTGTTCCGTCTTCACCTTCTTCCTTCTTCTCACCTCCATTGTCAGCTTGCACACTACCATCCTATGCTATTTGGCTACACTCTCACCAGCCACCACCTTACAGTCACTTATCTCCCGCAGATTACCTCTTCTACAGAGAATGTTATCTCTATCTGAGTGGATCTGCCTCCACTCTTTTATGTCACCCGATGTTCCTCTCTCTTTTGGAAATAGGTATTTACCATGGCCATTTCCATTCTTTTTTGCAAAATCCACCACTGCCTGTCCTTCCAAATATCTATCCCAAACTCCAAACTGACCCATCACTTCCTCATCCCCTCTGTTGCCTTTTCCTACATGGCCATTGAAGTCTGCCCCAGTCATCACTCTCTCTCCCTTGGGGATGCTCTCTACAACCAAACGCAGCTCATTCCAAAACTTCTCCTTCTCTGCTAACTCACAGCCTACCTGTGGAGCATAACCACTGACAACATTCAACATCACTCCTTCTATTTCTGCCTTCACCTGTCTGACACTCGTTTCACATCCACCACATTACTTGCATACTTTTACCCGATGATCACCCCTACACCATTTCTCTTCCCATCTAATCCATGGTAGAATAACTTAAAACCTCCCCTAATGTTTCTAGCCCTGCTGCCCTTCCACCTGGTCTCTTGCACATCCACTCTTCTTTTCTCCATCATATCAGTTGGCTCCCTACCTTTCCCTGTCATTAAACCTACATTGAGGGTTCCCACTTTCACTTTTAACCTTCCTCTTTGTTTTAATCAATCTCCCTCCTCTTTGTCTTTGTCTTCGACCAACAGTAGTCCAATTTCCAACAGTACCCTGTAGGTTAACAGCACTGTTGGCGGTCGTTGTTAACGGGCCCTTACCGATCCGGTATGGAAATCTTTTTGTTGTTTTGCATCATAGATTTGGCAAAATGTTTTGACGCCGGATGCCCTTCCTGACGCAACCCTCACCATTTATCCAGGCTTGGGACCGGCACTAAAAAAAAAAAAACACTGGCTTGTGTGAATATAAAGAGTTTTTACATTTATAAAGTTGGTTAAAAACTTCTTATTCAGATATTTCAGCAGGCTAGTGTTGTTAGGTTCCATTAAATCTGTCTTCAGAATCAAAAGTGAAGACTCTGCCCGCTGTAAGTGAATGGACACAGATTGTTCAGTTAACAGCGTTCAGACCAATCATTTCGCAAGATGAAACTTCAGAGCCTTCCAGCTGGCCCTACAGGTACATGATTGGATAAAATCTCCCTGGAGACTGACAATGTCATCTTGATTTTCCCCAACTTAAAACAGAACTGACTGTAATGTATGGCATACTAATATTATCAATATTATAAACTTATTACTTATTATGAATACAAATACGATTAGACATGACAAAGTATGGCTCGAGTATCTCCACGTTTAGTGAAACAGGCATCTTGAACAGGAGAGACATCTGGTTATCCAGGAAGATCCACTCCATGATGTTTGTCTTCTTTTGCTCTTGGTTGTTCTTTACCAAATTTAACCTTGACTCTTGTCGTTTCACTGAGTGCATACCATGTTGTTTTTTTTTTACTTCACAGCATAAAAATGCCTTGTGATAATGTGTTGCCCCCCACTCTCTCATGACTAGCTCCTCAGCCATTACAAATTACAGTTTTCATATCCACAAAAAAAAGTCAATGGACCAAGCTCGAAGGACCACGAATATTTACTGTAGCATTGATCGTTGTTGTTGTGCCTTTAAGTGTGGTTTGGTGACATTATTTATCATGTGCCAGTCAAAGTGTCAGTAGGAAGTCTACAAATAGCAGAGAGTGCAGCTTTGCAGCATCAGATTTTGAAAACTGGTGGAAAAACCAATACCAATATGCTTCGATACTTAAAAGGTTGCAGCTATTGGCCTGATAATATCGGTGGACAGATTATCGGCCATCCCAAGAAGTCAAAATCAAAGATATAATTTTTCTAAGATATTATAAGAAAAATCAAACCAATATAAACTCAGCGGACAAGGGTACCCTAGACAATCAGTTGGATGTCTCTTTACTGCTGTTAAAAAGATTAATAGGCAATTAAATAACCTTTCTTTGTCTCATCTGAAACTTAAACTGCACAAGTGCTTCCAGGAAACAGTGCTTTTCTCTCACACTGATCCCCCTTTCTCTGCAGCTAACCTTATCGTGTCACAATTCCAACTACAGATATGTAGTTTAGTTGTAGCCTCGTCTCTGCTGACTTCAACCATGTTTCTACCTCATCTGTCCTCCACTTTTACTCATTATGTCACCTGTCCAATCCAAAGTGGTTCATCTGAAGACTGCACACAGGCTACCAGTGACCCAATGCAAGGTGGAAATGTGGAGAGTGAGGCTGCTCAACTCCACTGTGTGGCCAGAGCTCGATGACCCGCATGGAGAGGATATTAATGCTATGAAGGACTGTGTAAATGACTACATACACAAGCTTTGAGAACATTATTCCTTCAAAGGTAGTTCGGAGCTTCTCAAATAAAAAGCTATGGATGAACTCTGACATCAAAACTCACATGACGGAGAAGACGGTAGCTTTCATATCAGAGAACAGGGAAAAGCTGAGGGCAGTTCAGAAGGAGCTAAGGAAGAAGATCAGGGAGGAAAGAGCCAGCTACAGAAAGACAATGGAGGAGCAACTCAAGAAGCAAAACATTAGTGGGGTGTGAAGAAGCCTGAAAACAATCTCTGTTTACGATACACTCATTTTAAAATTTGCGGAGGATCAGAAGTGGGTTAACAACCTGTACCTACACTTAAAATAGGTTTGATGCATCCACTCCTCCCACCCTGCAGTCACATTCTCAGACTCCTGGCTTTGGTCCCTGCTCAACAGCTCCTCACATGCTTAACTTACCAAACCCTCCAACTACTCCACACCTACATGAACTCATTCAGCCCTCACTTCCTCTCCCACCCTTCTCCCATACAACAGCCCTGGTACAACAGCTGGTCATGATGGGGATTGCTCCAGGCTCCTCAAGTCCTGTGCAAAAAAAACTGTATGGATTTATGGAACATATCTTCAACCTGAGTCTCAAACTGGGGGTGGTACCAAAGTTTTGGAAGACCTCCTGTGCGGTACCAGTGCCAAAAACACCACATCCCAAGGACCTCAGCAACTACAGACTGGTAGTTAATGTATAACAACCACTCCTGATATGTGCAATATTGTTATAACATACATTGTAAACTTACTGTCTTTTTAGTCTCCTGATTATATCTATATATTGCACAAGTGAAATAGCTGTGTTTTAAAGTTAATACTATTTATACTGTTTAAGCCCTCAATACCACACTACGCCATTGTATATTGTGTTTATTGGGTTGTTGTATAGTGTTTATCTTTTGTGTTTTATCTTATTTACTCTTTACTTCACTTCTGTACCTGTGCTGCTGCAAAATACAATCGTAATAGGTCATCAAGACTAATTTTCACAAAGTTTGTCTTGTACAAAATTAGTCTTTGTACAAAAGTAAATTGGATATAGGTGATCCATCAGTTAACGTGGACTGAATGAGGACTCAAAGGCTAATCCTGGTTAATGCAAAAAAAAAAAAAAAAAAAAGCTGGCTTAAGTGACTGAAAATGGCAAGAAGCCAAGCAATAAACCTAAAAAGCACTACAGATATGGAGAAGTTTATAAACTCACCCCTTTGTCTCTGGCAAAGTTACTGTCTGTGATATATGTGACAGGCCGGGTAGGGTCTAGTCCTTTAGTATGCTTGATCAAGGTCCTAGAAGAAGAACATAGCTAAATAAACAAATGCCAGTCACTGCAGCACTGATAAAATTTGACTATAATTTTGGGTAATGGTATGGTTGGTATTTGGTGCAAAGAGAAGACAGAGCTGGAGGTGGCAGAGCTACAACATTTATAATGGATTCATCTATTCTAACACATTATAAAATTAAACAGTCTTTGCCTTATGAACCCTATGATACGGTTGTTTGGCAGCAAGAGTTATTTCAAGTTGACCTATTTCTAGTCTCATACAACCACAGGAGTGGCACCACACTATAGTGGCTGTCCCATTGTAGCTGTAAAAAATATTCTTTATCACAATTAATTTATCAACACCATCAACCCAGACAATTACCTCCTCATCCTTGTCAATCTCTTAGACCTTAAGGTATTGATTGCTGTTTAATTTTTTTTATTATTATTTTAGAACTCTATTAATCCCTCCAGAGTATCCTTCGAGAAATTATGCCTCTGATTTAACCCATCACCATAGTGAGCAGGGGGCTGCTAGCTGAGCCAGTGCCCAGGGTGTGAGGGAACTGAGGTCCTCATACAAAACCACAATTCTTCATTTAGTACCTTGTCATATGTCTCCTAAATCTGTAAGTACACAGTGCAGCTCCTTCTGTACTAATCCTTCTCATCCTCCACGTAAATATTGCATCTGTGGTACTCTTTCTATGCAAAGCCATACTGTACAAATCTCCACACTGCCTCCAACTACTTTTTTCCATATCTTCTTTCTATGGTTCATCAACTTCATACCCCTGTATTTCTTGCAACTCTGCCAGAACACTTTTTTCTCAGGCATCTTGTCAGTCTCTAGAATTTTGTTGAACAACCTTGTCACTCCTCACAGAATACTACCTAGAACATTCAGACTGATCTCCCAAATCACTATAGCTGAAGTCTCCCAATTATTAAATGGAGAATTCCTCCACGGCTCAGAAAACCCTTACAGACTCATACAAATCAACCCGTCTGACATTTATATCACCGACACCACAACACAAATGCAAGTATAAACAGCACAGTGCAAAGTGGAATATTTCTGGAAAAGAGAGCTTTTAGTTTAGTGTTGTACTAAAAAAAACAGCAGTAGATAAGGAACAAGACTTCTTTTGGAAATGAGCAACTGAGCAACTGTTAAAAAATTTAACACTAAAACCAGCCAGTCCCTTTGAAAAAAAATATAAGCAATAAATTTAAGATATAAAAATTACAACCGTTTCCTTATCTTACCTTTTCCTAATATGTGTTATTAATGAAATTATTTTGATTAATTTTCAAAATCCAAATGTTTTATATACTAAAAAGAAAAAGAAGATAAAATCTAACCATCACATGGTCACAATGACATAAAAGTAAAAAAGTATACAGAAACTAATGGTGCTCTAATCAACAAGGGGAGTTTGCTCTGATCAACAGACTTCCTCTTGTTGATCAGGTCATTATGTCAAAGAGCATCATGTGAACATATCTGTTAAAAAAGACAAAAAAAGGATAAAGACGAAAAAGTAACAAAAAAAAAGGTTCTTTCCTACAGCTGAGTCAAAACTGTCTTTATGTTTAGAAGTGCACTTATACCTAGTGTTAACACTTACATGAAATACAGTTCAGCAGGGGGCATCTCTGAGGCTGGCTCATTAGCTACAGACCACATGACCACAGAGGGATGGTTCTTGTCCCGGCGTACAAGCTCTTCCATAACAACCAGGTGATGAGAGAGTGAGGCATTTCCAAAACTACGACTGTTAAGTTAAGCACAAAAAAAGTGTTTTAGCAAATAGAACAAAAAAAGAATCTTGGTTTTTGAACAAAATTACCCCCTGAATAAATCAAAAAATGTAGTAAACAGACATTGTTCCAAATAGGATGTAAAATAATACATACATCTCTAATGACTGCTAGGCCTTACATTTTAGACATTATTTTGTATACAGATTTATATACAAAACATCTACTAGATTACCAGAACAAAAAAAGACATACAAAACAATAAAAAAAAATACTAAAGACAAAAATATGAAAGGCAATTTATCTGTCTGTTGCTGAGGTGCAGTTGCACATTGCTTTCATGCAAATGATTATCTCCAAAATACTCTTGCCAGCCAACTGATTTTTGCTAATCCAAAGTAACCTTTTAATTTCTTGTAATGTCTGAGGTTTTGTCTAAGCAATCACAGTTACCCCTTTGTCAACCATAGCTTATTTTAATGCCTACTTGTTCCTAATGATAATACAGGAGTAAAGCACCCGAGTTCCATTTTTATGCTTTTGTATCATCTCTTTTGTATCTTCTACAGTTGCCACAGTTACACTTTACCACTTTTGCTTTTTTGGGTCCCGTGTTTTGATAAAGGTCCGGATCCCCTCGTGTTTGAGTATCCAGGCCATGTCCAAAAGATACCACTTTTATGCTGGACGTTAAATTTTCATTAGTGATATTTATCAGCTAGACCTCAAAGACCGGTCTGCGAAAAAATTTCTAGACGTTTGACCGGTCCATGGCGTAAATAGTGTTGGGCGACATTGCCGTAGGTTATTACGGATAGAAAAAAAAGAGAGAAAAGAAAATAGCACTCCACACGAAATACAAACAAAATTATACAACAGTTCTAGTATATGTGTCTATATCCCAAACACGGGCTGATGCAATCGACGATATATGCCACATGGTCACTCAGTGATCACTTGCTGCCCATAGTTCTTATACCCTATAACTCAATAAAAACAAGGACTCAATGACTCTTTATTGTTATTGAAACACATGTAAGCCATGGGCTTAAGTATACCCAGATCATGCTCAAAGCGACAAGAATAGAAAGACACAATGTACAGCAGTGGAAGTAGAAGCACCAATAGTCCTGACTGGTTAATTGTGTCTTTTTATGCAGGTGGAATGGTAAGTATATCCAGATCATGCTCAAAGCGACAAGAAGCGATTCGTCTAGCCCAGGGGTCGGCAACCTTTTACACCCAAAGAGCCATTTGGCGCCAGTTTCCATGTAAAAGAAAACACTGGGAGCCGCAAATATTTCTTTTTGTATCTATAATGAAGATAACACAGTATATGTTTTTGTTACCTTTACAGTTTTTTTTACCTTTACCTTTTGTATAAACAACTATAGTGTGTTTTTTTTTTCTTTTTTTTGCAACACGGTTAACTGATAAATCTCCCCCAGTCAGTTCTGTTCAGCCCACGTCAAAACTGTTTCCGGTGCCGTTGGTATAAAGTTGAACAAAGTAGCTTTAACAATTGAACCATGTTCTGTAGATCTAATGAAGATGACAGAGAACTGGTCAGTGTGAAGGACAGATGACCTTATTGATGAGATCAGATTGATGTGGGTGTTTATATGAATCTCATCTTTGTTCTTTTCACTGTAGTGACACAATCCCATTTCTAAACCTGCTGATAGACATGAATGTTGAACTCGAGTTAATAAATATAAATAAAAATTTATAGTCAATGTGATTATGAGTAACTACCATTCCATTGTTGCAGTTTTCTAAGTCTGTTAATTGTGCTGAGTCATGCCGTTCAGACACATTACAGACGCTCAGACATTTGCTCCGTGCTGAAAAAAAAAAAAAAAGGTAATATTACTGACCCCCCCTGCCCGCTCTTCCCTCCTTTGCTATGACGGTGGGAAGAGGTGAGAGCGCTCTGTTCCGCAGTCTGCGTGCACGCTCCACGACAGCGTGTATGGTGAAATTACGAAAAGAGACGAAAAGAGACGAAATGTGACGCATGTGACTCCGGAGCCGCAACTCCGGAGCTGCGTGTTACCGACCCCTGTTTTGGCCGATAAAAATATTAAAAACGTTTTACTTTAATGTTACAAGTTTACTACATATCAGAATTATATTTTAAAATCAACAAACTAAAATAAAATAAAATTTGAATGAAATACTTATTATTCATTTTCCAAAGTCACAGAGAGCCAAAACAGAAGGATGAAAGAGCCACACGTGGCTCCGGAGCCACTGGTTGCCGACCCCTGGTCTAGCCTATAGCTCAATAAACCTTCAAGATTAGATTCAAGACTTTTTTATTTGACAGTGCCCATAATGGCCAGTAGATCCAGTCGTAGACCTTGTGTGAGGCCTATGGCTGGACCTAATGGTTCTAGATATCCTGTTGCAGGCTGGGAACATGGGGGGGGTCCTGTGGCACACTGAGTCCTCTGTTGCTATCCTCTATCTCTTTCCCCCTCCTAATTTTTCAATGTCTCCTTATTCTTCTTTCAAACATTGCAATAGACCTAACACCTGGCCGGGGACGTTCTATAGATTCCCACTGGCGTGGGCTGAACTCAGGACTACATCCAACTCCCCAAAGACCCTGCTTGCCGAGTTCTGGACCCAACATGATGGATTTACCTCAGTAAAGGAAGGACCTTATAAACCTAAAAAACTTAAAGCAATGGGAGGACTTTATATATTATTCTGTTACTGTTTAGTTCGCCCGCCTGCCCGTCCTGGGTGAGGATCCCCTCCACTGTCAATCACCCTGAGGTTTCTTCCTTTTTCCCTGTCTGGTTTCTTTTGGGAGTCGTTCCTCAGCCAGTGTGAGGGTCTATAAGTGTAGGGGGTTTATTCTCCCTTATTGAAAATTGTTGCTTCAATGCTTGGTTGTTTTGTGCAGCGCCTTGAAATGACGGCTGTTGTGATTTGGCAACTTAAATAAATAAAAGTTGAAGTTGAAAAAACAACCCTGCTTGCCGAGTTCTGGACCCAACATGATGGATTTACCTCAGTAAAGGAAGGACCTTATAAACCTAAAAAACTTAAAGCAATGGGAGGACTTTATATATTATTCTGTTACTGTTTAGTTCGCCCGCCTGCCCGTCCTGGGTGAGGATCCCCTCCACTGTCAATCACCCTGAGGTTTCTTCCTTTTTCCCTGTCTGGTTTCTTTTGGGAGTCGTGTAATGGTAAAATTTATAAGTTTATACATTTATAACAAATAATGCACAATTATAATGGAAATTAACAAGCACGAGAAAGGACATGACCCGAAACCGCCCACAAGAACATCCTCTTTCCTGCATCCTCTTTCCTGCTTTTGTTGCATCCAGACGTACCACATATCCTGTTTCTGTCTCTTATACACATCTAGATGTGTATAAGAGACAGGTTGGCGGACCCATCACTAGTGGAACCTTTTGGTGCTGTTTCAATTATTCATTCATTCATTCATTCATTTTCATCCGCTTGTCCGGAGCCGGGTCGCAGGTCAACATTCGGAGGAGGGATGCCCAAACTTCCCTCTCCCTAGACACTTCCTCAAGCTCGTCTGGGGGGATCCCAAGGCGTTCCCAGGCCAGACGGGCAACATAGTCGCTCCAGCGTGTCCTAGGTCTTCCTCTGGGTCTCCTCCCCTGTCTCTTATACACATCTAGATGTGTATAAGAGACAGGCTGAGGAGGGGCTGATGTCCGTGACACACAGCTGAGAGTGTGGGAAAGAAGATGCGGATTTTGCCGCTCAACAGGGAATCATTGGCGGGAGGAGGAGGGGGCGACGTCAGCTGGTCAAATAAGCAGGGGGACAGGAGGATGAGGGACAGATTGTAGTAGAGGAGGATAATGGAGAGCAGGTTGTTGAAATTTGTGCTCGCTTGAGTAACAAAAGGAACCTGCAGTGATGTCACTGTAATGCTGATGGTTTTGGTGTTATTTTTAGTGATCATGAACCCTCTCTCTCTGACCACTGACCACCACTCAGCTCACTGGAGCCTCTGGTGGTGGAGATAAATACATGCTATAATGACCGAGTGGACCAATGCACTCAATAACGACTACAAAGGATGGCTGGACGGAGTAGGCCGTAAGCTGGTTACAGAATTTCCTGTCCAATGTGACCTCACCAGGGTTGCAGGGTTGTAAACAAAAAGATGATGAGGATGTGGCCGATTTTAAGCACCGCCTGACTGAGTGTTTCGACGCCCACTCCGGGGTGACACCACCAGCTAACCCAGACGGTCCGATCTCTCCTTATGAATCTCACCTCAAGGCCATGTTCCTGCAGGGTCTCCTCCACCATCTACGCAAAAGCATAGAAGAAACCTGCATCGGCCTTGAGGAAGCCCGTCTCACAGAAGTTGAACGTCATGCGTCACATGCTGAAAAACGACACAGAGCTGAAAGCACGAAGGCAAAAAGAAATAAGGAGTCCGAAACCCACAGAAGCCAACTCGCCCTCCTCCAGGCAGTGACAACAGCTCAGGGCCATCCATCAGTGGAGCAATCACCTTACGGTTCCACTAACAGAGGACGAGGCATGACTCGTGGTCGCCGCCCATGGCAGAACCGAACTCCGACGGGGCCTCGCACCTTCCCACGTCAGGATGTCTGTTTCAACTGCGGTGAAGAGGCACACTGGATCAGAGACTGTCCACATCAACGTCAAAGTCGCCGCCCACCACGCCGGGGCTACGCTGGGCCCAACGGCCAAGCCAGAGGCCAGTCCAGATGGGGTCCTGGACCTCCCAACCATAAATTCCAATCTGACTTTTACAGGAGGCTGGTGAAGAGGGGGCGTCCGACGTCACATCGACATCTGCACCAGCATCAGCTTCACAAACGGGAAGTACCGCGCACACACACACACTGACACACACACACACACACACACACACACACCAGATGCAGGGAAAGGAAGTGAAAACCACACCGCAACACACACACACCACATGCTCACTGCAGCTATAGCTGCTGTCACAGAAAGGCAGACTCTCACCCCTACCGGCACTTATGTACAATATACAATGCCCAATTGCTTAATTTTGCCGAAATTTACTCTGACAATCTTACAAAAACCCATTGAGTTTCTTGTAGATTCCAGAGCAACATACTCTGTCATCAGATCCTGTGACCTCCCACAGGTCAAAACGAGTGGTCGGTTTTTGTTTTCTACTGGCACATCTGGTACCACTGTAAAAGAGAGTTTCACGTCACCAATCCCCACATCTTGTGACAACCCACCAACTATTTTTAAACATTCTTTTCTCCTGTCCCCATGTTGTCCAATCAACCTCATGGGCCGAGACCTAATGCTGCGACTAGGAATTGACCTGGTGTCCACACCAGATGGGGTTGTTGCAGTACGCAAAGATTCGACACCAGATGGCACCACAGCCATGGAGGGATCCTCATCGATTGAGGAAGAAGCCCTGCAACTGGTCTGCTCTTGCAACATCGACTTTGATGATCTGGTGACGTATTCTCACGAGAGCCCTCTGTATATTTATCAATGGAAAGTGTTGTCTCCTCATGATAGTTCTATGATTGACTTAGCCCATGATCGTGTAAACCCCTCAGCACGATTTATGACCCGTGGGAGGCTTCATTGTACCTCCCATGTCTCCTCACATCCGGATGAAACGTACGAAAGCACTTTCTATTCACACATACATGATTCAGTACAACTCACATCCGTGTTTTGGAACACGTGGCGCTGCGCTATCTCAGTCCAACTGACTCTAACCCAGTATGACATGTTTCTGATTGACGGGTCACACCCGCACATCTCTCTGGCAAAATCTGACGACGACGAGTGGCAAGACCTGGGACCTTTGGTGAAATTCTGCACCGAGCTGACTGACTCGGTTGGTACTGACGATCCCTATATTTCCTATTCTCCAATTGCTCAGGTGTACACACAACAATATCATCACCGCATACCAGTACTGAGGTCACTGCATCTCAATGTCCCAGACGCCCACACCCAACTGATAATGACTATGAGCCCTACTGACATTCATCCATCACTCTCGACCATTCCCGCGTCGCTCTGGGCAAGAGGCAAATACGACGTAGGCCTCATTAAAGGAGCGGAGCCGGTGATAATTACACCCAAATCTTCCTTCCGCCCAAAACGTTTCCAATATCCTCTCAAGCCAGAGGCCATTGAGGGGATTAAGCCCGTGTTTGACTCGCTCTTAGCAGCCGGCGTTATCGTGCCGTGTAACGACTCACCAGTTTGCACGCCCATTTTACCAGTCATGAAGGCTAGAGACCCGCCCGCAGAACCCGAGTGGCGCTTTGTCCAAGATCTGAAAGCTGTTAATGCTGCAGTACACGCACGTGCCCCGCGTGTTCCCAATCCGTACACCATTTTGACCCAAATTCCGTCCAACTCTAAGTGGTTCTCAGTTGTTGACCTCTCTAACGCTTTCTTCAGCGTCCCAGTGCATCCTGACTCTCAATACTGGTTCGCCTTTCAGTTTAATGGCCAAGGCTACACCTTCACTCACCTCTGCCAGGGTTACTGTGAAAGCCCTACTATTTATAACGACGCTCTCTGTGACTCACTGTCGTCTCTTGTGATGTCACCAGGTT